>CAIGQZ010015273.1:611088-624893 GCA_903798205.1 Danio tinwini
GTACAGTGTTTTTGACATCAGTATTAGATGTCAATTTGATGTTGTTTCGACATCAAGGTAGGCAACTGATATCAAATAAAGTTGTCATGTTTTTTGACGTTGTTTTGACATAAAGGTGCCTGCTAGGTTGCTTAATGTTATCATTTATGCAGAACCAACTAGTGTCATGAACGAAAGCTCCTATATTTTCCAATAATATATTAGATATTAAAGTCTATCCATTAAACGGAGGCAGTTTTAATGCGTGATTAATGCGTGTCAACAGCAGTCACATTATCAAAGTCAAGCAGAGCGCTGGTCTTCATCTAAGTGCCCAATTGTGTTTCTGATAATTAGACTCTTGTGTCTTTCTTCAGTGTATAAATTTGTGGCCACCTACACGTTGCTACTAGCAACCAAATCCAAACCATGCATTTGCTCTAGTTATAATTAGCAGCAGCCATAAACTTGCAGATATACTTTCAGAGACTAACATTTTACACTGCTGTTTCTTCTGTCATTTTCCTCATCACTGATACTTTTGGTTGAGCTACTTCTTTTTTTTTATGCTGTACAATCATGTGATGCATTTTTCATTCATTCATTCAAAGGGCTTAGTCCCTTTATTAATCCATGGTTGCCACAGCGGAATGAACCACCAACTTATCCAGCATATGTTTTACAAAGCAGATGCCCTTCCAGCTGCAACCCATCACTGGGAAACACCCATACACACTCAATCACACACATACATTATGGCCAACTTTAGCTTACCCAATTCACCTATAGCACGTTTTTGGACTTGTGTGGGAAATCGGAGCACCTGGAGAAAACCCACGCAAACATAAAGAGAACATGCAAGCTCCACACAGAAATGCCAACTGACCCAGCCGAGGCTCGAACCAGCAACCTTCTTGCTGTGAGGCGATCGTGCTACCCACTGCGCCACCGCACCGTCATGATGCATTTTTATGGATATACATTTAGATAAACAAAGTGCTTCTAGATTATTGTAAATGAACATATGTGTGATTGTACCTGTTTAATAGTTTAAATTAAGATAGTTTAATGTTTTGGAAAATAGTTTCTATATGCTCCACAAGGCTATATTTCATGAAGTAAAAAAAATAGATTTAATTTTAAATATCGTTTTTTATTCAATTCAATTCACCTTATTTCTATAGCGCTTTTACAATGTAGATTGTGTTAAAGCAGCTTCACATAGAAGATTATAGTAAATTGATACAGTGTCAGATCAGTTTTCAGTGTTTAGGTTCAGTGTAGTTTAGCTCAGCTCAGTGTGGTTTAATAATCACTACTGAGAGTCCAAACACTGAAGAGCAATTCCATCGATGCACAGCTCTACAGATCCCGAACCATGCAAGCCAGTGGCGACAGAGGTGAGGAAATGCGGTTATGCTTTGCTAAAAAGATAGGTTTTTAATCTAGTTTTTTATCTATATAATAAGACTTATTCTTTTGATTTTCAGCATTATTACTCCAGTCTTCAGTATGACAGAATTATTCAGAAATCATTTATGATTTTTCTTATTAGTAAAGTTGTGCTTCTTTATATTTTGTGGAATCTGTGATATTTTTAATATGAAGTTCACAAAAACATTTATTCATTCATTCATTCATTTTCCTTAGTTCCTTTATTAATCAGGGGTCGTGACAGCAGAATTTACACAGCGGATGCCCTTCCAACTGCAACATAGTACTGGGAAACACTCATATATTCTCACACATAAACTACGGCCAATTTAGCTTATCCAATTCACATATAGCGCTTGTCATCTATAGCGCACACAGAGAAAACCCACACCAACACGGGGAGAACATGCAAACTCCACACAGAAATGCCATGTGACCCAGCCGGGACTCCAACCCGAGACCATCTTGCTGTGAGGCGACAGTGCTAACCACTGAGCCACAGTGTTGCCCAAAACATCATTTATTTGAAATGTAAATTTGTAAAATTATAAACATCCTTACAGTCACATCTGATCTATTTAATTAATCTTGCATTAATGCTGCTTGAAAAGATTTAATTTCTCGCTGACTGCCAAATTGTGAACAATGGTGTTTCTTTTCTAAAACAATTGTTTAATGTCATGCTGGTTCTGCAAGCACAAAACCAATGTAGAAAAGTTTATTTACTGTTTATCATGCACAACACTGCCTGTTTTGTAAAAGGCTCAGAAACATTTTAAATCTGTGATATCTTCGGTGAATGGGTCCTGAGATCTGTTTGATATTCACGTTCTTCTTTTTTAAAAATCTTTTATTACCAGAAGATTATTATAGTAAGAACTTTGAAGTACAATGATAGACTAATATCAATACTAAACTACTAATATACAATATCATTCAGTACTATTCTTAGGGTGCTTTCACACCTGCCTTATTTAGTTCGGTTGAATCGCACTAGAGTTCGTTTTCCCTTTTGGTACAGTTCGTTTGGGCAGGTGTGAATGTAGCAATCATACTCGAGTGTGCACCAAAAGCGGACCAAAAAAGTGTACCTAGACCTCCTTGAAGAGGTGGTCTCAGTCTGTTTTCAAACGAACCCTGGAGCGGATCGTTTGTGGTGATAACATTATCCGGACTATATATATATAAAACAGACCCAACCACAAAAAGTACTGCGCCTTTTTGGACTAATCCAGCTGCCATAGGCCGATGCGCTGTGCATTTTGGAATGTGGAGGATAGTATTTGTTGACAGCGCTTTACCAAAAGAGAGAGGAGGAAAACATTACCTGATGGATCGTTGGTAATATTTCCGGAAGATGACCATGTTGCAGTTTAGCTAAATTAATTCAAGCCTTCTCCTGATGTGACGTACGATGCACCTTTGCCGATTGCAATGCCTTAAAACATTGTTCATCGCTTCATTCTCGAAATGTATAGTTTGTCTAAAGGGATGTATACAAACTATATAGTACAGTACACTATGAGCAGGGATACAATAAGCCAGCGCAGTCGTCCCTCCATATTGAAAAGCAACATGTTGTGTTTGCCGGTTTGTTTATTTGCGGGAGTTCCATTGGCATTTTTCCGCACGTGAATTCTGACCAATCGAAAAGCAGTTTAGGAAATATGTTCAACAACGTCTGGCCAATGAGTGATGTGGATTTTGTCACATGAATGCATTTTGGTTCTTTTCAACTGGTTCGGACCAAAGCAATCAGCGTGGTGTGAAAGCGACCCAAAGGCGGCAGAAAATGCTACAATGTATTATTTATTGCCCTTGGTCTGGACCAAATAAAGCGAACTACAGATGTGAAAGCACCCCTAGTTTCTGAAATGGTTTCCCAGCCTTTTCTAAGAGCCTGCCCTGCTGTGGTTGGTCAAATAGCTTAGCCATGTGATTGGTATATTGTGTGTAATAAAAATCTGTACTATATTTGAAGTTTAGCTCTAACAGTTTCCTCAACACATGTTATGTGAACAGTAATAAATGTGTCCTTATAGAAATTCAGTATTTAAGCAGGGGTAGCACGAGTGCCTCACAGCAAGAAGGTAGCTGGTTCGAGTCCTGGCTGGGTCAGTTGGTGTTACTGTGTGGAGTCTGCATGTTCTCCTCGTGTTGGCGTGGGTTGCCTCTGGGTGCTCCGGTTTCTTCCTCAGTCCAGACTATAGTATAGGTGAATTAAATAAACTTAATTAGCCGTAGTGTATGTGTGTGAATGCAAGAGTGTATGGGTATTCCCAGTGTTGGGTTGCAGCTAGACTGTCCACTGTGTAAAACATATGCTGGATACGTTGCCAGTTCATTCCGCTGTGGCGACCCCTGATTAATAGACTAAGCCGAAAAGAAAATGAATAAATGCATGAATGAACTTCTTGACATGAACCAAACCCTCTTCCCTCAGGCAATCCATCTCATGAACACTTGATGATAATAACTGTGGAACCAACATCACTACCTGCTATACACTTTTTTTTATACACACATACACTTATTTAACAACACACTTTACATGCCAATTTGCACATAACAGCTGCACACATTATGTTGTATATAGTAATATAGCTGTACATACACTTGTCAATTTGTATATTGCATCCACTACTTTTTAAAATATATTTATTATCTGTTTTTTAGTCCTGTCTGTAATTCTGTTGCACTGTAGAAGCTCTGTCACTAAAACAAATTCCTTGAATGTGTGAACATACCTAGCAATAAAGCTCTTTCTGATTTTAGGCAGTGCTTAATTTGTAAATTGTGAGGTCCCAGAACAGATCAGGGTAACAGATCCAGCTTGTTATCAGAGGAGGGAGAGGTGTCGTGGAAGAAAGTAAAGAGGGTTGGGGAGTTGCGAAAGTGAAAAGCGAGGGGATTGGGGGAGTCGCAGACAGGGTTGCGGTCGAAAGTGAAGAGAGTTGGGGAGTAGCGGAAGAAAGTGAAGAGCTGGGCGGACCGGGGCTGCATGTGAGGAGGGGGATTGTTAAAATGATGTGCTGGATCAGATTTTAGAGGTGCTGGATCCGGCTTGTTCCAGCACAAGTCTGCTTTTAGGCCATAAATACAACTATTGCATTGTTTCCACTTGCAATTTCCACAGTGCTATGGTACAGTTCAGTATATGGTTTGGTACGGGTCACCGTGATCAGACATGCTTTCCCCTGCCAACAGTACCCTTTACTTGGTAGGCATGGCACATTAAGTACATGGAATATCAAATATTTGGCTGTTCATTTATCATTCATTCATTTTCTTTTCAGTTTAGTCTCTTTATTAATCTGGGGTCGCCACAGAGGAATGAACCACCAACTTATCCAGCATATGTTTTATGCAGCGGATGCCCTTCCAGATGCAACCCATCACTGGGAAACATGCATACCGACTCATTCACTACGTACAATTTAGCTTATTCAGTTCACCTATACCACATGTTTTTGGACTTGTGGGGGAAACAGGAGAACCCAGAGAAAACTTCACGCCATGTCCACGCCAACACGGGGAGAACATGCAAACTCCACACAGAAATGCCAACAGACCCAGCCGGGGCTCAAACCAGCAACCTTCTTGCTGTGAGGCGATTGTGCGACCAACTGCACCACCGTGCTGCCATTGGGCTGTTCACATACCATGTATTTTGCATGGTCAAGTTCATTATTTCAAGTGAGGCAGTGGCACGCCTCATGCTTTTCACACATAAAGAACACATAAAGGTAATGTAGGACATTCGGCAGATCTTGTTCCTGATTCTTGGCATGTAGCTGTTTGATCAAGAAAAGTAGTGTTTCGCTTTAAGCCAAAATTGTTCAGCAGTGTTTCTTTTGGTGCAGTACTGTTATGGTATCCTTACGCAAAGGTCCCAGAAATGTGTACAGTCCACTATTTTAGAACTTCTGACAGTGGAAAAGGAATTAAATGCATACTGCACTGTACTGTAACGACCATACTATTAGAAAAAGGAAAACAATATGTTACTTAAACATAACTCAGGATTTATAGACACTGCCACAATGCGTGCCACCTCTGCCATGATTTAACGGTAAATAAAACAGTTGTCATACTATGAACACAAGCTCTCAATGCTTACCCAAAGACTATAATAAATATATATATATATAATATATATAATAAACAAGACATGTCACTAGTTTTGTTTTGAATGTGGAAAAGTCTTACAGTCAATATGGCAAATAAAGCCCGCCTTCTAGTACATGAGCCAATCGTTGATTGCTATATGGTGACTAAAGCCCGCCTTCTAGTACAGGAGCCAATCATCAATCACTATAGACTGACGATACTCCGGTGGAGGGGCTCGGACCAGACATGAGTTTCTGCAGTTTTTGTGTGATTTGACGTTTAGAAATGAAACTAAAAAGACGTTAGTTGTTTAAATTTATTGGCGATTCCTAATATGGTGTGTGACTTTCAAGATGGCGCTGCGGATGGCCGCCTCGGTGTTGAGCTCTCAAGTTTTTGCTTGTCCTGTTATATGTTTATCAAACATGATCAGTTATACCAGGGATGAGCTGCTGAACATTAGGCAGTGCACACCAATGAATCACCAACCAGATTTTGATTTCTCTGGCGTTTTGCGGAACATTGTCATCGGCAGAGCAGCTGCACTGTGAAAACGCTACAAGATGCTACAAGCTCGCTTCCCACGCCTGCGCGGTCATCAGGCTGAGACAACGCAGCTTACAACTGGCTGCAGTAGAGTCATTCAGGTTTCTGGGCACCACCATCTCTCAGGATCTGAAGTGGGACATTCACATAGACTATTGTGAAGAAAGCCCAGCAGAGACTGTACTTCCTTCAGGCTAGTCAGAGACAGCGCGGCTTCAGAACGGCGCTGGCTAGCATCCATCTGGCGAATCCTCACTCACCGGACTTTCTGCTGTACAGAGCTGATCGCGATATGGAGTCAACGGGCAAAACGCAAGGTGGTGGACATGCTTTTACATCAACAGAAGGTGGTGTACGGATGTAACCTTGTTAAAGATGATGTGCTGACCTGATGTGGAAGTGCTTTTCATTAACTGTAAGCCGTTCTACTGGATGCAGGAATTTTCCTCGTTCATTCTCATCAGTGTTTACATTTCACCACAAGCACACGTGAGTACTGCACTGCAACAGATGGTTGATCTGATCACAGAGACAGAATAACAACACCCGAACTCTTGTTTTTATCATTCTCAGTCACTTTAATCAGGCAAAACTCACACATTACATGCCCCACCAGAGGAACATTTTGGACTATTGCTACACCACAATAAAGGATGCATATTGCTTTGTCGCCAGAGCAGCTCTAGGACTCTCCGACCACTGCCTGGTTCATCTTATATCAACTTACAGGCAAAAACTTTAAACTACTAAGTCAGTATTAAGGACTGTTAAGAGATGGACCAACGACACAGAGCAGGTCTTACAAGCCTGTTTTGAATGCACTGATTGGGGTGTTTTTGAAGCTGCAGCCACTGACCAGGACGAGCTCACAGAGACTGTAACATCATAAATCAGTTTCTGTGAGGAGTTATGCATCCCTATCAGGACCTATTTATCATTTAACAATGATAAACCATGGTTCACACCAAAACTTAAGACAGCTTCGTCAGGCTAAAGAGGATGCCTACAGGAGTAGGGACAGGACCTTGTACAATCAGGCCAGGAACACATTGACAAAGGAGATTTGTGTGGCTAAGAAGCCACACAAATCTCCAGTAGAGAAAACCAGTAGTGTGGCTACTGGTTTTCCAAAAATCTGGAAAACCAGTTTTGTGCCAACAACCCTGCATCAGTGTGGGAAGGCCTGAAAGACATCACTACCTACAAGACACCATCCCCCAGCATCGACAGCAATAAACATCTTGCAAATAGGCTGAATATGTTCTACTGTAGATTTGACACCTCTGACCAGACACCACACACCCACCTGACCATCTCTCTACACAGCCATCAACACCTCCAGCCATCTCCCTCTACACCCCTGCACTTCAGATCAGTGAGGATAATGTGCGTCAGATCTTCAGTAAACAGAAGAAAAGGAAAGCACCAGTATGAAGGTAAATCAGTTGCAAAACTCGAGAGCTTGCAAATTTAATGTGAGAACTTGTAATAATAATATTTGTATGTGTAGGTTGAAATGTACACTCACAGCTCTAATGTAAACAGCTGAATCCCTCGATTTGCACACACACATGATAATCAAACACTTGTGTTTTGAATTCGAAGTTGCAGATTAATAGTTGTGCATTTGTGAAATGTCATTCACAAATACAAAATGACAGGCACAGATATGCACGTCAAATTTGATTGCAGTTTCATTGTACAACCACAAGTCGGCACTTACAACCTCTCAGATTGGCCAGTTCAACTACAAATCTCCCGCGCTCTGACTTTTGCTACACATCTTGCATGATCTCTGTAGCAGAACTGATTTGTGCACTCGTAGATGCAGAGGCGCGAGCAGCGCAGGGCGGGGGAGGGACAGGGCAGGGGTAAAGGGGTTTTATTGGCCGATGCCTGACCAATAAACAATGCTGGTAGCCAACGGGACTCGGCTGCAGAAGAATAATTACTATGATTATTTCGTTGTTTTTTTTTTCACTAATTTCTCAAAAGGTAAATTACCTTTTATAAAAGGTAAATTATAATTATAAAAAATATAAAATAAATTATAAAAAATAAATAAATTATAAAAATAAATGATTAAGATAAACAACATTAACTCTACGAAAATGTATATACCAATAAAAGAGCAGCAAAGTCAGTATTGACTAGAGCCAGCCAATGAGATGGGATGTTTCTGTATGTCAGCACTCAGCAATCAGAGGGTAAGTTATTGTTTTTAATAATTATCTAGATGTTCAATACTGCTAGCTAAGCTAAGAACTGTGCTAGGTTCTGTGGTTCTGTAGTTTTTACAAGTAACAGATATATATATATATATATAAATATAAAAAGAGTTATATAAGAATAAAAGAGTTATATAAGAGCTGCTTTCAGTGCTGCTTTTGGTGATAATATAAGTTTCAAAAGGTACGATTTAAAAAATAATATGTACTAGATTTAACCCAGACGAAAGAAGTAAGCAGTTGTAATAGTACAGGGAGTGCAGAATTATTAGGCAAGTTGTATTTTTGAGGATTAATTTTATTATTGAACAACAACCATGTTCTCATTGAACCCAAAAAACTCATTAATATCAAAGCTGAATATTTTTGGAAGTAGTTTTTAGTTTGTTTTTAGTTTTAGCTATTTTAGGAGGATATTTGTGTGTGCAGGTGACTATTACTGTGCATAATTATTAGGCAACTTAACAAAAAACAAATATATACCCATTTCAATTATTTATTTTCACCAGTGAACCCAATATAACATCTCAACATTCACAAATATACATTTCTGACATTCAAAAACAAAACTGATTCTGATAAAACTGATTCTGAAATTCAATCGAAAGCTTGGCAAGCAGTTTTGGAGAATTTGATGTTTCCCCATTGAGATAGAATGCCCAAGCATACTGCCCAAGTGGCATTTCAAAGATGGCCGTCGAATGAAATGACTTGCCTTAAAGGGCTTTGGCTTACCCCAACTCCCACCTCTTCTGATTGGTAAATTGCTGTGATGAGCTGACCGTGATGAGCTGCATTGCGTGTGAAAGTTGAAGATCTTACAATTTAACACGACGTCTAATAAAAAACACACCCCTCACAGGCATGGCACTTCAAAAGACACCAGATGCAACTGTAATGGTTCGTCAAGCACATGTTTACATTGAAAAATCATAAAAAAAGGATGTTGGAATGGAAAAATGCATATGTAAACAGCCTTCAAGCTGGTTGGCTGGTTTAAGCTGGCCAAATCAGAATCAGAATCAGTTTTATTGCCAAGTGTGCTTCACACACACAAGGAATTTGTTTTGGCAACAGAAGCTTTCAGTGTACATAAAGTGACGAGTGACAACACAAAATTAAATACAAGAAAAGAAAAGGCAATAAATATTAAACATTAAACAGAGATGCAGTTAGTCAAAAATAACAAGAAAACATCTGGATGTTGAATTGTATGTACAGATATGTTGTAAATATACAGGTTATAAGGTGCTGTGTACAAGTGCGTATGAGAAAGTATTGCACGTTTATTGCACAGTAGGGGAATATTTAACTGTTCATGAGGTAGATGGCCTGAGGAAAGAAACTTTTCCTGTGTCTATCTGTTTTTGTGCTTGGTGCTCTGTAGCGCCGACCAGACGGTAACAGTTCGAACAGGTAGTGTGCTGGGTGTGAGGCGTCCAGAGTGATTTTACGAGCCCTTTTACTCACTCTGGAAGAGTACAGTTCTTGAAGTGTAGGAAGTGTAGTGCCAGTGATTCGTTCAGCAGTCCGGATTATTCGCTGTAGTCTATGGAGGTTGGTTTTAACAGCTGAGCTGAACCAGACGGTGATTGAAGTGCAGAGGATGGATTGGATGACATCTGAGTAGAACTGTACGAGCAGCTCCTGTGGCAGGTTGAACTTCCTCAGCTGACGAAGGAAGTACAGTCTCTGCTGGGCTTTCTTTACAATGGAGTCTATGTGAATGTCCCACTTCAGATCCTGAGAGATGGTGGTGCCCAGGAACCTGAATGACTACTGCAGCCACAGTGCTGTTCATGATGGTGAGTGGGGGGAGTGCAGGGGGGTTTCTCCTAAAGTCCACTATCATCTCCACTGTTTTGAGCATGTTCAACTCCAGGTTGTTGTATCTGCACCATAAAGCCAGCCACTCCACCTCCTGTCTGTATGCAGACTCGTCACCGTTCTGGATGAGGCCGATAACAGTAGTGTCATCCGCAAACTTCAAGAGCTTAATGGAGGAGTCTTTTGCAGTGCAGTCGTTTGTGTACAGGGAGAAGAGCAGTGGGGAGAGAACACATCCCTGGGGGGCACCAGTGCTGATGGTGCGGCTGTCGGATGTGATTTTGCCCATTCTGACTAGCTGTTGTCTATCTGTCAGAAAGCTGGTGATCCATTGACAGACAGTGCTAGGGACAGACAGCTGGGTCAGTTTGTTCTCGAGCAGTGATGGGACAATGGTGTTAAAGGCAGAACTGAAGTCCACAAACAGTATCCTTGCATAGTTCCCTGGTTTGTCCAGATGTTCTAGGATATAATGCAGTCCCATGTTGACTGCATCATCCACAGACCGGTTTGCTCTATAGGCAAACTGCAGGGGGTCCAGCAAAGGTCCAGTGATGTCCTTCAGATAAGCTAGTACCAGTCTTTCGAATGACTTCATGGCCACAGATGTTAAGGCAACAGGTCTGTAGTCATTGAGTCCTGTGATCTTTGGTTTCTTTGGTATTGGGATGATGGTGGAGCATTTGAAGCAGGATGGAACTTTGCGCTGTTCCAGTGATCTGTTGAAGATCTGTGTGAAAATGGGAGCCAGTTGGTCCGCACAAGTTTTCAGACAGGCTGGTGAAACACCATCTGGACCTGGTGCTTTTCGTCTCCTGTTTACTGAAGATCTGACGCACATTATCTTCACTGATCTGAAGTGCCGGGGTGGAGAAGGAGATGGCTGGAGGTGTTGATGGCTGTTTACTGAGAATCTGATGCCCATTATCCTCACTGATCTGAAGTGCAGGGGGAGAGAGGGAGATGGCTGGAGGTGTTGATGGCTGTGTAGGGAGATGATCCGGGTGGGTGTGAGGTGTCTGGTCAGAGGTGTCAAATCTACAATAGAAGATATTCAGCTCGTCTGCAAGATGTTTGTTGCTGTCGATACTGGGGGATGGCGTTTTATAATTTGTGATGTCTTTCAGGCCTTTCCATACTGATGCAGAGTCGTTGGCAGAAAACTGGTTTTGCAGCTTTTTGGCATAGCTTTTCTTAGCCACACGAATCTCCTTTGTCAGTGTGTTCCTGGCCTGATTGTATAAAATCCTGTCCCCGCTCCTGTAGGCATCCTCTTTTTCATGACGAAGCGGTCTAAGTTTTGGTGTAAACCATGGTTTATCATTGTTAAATGATAAGAAGGTCCTGGTAGGGATGCATAACTCCTCACAGAAACTGATGTATGATGTTACAGTCTCTGTGAGCTCATCTAGGTCTGTGGCTGCAGCTTCAAAAACACTCCAATCAGTGTATTCAAAACAGGCTTGTAAGACCTGCTCTGTGTCGTTGGTCCATCTCTTAACAGTCCTTAATACTGGCTTAGTAGTTTTAAGTTTTTGCCCGTAAGTTGGTATAAGATGAACCAGGCAGTGGTCGGAGAGTCCTAAAAAATGCTCTGGCGACGGAGCGATATACATCCTTTATTGTGGTGTAGCAATGATCCAAAATGTTGTTGTCTCTGGTGGGGCATGTGATGTGCTGTTTGAATTTAGGCAGCTCATGTGTGAGTTTGCCTGATTAAAGTCACCGAGAATGATAAAAGCAGAGTCCGGGTGTCGTTGTTCAGTCTCTGTGATCAGATCAGACAGCTGTTGTAACGCAGTCCTCACGTGTGCTTGTGGTGGAATGTAAACACCGACGAGAACGAACGAGGAAAACTCCCGCGGTGCATAAAACGGCTTACAGTTAATGAAAAGCGCTTCCACATCAGGACAGCACATCTTCTTTAACACAGTTACATCCGTACACCATCTCCTGTTGATGTAAAAGCATGTTCCACCACCGCGTGTTTTGCCCGTTGACTTTGTATCGCGATCTGCTCTGTACAGCTAAAAGTCCAGTAAGTGTAATGCGCTGTCCGGAATGGCTTTGTTTAGCCAGGTTTCTGTGAAACACAGCGCAGCAGAGTTGTTAAAGTTCTTGTTTTCGCGTGAAAGCAGAAGTAGTTCGTCCATTTTGTTAGGAAGCGAGCAGAGATTCGCTAGATGGATGCTAGGCAGCGCTGTTCTGAAGCCGCGCTGTCTCAACTATGACGAGCGCGCCGGCTCTTTTTCCACGCCGCCGGGTCTTGTATTTCTTCCACAAAGCAGCTGCTCCGCCGATGACAATGTTTCGCAAAACGCCAGAGAAATCAAAATCCAGTTGGTGATTAGTTGGTGTGCACTGCCAAATGTTCAGCAGCTCATCCCTGGTATAACTGATCGTGTTTGATAAACATAAAACAGGACAGACTAACAGAACTAGTGTAAACACTGAAGAGCTCCACACCGAGGCAGCCATCCGCGGCGCCATCCTGAGAGTAATATCAAATAGCCTGGTTTGGGCTACTTTAGAGGGGGTTTGGGCATTAGACAGCTTGACAGCTTGGTTTAAGCTAGACATAGGTTGGAAATGGCTAAAATCTGCCTGAAATGGGCAAATCCACTCTAAAATTAAGCTGGTTGGCAAAATAAAACCAGCCAACCAGCTTTCGGTCAAAGTAGACAGTTAAGGCCATTTAAGAGCATCTGGACATTATGCAGATTTACTGTTCAGTAGGTTTGAGCTGGAGGTAGGACTTCAAACACTGCTAACTCTTTTCAAGCTGTTTAGTGGCTTTTTCTTTTGGCAGACAATAACTACGTTTGTTTGATGCTTTGATTTTTGCAGACCTTCACCAACAGCTCTCATACACGACATGAAAGTTAATATCCAGAATCATACAACAAGGGGCACTTTAAGGTACTATTATTGACAAATAAGGTACAATATTTCCCTATTTTTTTATTAAAATAAAAGATTTTTCCCATTTACTGAGAGTGTATACATGTCACATCTGTTGATATTTGAAATACACCACATACAGTAAACAACATGTTTCCATGAATCAGTAGTGAGCTGTAGTAGAACTAATGAGATGCAGGACATTGTTATTATTCTTTGTTTGGTGAGAAGCAGTTTATGGTGTTTGTGAAGTGCTCTTCACTGTGATTATAGGAAACGGAAGTGCAGAAAGTATGTAACGGCGAGCAATCAGTGCTGTAGAGTTTTACACATTATCAAACAACACTCTCTAAATCAGATACTGTAGATGCGTACAAAAGGTTCTTTATTGGCCTTTTCACATTTGTGACGTCCTCAGGAATTTGTTTGCCTGCTTTCTGAAAAATCCCCATAGACTCATAGAAAATCAAAGACTTATACCAAAGTAACATTTAAAATTAATCATAGTTATTATTTTGTCATTTTTTCCTCATAGATAGTACATGCAACGTTGTTGATCATAATGTGTCTGTCATTTTGTGCATGAGTGGATGCTGTAAGAATTTCTCCTCTCCAACATAAAAAGGAGAATGGCCACTCAAAGTATTTTTGTTGTTGCCATAGCAGCAAACAGGTATGACTCACAGTTTGCCCCTATGAACTTCATGTATTAAAGCAGACATACATCTTACACAGAGAGAGAGAGAGAGAGAGAGAGAGAGAGAGAGAGAGAGAGAGAGA
>CAIGQZ010015273.1:624903-648208 GCA_903798205.1 Danio tinwini
AGAGAGAGAGAGAGAGAGAGAGAGAGAGAGAGAGAGAGAGAGAGAGAGAGAGAGCCATCGTGTGTGCATTTCTTAGATTTGTGTGTAAATGTGGGTTAGTTTTGAAAATAAAAGCAATTGAAAAAAAAAACCATTGTTCATGGCGTTACAATTCAGATATAGCGCCATTCGGCCCATTCTTTTTGAGTTGTATTGCTGTTGGGAAATACGTACTATAAAAATGTGGCCAGTTAAATATCAGAAGATATGAGCAATATCACACTTGTAGCTGTGCGATATGGCTGTATATCGGCACTGGTAAGAGGCGTGCAGCACTGCCATATTTAGCCATATCGCACTGCTACGAGTGTGATACTGCCTTTATACAACACTTTGCTGGCATAATCGTGTATATAAAAAAGAAAATCAAACGGAGAGTCTAAAAATGCTTTTTGTATGAGGAACTACTTTTTCCACCATTCATTCACATCTGCAGCTGACATCAGAACAGCAGAAACCGTTGCAACTTCCCAAACGTCACTTTCGAGCTAGTATTTGAATGATTCTGTAGCATACAGGTATCAAATCCAGTTCCTGGAGGGCTGCAGCTCTGCACAGTTTAGTTCCAACCCTGCTTTAACACACTTACCTGAAGGTTTCAAACAAACCTGAAGGGCTCGATTAGTTTGATCACGTGTGTTTATTTAAAGGTGCTGTATGTAAGATTTTGACTCTTCTAAAGAATACAAATACCATAATATGTGTGCAGCTATTTAAGAAACATCCCAAGTGAACATACTTGTTTAACTGAAGAACATTGCTGAAGTCAGATATTCTGCTTTGAAAATGTTTTTCCGTGCCAGATTGCTTTCTTTGTTTAGGCAAATTTAACCTGCACAATGCTAGTTTAGCTAATTATAATTCAGAACCCCGGCTTGCCTTGTTGGAAAAAAGCGTATTTCATACATTCATTCATTCATTCATTCAAAAAGGCTCTGAAAGCATGCATCTGTGACCGAAATGGACAGTATCAGATGTTGAAATGAGACAGATTCAGTTCCACATGAGGTTATTAATTAGCAAATGATATAAATATAACGAACGTAAACATTAGGTGAGCAAGTTACATTGTAACCGCGTGTCCTAACAACACACTTTGTGACGAGATACGCAGGTGATGGACAGTTTGGCTGCTTGCACCAGACGAAACACGACAGAAACTTAAATACAGCCTTTCAGAAGCACAGAATACGGACTCACTTATGAAACGGTAAGGTTTATAATCTATTTAAACTCACATTGTTAGCATTTAGCACTGAATAAAACACACAAGGTTTACTTGAGGTGATCACTGTCATTGGTTTCTGTTGTTCAGCTGTGAGAAATAGAAGCTGTTTCTAATATATCAATTCCAGGTGTCGGTTAGAACCAAAATCCCTTTTAATATGGAAAATATTCCCTCTATTGCGTGTCGTTGCTTTTATTTAGAACACAGTTTAATTCACTCGCTCCCGTACTCAATCTGGCATCCCGCGCTTATGTTTATTTTAATCCAGGAGTGCAATACCTACTTCAACCACTGGGTGTCAAACTTACATACTACACCTTTAAGGTAGAAGCTAACTGTGCAGAGCTGCAGCCCTCCAGGAACTGGATTTGACATCTGTTCTCTAGCGTAATGTCTAAAGCACAAAACAGGTTATTTTGCTCATATTTTAAGATTATAAGGCTGAACGGCATAAAATGCCATCAGTTTAGAGATATTTCCCAGTATCAGGAGCAATCAGGAGATCACAATAATTATCCCCAAAAAAGCCAAAGCAACGCAATCACTACCAGATTGCTGTTGTGTTTGCAATGAGGAAAAATGCTAAATGCTCTTCTTTCTTTCTTTTTACTGAACTAATCATTAACGATACACTAACAAAAACAGGACAGAAACAAACAAATGGCCAACCAAAAAGTAACTCATGGTTATACAAAGAGTGGCCAACACAAAACACATATATTCCTGATATGTGAGTCCCGTCTCACACTCATCAAACTACAATTATATGGTATAATAATAAATACAGCACTGCAACATAAAAAAGAAAGATTTAAATATAATGTCACTCACCAATTTTTTATTGTTTTGATCAGTTGTACTTTGAAAATATGCTGATCTTTTCTCCTCTAAGGGCACATTATGCGGTCTCTGTCGCCATCTTGTGGATAGACAACGTCCACCGTCTTTGCTCTGCTTAAAGCCTGGTTTATACTTCCGCGTCAAGTGATCGGCGTGACCCACGTCGCAAGCCTTGCGCAAAGCCGTGCATTTATACTTCTGCGTGCTGTTTCTGTTTCTCTGCAATACACTTTCGAAACGCTAGCTGGCAGCAGGTGTTTATGTTTCTCTGTGTCGAGTTTCTTCGCTGGTGTTTAGTTTTTTCTGAACACTTCCTTAAGGTACAAGTGGCTCAAATTTGCTCATTTTGAAGCTGGAACCAGCTGACGTGCTACAACTTTAATCATAAGATAAACACAAAACAACAGTCTCCATCCGGAGCTCCTTCACGGGACTCCACACTTGTTAACACTCGCTGCATCGGGCACGCGACTCTCGCCTCCGCCCACACTCGTCAGTGCTACCAAGCCAACCAATCACAGAGCTTGCGCTACGCGTACACGTTACATTTTTTAGAGGTGCGTGTCAACGTCGCCGACAGCCACGGCGAGGGGCTATGAGTCCACGCGTAGGCTGTGCCGTAGCGTATGCGTGACGCAGAAGTATAAATCAGCTTTTAAGGCTGATGGATGCAGAAGTGCTGTATCTCAGATATTATAAATATTTAAAATAGACACTATCCTTATAAATAAACTGCAATCTAAACAACCACATTCTCATCTAAAAGTACATTATGCTGTCCAACAGGTCAAACTGTAGTGAGTTAATTGATCTGCTGTCACTCTATGTGGGCAAAGTAATACACAAGAGTGAAGAGGCTGAACGAGTTCTGATATTGCAGAAAATTGCACGGCTATCATCCAATCAGATTTCACTAGTTTATTTTATTCTTAAGCTACAAAAAAAGCTAATGTTTCAATTAAATGTTGTAAATGAATCCAATCATCGGAGCACCCGGAGGAAACCCATGCCAACACGGGGGGAACAACGCACAGAAATGCCAACTGATCCAGCTGGGACTCGAACCTGTGACCTTCTTGCTGTGAGGTGACAGTGCAAACAACTGAGCCACCATGATGATGTTAATTGAATAATAATAATAATATAGTGTGTGTGTGTGTGTGAGAGAGAGAGAGAGACAGAGAGAAAGACTGTAAGATTGAAATGCATCTATTATTCACTATAGTAGCCTATGAGGAATACATACAAATAAAATTTATTAACTTAATTTCATTATTAAATGGATTTATAAATTAAACATTGTGCATATAAATAAACATGTGCTCTTGATGTTTTGATGGAGGTTTTTTTCTTAACGAGTCTGGTACAAACAGTTAAACGTTCTTTCCCAGTTTTTTCCCCTCTGTGCGTGTTGCTTTTTCCTAAACACTGTTACCAACCATTTTAAACGAAAAGGCGCTAAGCTCTGCCCGAATAGTCACTGGCTGTTTCTCAATATCCGTTCTTCAGCGGCCTTGCGTCCTCATGTTCTCGTGTAACGTCATCATCAGCTGCCAAAGTTCAGTTCCAATACTCAAGACCGCAAGAACAGAGGATGCGAGAAACTTTCCTGGATGTGTTCTTGATATCGAGGACGCACTGATGCAGACTTGAGCATCGATCTCGCTCTAGAAGTCTCAGAAGTCATTGCGACTGGAAGTTGGAAGCGCAGCATTTTATTTAGATTTATTATTAAAGTTCAGAGATATAAGTTATTTATCTAAGGAGTTTCCCTAAAAGAAACGGTGAATAAAAACATCACCATGGACATCTTAATAAAGGAAAACACATTAAGGGTGTTTGTTTGCTAAAATTTGTATTAAAATGTTTTATTTATATTGTGCAGCATATATTTCTAATGTTTTTATGCATATAATATATTTTGAAAAGGGGAAAAACAATAAATCGTTGTATGAATGCTGTAATGTTGAAATAATTTTCCATTAAAAACGGATGAAGGTCATGTGACCATCAGGAAGAACGCAGCATCTCATTTCTCACAGGACGCATTCTCTGTTCTCACGGTCTCCCGAGTTTGTTCTTCCAAGGACACCTGGCAAGACTGGTCTACACAAGAACGCAAGTTCGTTCTCTGCGTTCTTGGAATTGAGAAACAGCCAGTCGATGGATTACGTCATACGTCAATTTGCATATTACTGACGTCATGATGTTCTACCGTTTCTGTTTGTTAACAGCCTATGGTCAATAAAGGGGTATTTATATTTGCACTACGCTTTATGTAAGCATGTCAATTTAACTAAATGTGTTGCGGTTTGAATACAGTATATCAATATAGATGTGTAGTTAACTTGTAGTAATCTCCCAGACGTAATATACTCAGACAAGTTCCGAAACTGTCACTAAAATATCTGTGATTGTGAACCTGAAAAGAATAAAACGGTCAAATTAAACTGTTAAAATAAAGAAGACGCAGATCGGTTTGACTGTACAATGGAAATACCTCACACTGCCGGTGCTAAATCATTTGCCATCAGTACCATAGACTGTAAAAGATATGGACGTAGTATCCGTGACGTCACCCATAGGTTTATGAAAAACTCAAAAGAAGCTACCAGTAGGCGTGGCCAACTGTCGCCATTTTGTTACCGTGTCATCCACCAACCGAGGCATACCATACAAGGACAAAGAGGCGGAGCGTGAGCGGAGCTACAGATGCATGAGAAACACTTAATACTTTATTACCTGCGACTCGTTTATGTTCTGATCACATGTGCTTGGTTGTACACTATATCAATAAAGTGTTTAGACTTTTAAAAACACAGTTTCATAAGCAACGTCATAAGCACAATGTTTAGTGGCTTAATGTAGTACACATTGAGACACTATAAGCATCGTTCTTATGACGTTTTTTAACAGGAGGAAAGTGCAAATTACTTCCAAACACTTCAGATATAGTCTTGGTTAGTAAATGCAGGGCTGTTGATGAAATCCAGGCAGAACTGTATGACAACGCTTCAGATAACTGTTCTAGTGCCTACAGCTAATAAATCTGTCAGATTCTGGAGTGCATTACAGGTCTAAAGAACATTATAAATGATAAATGATCTTAAATAAAACAAATACATTTATAGAGATGGTATAAGTATATCATTTCACTCACCTGGAAAACGGAGGCCATGTGAATGGCTTGTGAGCACAATTAAGTGCACACAGCATGCCATATCATCTGATAATTGCAAGAAATAATTCCAAAAGGCATCTGACTGCGTAAAGCCACATAAAACAACACAAAAATACGATGAATATGCTGAGATCAGCGGCTAATCAGCTGAGGTGACGTGACGGCGACCAGAGAGCTAGCTGTCACTCAAGTGGCCACGCCCTTAATTATGCAAAAATAATATAACCTAATATAAAGGAAATGGAAGAATTATATAAAAAATTCACCCCCCTCACAGTTGTCATGAAGGGTAATATTAGCTATATGAACCAAAATCGTTCTTTGTACCAGGCTGTAAACACATTTTTTTTCTGCTGTAAAGTTGGCCATTTTAACAGTGAGCTCAATAGAAATTTGCTTTCTTATGGAGCCAGGACTAGCGGAATTTCGATGAATTGCAGTTTCAGTTACTTCCGTATGGGCTTCCTGAGGGAGAGCGGGAGGTTGCCGCTTGGTCAGTACGCAGAGGAGTGATGTGCTCTCAGGCTGCAGGTGGGAGAGACTGCTGTACGGGGAGGAGCCGATGGCAGCTCGCCTCGTTGAGAAGAATTGAGACGGTACAGTATGGACACATGAAAGTCTATAAAAATCTCCAGTAACACACAAAAAAAGTCGCTAGATATGTCGCTAAGGGAGTCGGAAAAGTTGCTAAATATAGCGACAAAGTCGCTAAGTTGGCAACACTGTTCCTAAAGGAAGTGTCTGTAGTTTAAAACGGGAGCTCAACGGAAGTGACGATGAATTACGGAAGAACCATAGAGGATGATCTTTAGCCGCTTGACCATCAGTATTATTATTTACAAGAATAAATCATGTTGGCCTATAACAAAAGGCAAATACTCCCAAAATCCACATGACCAAAATAAATAAGTTGAAAGTTTCTTTTTCGTTTTTTTAACGGAGCGCGCATGGACGGAGTATTTAACATGAGGCGAATCTCCGTGAAAAAACTTTGCACTTTTTGTCTCTGCGCGTGTGCGTTTGCGTTTTTAGTCATGACATTTCAGGTAAAACATTAAACGTTGCCTTTAAGTTAAAACTTTAAATAGTTAGCAAACATTTACACTTAAAGATTGTTCTACATTTTGTTTTCTGACGAGCTTTTATAGGATGTGTCTAAACCTTTAAAGCTTATTCTTCTAGTCAGCATGTTTCAACTCACCGTGCCTTAATCTAAATATAACCTGAATGAAACATACCTATGCTCGCCTTAAAGTATCTCTTGTTTGCAGATGTTAATCTTCTGGCCTCTGGGATCTCTCACTAACATTTGGATAAATCTCTGTCATATCCATCCTTGGTATCTCCTTTTACTAAACTCTCCCTTTTCCATTTTTCATGTAGTCTAACCTGACACAAAATGGCAGCTGATTATTGTTTTTCATAGATTGATTCAGATAGGAAATTTAACAACTGAACATTACACTTAAAAAAAATCTGACTGTATTGTTTGCTTTCTGTAGGTTATTGAGCTGTTGGGCCAGTTTGAGCAGACTGAACACAGACAGCAGATTAAACGCTTTGAGGACATTAAAGTGCAGGCGAACACTCATGTTTCGGATGTTCAGTACCCTGTCATAGTGTGGTGGTCTCCTCTGACTGGAGAACTGGGACGTCTCGGAGAGTGTGGCCATAACAGTTGTTTCTTCACTGTTAACAAGTCATATTATTCCCATCCACAGACTAAAGCTTTTCTTTTTTATGGTGAGTGCAATTATGCCACATACTGGTTCATTTTGAACTTTTATTCACATATCATGTTTGTTTGGTATATTTAGGATGCACCTGTATTATACTAGTGACTCGTGAGCCAATAAATATTTTCATGTAAGGGATAGTTTACCCTAGAATGAACATTTCTTCATTTTCTTACACTCAAGTGGTTCTAAACATTTATGAATTGCTTTTTTATTTTTATTTTGTTTATATAAATTTTATTTGTATTACAAAACCCAACAGTTCAGAGTATCAACCTATGTGATATTTCAGAATGTACTTTCCCACGTCAACATTTATTAAACAAAAATGACACAAAAATAAATTCTAAAATAGAATAAAACACAAAACATTAACATTGTTACATTAAGTTTTAATTACAGTCATCGTTCCAAAGACATACAATTTTTATCTATCCAGTTATAAAGCGACTGAAAGGAGACCACACTTTTTAAAAAGTCTCTGCTTTACCTCTGATTACGTATGTTAATTTTTCAAGAGCAAGATTATCAGACATTTCCTTTATCTATTGTGCAAGAGCAGGTCTTTGTGTATTTTTCCATACTAAAGCTATAACACGTTTAGCTTGTATGAAGCTGAAATCTATAAGTTTCTTTTTGCTTGCATTTACTGACACATTTTCAGGATATACATGTAATATATATGGCTTTCTTGTGTTAAATATAAAAGATGATATTCAGAAAAATATTTTGTCAGCCATAGTAGAAGCAAAAAATACTATGAAAGTTAATATCTGTTTACCCCAATATTCTTTAGTATACCATGCTTTATTATCAATGGATGAAAGAAACTCAATCTTTTCCTTTAAATGTGTACGCAATTATGTAACTCAAAATGTTGAAGATTGTTTTTTTTAATTTTAACCATTTGGCGATCACAACATTATAATTTATTCATCCATTTTCTTTTTATTTTTTTATCTTTTTATTTATTTTTATTAATCAGGGGTCGCCACAGCGGAATGAACCGCCAACTTATCCAGCATATGTTTTACACAGCAGATGCCCTTCCAGCTGCAACCCATCTCTGGAAAACATCCATACACATTCACTCATTCACACACATACACTACGGACAATTTAGCTTATCCAATTCACCGGAAACCGGAGCACCCGGAGAAAACCTACGCAAACACAGAGAGAACATGCAAACTCCACACAGAAGCGCCAACTGACCCAGCCGGGGCTCGAACAAGTAACCTTCTTGCTGTGAGGCGATTGTGCTACCCACTGCGCCACCGTGCTGCCCACAACATTATTATGTAGAGTATAAAAAATTATTATTTAGGAGGATTTGCTAAATCTAAAAATGTAAAAGTGTTATTGAAATATTAGCATTTCTAAAGGTTAACTTTCAGTAACGGAAGTATTCTTCAGTTAAAAGAAATGATCATGTGCAATTTAATATTTATTTTTATATGATATCGAATAATGAAAACAAAATCTGTAATACTGGTGATATAGTGTGCATATCTTGTGCCTCTGTAATATATTTTACATGATTTGTAATGAAAGGACTGGCTGAATGGTTTAAAATGATAAAACACAACTGTTTAACTCTATGGGAGTTGTAAAATGAGCCTATTTACAAAAAAAGTGGAGTGTTCCTTTATATTGATATATTTTTTAAGGGTACCTTTATTAAATATAAAAACCATGATAAAACGTGTGGTTTAAACAAAAAACTAAAAAAATAATGTTGACATACCTAATAATGTTCATTATAATTAATTATTTTTATTTAATTTTATTTTTATTAATCAGGCACTGATTTCAGCATTGAAAGTCTTCCTCTTCCGAGACACGAGCAGCATCAGTGGGCACTATTTCATGAGGAGTCTCCCAAAAATAACTACAAGCTTTTCCACAAGCCACTCATTATCCAGTTCAACCACACAGCAACCTTCAGCCGCCGCTCTCATCTGCCGCTCACCACACAGCACCTGGAGGACATCAACACCCTCACTGCACAAACACACCTGCTGCCTCTGTCCTACAAAAACCACCTGAGGCAAACTCTGGCGCCTGTTGTCTACGTCCAGTCTGACTGTGACCCACCGTCTGATAGAGACACTTACATTCGAGAGCTCATGCGGCACATTCAAGTGGACTCGTATGGACAGTGTCTTCATAATAAAGACCTGCCGCCCCATCTGAGAGACTCTACCGCCATGGACGCTCAGGATTTTTACAGAATCCTCGCCCAGTACAAGTTCATCCTGGCCTTCGAGAATGCCATCTGTGACGATTATATCACTGAGAAACTGTGGAGGCCTCTCAAACTAGGTGTTGTTCCTGTGTATTATGGAGCACCAAACATACACATGTGGTTGCCAGATAACCAGAGTGCAATCGTGGTCAATCCCAACGAGACGCCGAAGAAGCTCGCTCAGTATTTAAAAAGGCTGGACAAGAACGACTGGGAGTATCTGAAATATCTGGAGTGGAAGCACAAGCGGGAAATCACAAACGTCAATCTGGTGAAAGAGCTGAAGGAACGGCGGTGGGGTGTCCAGGACATCACTCAGGATAACTTCATCGATGTCTTTGAGTGCATGGTGTGCAGCAGGGTCTGGGAGAACATCCACAGGCAGGAAGAGGTAATCAAATTGGGTTTTTGGCTTCATTTCCCAAGACTTGACATAGTTTTTCTGAGTGGGATGTTATGGAAAGTGGTTACATCAGCAAAAAATGTATTTTTGCTAAATGACTTGTGCGCTTCTCACACTTAAAGGGATAGTTCTCCCAAAAAAGAAAATTGACTAATTTATTCTCCTTCAGGTGGTCCCAAATACATCAACCAACACAAAAACATTACAACCTGTTTTTGTCATGACAACTTGACATTATTTATACGGGACAGTTTACCCAAAAATGAAGCTTCTGTCATCATTTACCAAAACTGTTCCAAACTTGATTTTCTTTCTCATTTTAAACACAAAAACAAAATATTTTGAAGAATGTTGGAAATCAGGAATAATTGACTTCCACAGTTTTATTCAGAGTACCCGCGGGGTCTAAAAGCATTGAAAAAAAAGTGTTAAATTTGATAATCTCAAATTAAAGCCTTAATAGCCTTAAATTTGGTATACAAAATCTTGGATTTCGTTTCAAAGGTCTTATTTTCTTCATTTATTTTTGCCTTTCCTAGGATTAAGTTCATAAGTTCATTAACTTTTACTAATGTAGGCTAATTAAAAATTCATTCAGCGTAACATTGAGTACACCTCCTGCTCCACGTCATAGCAGAAAGTGTGAAAGTGTGCGCTCCCATTACTATGTAAGTAAAGTAAAGGTTTATTTATATAGCACCTTTCCCAGACATTGAGTCACAAAGTGCTTTACAATAAGAGAAAACAAGTAAAAGAACACATAGCAATAAAAGAAAACATGTTAAAACATTAAAACAAGTAAAAAATCCAAATACAGAAACACTAATGCTGTTAATTAAAAGCTTGACCAAAAAAATGAGTCTTTAAATGTCTTTTAAAAAGTTCAACTGATCTCAGAGATCTCAGTGATATAGGGAGAGAATTCCAGAGCCGTGGGGCCACCACACAGAAGGCACGGTCACCTTTGGTCTTAAGACGAGTTCTGGGAATGGCTAAAAGGTCTTTGCCAGAAGACCTCAGAGACCGGCTACATGAGTGACTGCATAAAAGATCTTAAATAGGGGTGCTTGACCATGCAGAGCTCTATATGTAATGACCAGAATCTTAAAATTTACCCTAAAATTAATAGGAAGCCAGTGAAGTGCCTTAAAGGGACATAAAACCCCCCTGTCTCAGCAGGGTGTTTTCACACCTCTAGTTTGGAAAATGTCAGGAAAGTGGGTGTGTCCAGCTCTGTTTAGGTAGGGGTGTCGAGGGAGGGAAAGAGGGAGGGATTTGCAAATATGGGCGTTTCCATTTGACGTGCTGATTTTCACAGAGGCGAGGTAAGGCAAAACAAACACACAGACGCAGGGGAGAAAGACAGTGACTGTGCTTACATGGACATCAGTAATCAAATTATTTGCCAAATTATTATTTTGTCGACTTTAACTGCAGTTTGGTACTTTCACTTTTTATTCAGGAACATTTCCTGCATGTCCCAAATGACAATTGAGAGACACTGTTGGAGAGTGGAGTTTTAATGGAATGTTTGATACCACACGGCTTATGGGAGAAAAAAATTCTAAATGCGGCGAAAATTCTACACGACAGTAATAGTTTGATTGTGGAGTTTACATGTTTACATTCGGAGAGCAGCATTTACAGCGGATCTTTCAGTCTATAATATTGTACTAGAAAATTGCAGTGATATTAACATACTGTAAACTAACTTAACTATAACGTAGTAACTAAATCATTTTGACTAAGGTATGTCTTTGAAAACTGAAAGGGCACTGCTGACGATACAAACTAACTTTGCCATCTGAATAAACATACAAAGGGCACTGCTCTCACACACACTTACCAAATCTGTAGACACAGGACAATCTATACAAACTGGAGCCGTGTCTTTTTTAAAAGGAGACAAGCGGCAAATCCGGATTTCATCATTTCCAGATGCGAAAAGCTCTTGGGTAAAAATGTTCCTTACAAATGCATTTCTGTCCCATGTTGCGTGCACTGTAATCCACACGTGAGTCCAGCTGCGCTCTCAATGCGAGAAAATGAAAACAAAACTTTCGTTGCAGCACATTAATAAACGCAGCACATTAATAAACACAACACTGACGACCCATGTCTCTAAATTCTCGTTCTTTCACTTGTTTTGGCAACACAACGTGGCGTCTCTCTGTCGTCTAAACACTGTAACAGGTAAAACTGTCTTCAAAGCTATCATGCATAGTAATGAAGTTGCACCGCATACACAATAGAGCACGCTGATTGGTTTGAACCAAGTCTTTCTCATAAATTAATGCCGCACCCTCAGAGACGTCACAATGTACTCGCAGGTACAGACATCCACTCTCCACGCTGGACTACACACAAGAATCTAATGGCCATGATGCAGCTTCAAAAATTTGTTTCAAACCCGAAGAACGAATTTGCTTAAAATAACGCAAAAACAACCAATTTTCTCTTTTTAGTGCAATATATGTGTCCTAATAGTGTTTATAGCAGTGTGGGACACATATATGATTGTCAATGGCTCAAAAAATGTGTTTTGTTGTTTCGTGACCCTTTAAGCACAGGAGTAATGTGTGACCTCCTACCAGTGTTGGTTAAAAGTCTCGCTGCTGCATTCTGCACAACTTGCAATCGATCCATAGTAGATATGGTCAGACAAGTAAACAGAACATTACAATAATCCAATCGTGAAGAGATGAAGGCATGAACAAGCATCTTCATCTCTTCCTTTGACACAATATCTCTGATTTTTGCGATGTTCCTCAGATGAAAAAAGCATGTACGAACAACAGACTTAACATGGCTATTAAAACAGAGTTTTATCAAAGATGACACCAAGATTTCTAATATCACTGCAATTTGAAGATGATAAACCCCCCAAAAACTTGCCTGATCATTGGGGTGATGCTATCTGGAGCAAAAATCAACATTTCTGTTTTATCAGGGTTCAGTTGCAGAAAATTGTCTGCCATCCATTTGTTAATTGAGACTAAACAATCCTGCAAGATAGAAAGTTTGTCCAGCCCAGGGGTGTCCAAACTCGGTTGTGGAGGGCCGGTGTCCTGCATATTTTAGTTCCAACACACACCTGAACCAGCTAGTCAAGCTCTATCCAGGTATACTTGAAACTTCCAGGCAGGTGTGTGAAGGAAGTTGGAGTTAAACTATGCAGGACACCGGCCCTCCAGGATCAAGTTTGGGCAGCCCTGGTCTAGCCTGTCAGGGCTAAAAGAGAATTATAGTTGTACATCATCTGCATAGCAATGGTAAGATATAACTTTAAAACTACTAATAATCTTGCTGAGAGGGAGCATATATAAATTAAAAACCATATATCATCTCAAAAGCATATATAAACTAAAAAATATTTTTTTTAATTAAAAATAAACAAAAAATACTATGGTTACGAGGCAAGTAAGGTATACAGAACAAGATGATAGCTAGCCTAGTTTGTCGGCTAAAATGGGAAAGTGATGTCGGTTTAATCTGCTGTGGTCAAGGAATCCGAATTATGTTTGGGTCAAGCCTGTGCCAGGAAATGACTGCAACTCCTACTGCTGTTGGTGGCGGAAATCTTTTAACCTAGCAACGATGGGTGTTACGGCCCTGGACTCCCATATGAGGGGTGCCAAACATACTGCGTGTAGTATTAAATGTAATGTAATGTGTATTTATATAGCGCATTTATTTTGTATGGCCATACATCCAAAGCGCTTTACAATCATGAGGGGAGTCTCTCCACACCACCAACAGTGTGCAGCATCCACTTGGATGATGCGACGGCAGCCACAGGACAACGGCGCCAGTGTGCTCACCACACACCAGCTATAGGTTGAGTGGAGAGACCGTGATAGAGCCAATTTGGTGGATGGGGATGATTGGGAGGCCATGATCATAAGGACCGATTGAAGGATTTCTGGGGTTACACCCCTACTCTTTACGAGAAGTGCCATGGGATTTTTTATGACCACAGAGAGTCAGGACCTCAGGTTTAGCTCCTCATCTGAAAGACGGCGCCCACTGACAGTATAGTGTCCCCTTCACTTTTACTGGGGCATTAGGACTCACACAGACCACAGGTTGGGCGCCCCCTGCTGGCCTCTCTAACACCACTTCCAACAGTAACTTAGTTTTCCCATGTGGTCTCCCCTCCAGGTACTGACCAGGCTCAGCCCTGCTTAACTTCAGTAAGTAACCGGTCTTGGGTTGCAGGGTGATATGGCTGTGAAATCAGTTAAATGTAACTGATAATTGAAATAATTGCATTTAATTCAAGTAGCCCACTTGTACATAATTATTTTCTAGGGTTCAAAATTTATACAAATTTGACATTTTCCCCTCATAATTCTGTCGGAATGGGTACGAAGCTGGCATTGAATTTCGTTTGAAAAGGTATTAAAAAGGTCTTAAAAAGCTTTGAATTTCTTTTGGAGGATCTCGGGGTACCCTGTTTATTTACTCCAAAATTCTTCAGAATTTCTCGTTGTGTGTTCAACAGAAAATATAAGTTTGTAAAAGTTTAAAACCACTTGATTGAGTGTGAGTAATAGGTGAGGACATTTTCATTTTTGGGTGAACTGTCCCTTTAAATAATGAACACACATAAACGACTTCTGGGTTATCTAGTGCAGGGGTTCTCAACATTTTTTACTTCGGGGCCCAGTTCTTTCTCTGAAATGAAATGTAATTATATTATATAATGTAATTATATGTTAAAACTATTAAAACTAAATATCTACTTTTTTAAAAATATACAGACTAATGTAAAATACAGTAAAACACCCTAAATCTGTTGAAACGCATCGTTCTGATGGCTATTTGCAGCTGGATATTATTAAAAGATCGCTGACAGGAACAGTGGACAGGGCCGCCAGAGCACATCTAAAGCAGAAGCTCATATGCAAGTTTTTTTACATTCTATGGCAGAACTACCTTTGAGCCTTGCTAGATCCTCGTGTATGGACATACATCTGTTATAAAACACTCACAGGACATTAATTTGGACAACTATGCTGCTATATTAAATAGTTCACTCAAAAATACACAAAGAGAGGTTTTCGCTTTCGCTTCACGCATAGTTTGTGAATGAACAGACTCATGTGTACTAGTTGCAGACACGATCATGAGGCTGTTTTTGCGCCAAGTTTGAAGTAATCAATCAGTGAACTGGAGAAAGTGCATTACTTCGATCATTTTAATATAGCATATTAATAATGAAATCCAAAAATTATAGTATAATATTGAGAGTTAATTTTAAACTATCTTGCAGCGCACCTGCAGGATCGCTGAGACCCACTAGTGGGCCACAGCCCACCAGTTGAGAATCCCTGATCTATTGTCATGTTACATCGCTTATAATTTAACCAGCTTAAAGACTCATCTGCTTTGGTATTTTAATGGTCACATTTCACATGGTACAATTCTTGGGTTTATGTCCCCATTTAAATATTTGCAGTTTCGGTGACATTGATTGGACGAACACAGCCGACACTTAAAGCATTGCATTGCAGCTCTGGTTATTATTCTAAAAGTTATTATCTGGATTTGTTATTTTACCCCTGAACATTCCTGTCAAAACAAACTAAGCTCTCAGTCTAACTAAGCATTAATAGCTACATGTTCAACATTATTTAATCGTGTTTAATTTATTTATTTGGACAGTTCATTCCTCTTTGGCGACTCCTGATTAATAAAGGGACTAAGCCGAAAAGAAAATTAATGAATGAATGTGTTTATTTATTTGACAAACAATTGATAGTGTGTGTAATACGGTTTAAACTCAGTCGTTCACAGGAAGGAGGAGGCAGACTGACGACCATTCAAATACTTTAATAATAAAAGTAAACAAAACAAACAGGCAGCAACTATCGCCAAAGTGAAAGTCAAACAAAACACAAGTTTCCAGGCCTGGTCTTCTTTTGTCTTGACGGTGTGTTTTCAATATTTCAAATTAAAATTTAACATATTATGATTTCATACCTTAAATATTGGGAAAACATTTATATGCATGTATACATGCAGTTGAAGTTATTAACCCCCTTTATATTTTCCCCCAATTTCTGTTTAAAGATTTTTTTCAACACATTTCTAAACAATAGTTTAATAACAGTACAAATATTTTATAATAGATATTTTTCAAGATACTAGTATTCAGCTTAAAGTGACATTTAAAGGCTAGAGTTAACTAGGTTAATTATATTAACTAGTCAAGTTAGGGTAATTAGGCAAATCATTGTATAACAGTGACTGATGGCCAATATTAAGGGCTAATAATATTATTTATAATATAATAATATTAATATTATAATATATATAATGATATAGAATATCATTAATAGATTTAATGGGTTTAAAATGTTGAAAACAAAAAAGACTTTCTCTAAAAAGAAGAAATATTATAGGACATAATGTGAAAATTTCCTTGATCTGTCAAACATCATTTGGGAAATGTTTGAAAAAGAAAAAAATTCACAGGAGAGCAAATAATTTTGACTTCAACTGTACATATCTAAAATATAATTGTATCTTTGAATACACATTATCAGTAGTAAAACAAATACTTTTGAAATATTTACATGTAATTGTTTATAAGGAGCTGCTATACAAAATGTCTCAAAGAAGATAGAAAAGGAAACAAAACAGAAAGTATAAAAAAAATAGAAAACACACTTATTAATGAAAATAATCTATTCTTCGCTCAGGTGTGCGCTTTCCAAACAACGACATAACTCACGGCTGAACTATCATAGTACTATGCATAGTTTGGGAAAAGAACGATGTAGTGACGAATGTTTCCCAAACCCGTAGTTTCTCTGTCGCAGATCCATCGTTTGAACCACATTAGTTATAACGTAAAATGCACAAAATGATGCTGTAAATGGGATGGTAACAACTTCTTTAGAGAGAAACCCTATTTCTTTGTGCAAATTATATTTTCTATAAGCACACGCATTAAAAAAAATCCAATGTTAGTTTTAGTAAAAACATGCACTTGTTTTCTATATTAATTGAAATATATGTAAATGGCACGTATAGGGCCTGTGTTTCCTTTACAAATATTATTGAAAACATTACATATTCTATTCTAAAACATAAAATCACTTACAAAAAGCTAACACGTATTCTAATATCATATATAAATCATAAAAATACATAAATAAATGAGGCTATTTATTAAGAAATTTAATTAATATTTGTTATTTATTAGGAGAAAAAAAAACTATTTTAATGATAATAATAATTATGATGATGATGATGATTATTATTATTATTATTAATAAATAGGATATTGCTTATATATTTATTTTTACAATTACAATACATTACTTTTACAATTTGACACATGCAAACCTCTGCAGAAATGTTCTAACCAACAGGTCCATGTCATATACAGTACAGATACTTAATAAATTACCTAATATAAATTTAAACGATTAACGTATGCTATGTTTTTTTTTTGTTTTCACAAGCTTTGGAGACATAACGTAAATTCAGCTTTTAAATAATAGTATGTCCAATGTTTTCAAAGTGCACTGCGAAGAAAGCGCAATTGTAAACATGAAGATTACTAAAACTGAACATTACAAATGCTTTGAAAGCAAATTACATCTTAAAGTGCCGTTTTTAATTGTAAGGGGGGGGGTTAACTGGGAATAGAACACAGCCAGGAACTATGTTTCTATAGCTACAGCTCAAGAGGTGTAGTTGCAAGTGTACAAGTTTGCAACTCAGTTTGCGAATGTTCATTGGAACGACGGATTTGGGAAACACCAAATCAATGAACTATATTTGTTACGACGGAACTTGCAACCTTAGTTGGCTAATGATGGTTTTCGAAAACGCACCCCAGGATGACACATTTTACATCCCAGTCCTTTCAAATATTAAAGGTCCTGTGAAGTGCTTTGAAATGTGCATTTTTATTCAATGTTTAATGTAATCTCAACCGAAACACGAAGAGTGACATTGTAGCTCCTCCCCTTTTTAAAAAACAACCAATAGCATTTTGTTTTATCATCGCTCTCAGTGAGAGTGGTTGAGCTCAAGTGCATTAAATGAGAAGCATCTTGAAGGGGTTGGGGCATGTCAGATACTAGAGAGCATTTCATGGGTTATGATTTGATGAGAAACTGAAGTAATTATCCATATAGGCAGAAGTGACAGCTACAAACTTTAAATGTTTTATATCTTCTAAACGCGAATTTTGTTACTGTTTTGGGGCTTAAAGATATATTAAAAACTAAAAATTAACACCTAAAAATCTTTATTTTAATTTAATGGGACCTTTAAAACAGCTGTTAAACTCACTGTCCACTTTATTATGTACACCTTACTAGTACTTGGTTAGACCCCCTTTTGCCTTCAGAACTGCCTTAATCCTTCATGGCAATGATTCAACAAGGTACTGGAAATATTCCTCAGAGATTTTGGTCCATATTGACATGATAGCATCATGCAGTTGCTGCAGATTTGTCGGTTGCACATCCATGATGCAAATCTTTCACCACATCCCAGAGATGCTCTACTACTGGATTAAGATATGGTGACCATGGAGGCCATTTGTGTACAGTGCACTCATTGTTATGTTCAGGAAACCAGGCTGACATGATTCACGCTTTATGACATGATGTGTTATCCTGCTGGAAGTAGCCATCTGAAGATGGGTACCCTGTGGTCATAAAGGGATGGACATGGTCAGCAACAATACTCAAATAGACTGTGGCATTGACACATTGCTTAATTGGTACTAATGAGCTCAAAGTGTGCCAAGAAAATATCCCCCACACTATTACCACCACCAGCAGCCTAAACCATTGATACAAGGCAGGATGGATCCATGCTTTCATGTTAATGCCAAATTCTGACCCTATCATCTAAATGTCACAGCAGAAATCAAGACTCATCAGACCAGGCAATGTTTTTCCAACCTTCTATATTTGCGCCCACAAAACTGCCACTCACTGGATATTTTCTCTTTTTCAGACCATTCTCTGTATACCCTAGAAATGGTTGTGTGTGAGAATCCCAGTAGATCAGCAGTTTCTGAAATACTCAGACCAGCCCGTCTGGCACCAACGACCATGCTACGTTCAAAGTCACTTAAATCACCTTTCTTCCCCATTCTTATGCTTGGTTTGAACAGTAGCAGATCGTCTTGACCATGTCTACATGCCTAAATTTTGTTGTGGCTGCCAAGTGTTTGGCTGATTAGAAATTAGCAGTAACAAGCAGTTGGACAGGTTTACCTAATAAAGTGACTGGTGAGTGTACAGTACATGCTGTGTTTCTCTAAACGTTCTTGATTATGAAGTACACAATTGGCTGTCAGATGCTGAGCACTTAGCAGTTACATTCTACTATCACAATGTTTCACACTGCATGTTTGGCTCCACAGCTAAAGCAGTTCTTGCTCTGCTTTGCTCAGGGTTTCATGGGTAAAAAGCAGATCTAGGACCACTTAGGGGGAAACATGACGTTAACTTAAATGTTTTTTAGAACAACAACATCCCAATTTAAATACGGTGTGAAGTTCAACGTGCTTTTTTGTCCTAGCCACATTGCTGTCAATTTTTAAATATAGCACTATTAATAATTAAGGGCTCTGGCACACTGGCTGTACTCTCCTTGAGCTTAAAAGCTTTCACCGATAAGACTTTCTGTTCCAGTTAATCAAATCTAAAATCTGCTATTGTTAACTGGTTGTTTTGTTTGGCCTTTAACAGAAGCTTCCACCTAAAGTCTGGCGAGCTGAAGAAAGCCACCTCACGTGCCCGTCTCCAAAGCTCTTCGACTTTGCCTTGAGCTCCAGCTTGTCTCTTCGGCAGATGTGGGGAGCCAGTTATGAGCAGTCCAAGAGAGAAGCCAGAGCCCTCGCACAGATGCTTCACACAAACACAAACTTTACAATTACACAGTTTTGGAGAGAAGTGTTTACTGACTGAGAGTGCACCGAGAACTGGATCACAGCTGTTTATGTCAATTTCACATCCGTGGCCTTTATTTTAGGAGGACAAAGAATGTCAATATAATTCTTAGGGCTGTTTTCATGTTTTGTGGAAAGTTATGTCATACATAACATTATCTTTAACATACATGATTTTTAAACTCTGGATGAAGTCAATTCTTTAAATCAGGGGTGTTCAAACTCAGTCCTGGAGGGCCGGTGTCCTGCATAGTTTATCTCCAACTTCCCTCAACACACCTCCCTGGAAGTTTCTAGTGTACCCAGTAAGAGCTTGATTAGCTGGTTCAGGTGTGCTTAATTGGGGTTGGAACTAAAATATGCAGGACACCGGCCCTCCAGGACCGAGTTTGGACACTCATGCATTAAATGAACAATTCATCAGTGCAAGTTAATCCAGTGGAAAAAAAATTGGTTCTGGTAATCTTCAATCAAAGTCTGACCATTTGCTTCTGCATTTGGAGTGGTTGTCTTTCTCTGTTGACGACAGTTTGATGGTGGCAGCTATAATATTCATAACTATGTCCCTATTACCAAAAGGCAGGGGTGTCAAACTTAGTTTGAACATAGTTTAGTTCCAACTTAGCTTCAACACACTTACCTTCAGGTTTTAAACAAACCTGAAGGACTCAACTAGTTTGATAAGGTGTGTTTAATTAGAGTTGGAACTAAACTATGCAGAGCTGCGGCTCTTGAGGATCTGGATTTGACACCTGTGCCGTAAATGGGTTGTTGCTAGAAGGAATGCAGCTGGAGTCGAAAGTTAATGGTAATAAATATATTATGTACTTAATGACCCACTAATTGTTTTTTATTAACGCTACCCCTACCCCAACCCTCACATGTAAAAACAGTAATTATACAGATAATTATTTATCTTGTTTATTAAATTACCCAACAGGTTGTATTTTATTAACGCCTCTTCCTACTCAAACTTTAAATCCAGCCCTCACAGTAATATAAAAACAGTAATTATTGTTGTATGATAATTGTATTATTGTAATAATATAAATAATTATTGTCAGTGTTGGTGGTAACACAAGTTTTGTAGAAATATTACTTTTTTAAGTAATGAATAAAAAAAGTAATATTTGAGTTACTTTTTTGAAATTTAACACAAGTAATTTTTTGTTTAATTAATTAGCTTAATAAAATAAATAGCTGAATTAAAATTAAAGTCAATAAATCACGCAGTCAATGAGAGTATTTGTTCATTATTTTGAACCCATTGAAGAAAAGGAAAAGGGGATTGTCTCTATGGACAGTGATTTTACTTAAGACAAATCGTACAAAATTAGCAAACACATTGCTTTAAACTTTTAATAATCTGTACACTCAAAAACATAACTCATTGGATGAACTCAAATTAATTAAGGGCAGGATTTCCATCCAATAAATTTGTTTGCACAAATTAAAGCAGCACAATATGCAACAAAATTACCCAACCCCCTCTTTCTCTTCCTGCCAACAACTACTGGACAAATATAGGCATAAATCTTTTCATATATTAATAAACAAATAAATAAATACTATGCATAATATATATACGTGCATAAATGTAACAAACTTCAGTGTTTATGATTAAGCCTGCCGTACAACTTCCAAATATCTTTTTTAAATCTCATTCTCAAGCCAACATCAGGTTCTACTCTTCACCAAAAGTGCAATCCTTATTTTACCATAACATAAACGAATGTGAATCTAAACACTGCACAACAATACAATCTATTTACACAACTAAATGCAATTAAGTTGGTCTAACATCATTTTATCAAATAAAGGTTTACATACATTTGTATTTTTATTTAACTTAAACCCAAAAGTGATAATATAGTGTATGTCTAAAACGTGTCATACATTTTAAAGCCTCTTAGTTTTCTTTTAAGTTATCCTAGATGCATTAAAAGAGCCACTTTAAAGCATATTTCATGAGTTACATATGCAGTTGATTGATTTGAGATCTCAAAACTCATTTTAGGACAGTTATTGCTCATGGAGCAAAGCAACAAACTGCAATTTTGCTAAGGCTGCCAACACCCTAAACATGGGTGCTTCAGCAAGGTAATCTCAAAACTCAAAGCATTACATGAAAATCTTCTAAATCCTCAAACTAAAGTGAAAATTTAACTCTTAACAAGTCTATCTAATAACTTTAAACACCTAAGATTACTTTTGTTGTCATAATTTTCCTCTCTTAATTCAATACTACAAATCCCATAACCAGGTAGTTGGACCAACACAATTCCTTCATGTTGTCCCAACACAAAACGCTTAAGTTAACCTAATGGTTTACAAATTTAAGTGGACTGAACATAAAACAATTAAATTGGCCAATGAAATCACAAGAATTGTGTTGTTTCAGCTCATTTTAAATAAGTAGTTTGAACAAGCAGCAGTAATCTTTTTTGGAGTATATTTATACGGCATGTATAGCTCTGGGCTCAGGACGTTCTCAGATTACAGTATTCTAAAATATATTTGTATTGTGTTTTTATAAAGGTAAATGATGGTTATGCAGTGTGTTGTTAATTGCACATCTCCTCTATTAAAAACTGTTTCTGAAAGAGGTTAAGCCTCAGCCAGCAAATAAAAAGTAACTCAAAAGTAACTCATTACTTACCATAAAAAGTAACTAAGTAACTTAATATTGTAATGCATTACTTTCAAAAATAACTTTCCCCAACACTTGATTATCATTAACTTCCAACTGCAGATGTATCCCTTTGAGACTTTACTAGAGTAATTGGCTAAAATAAGGCCCCGTCCCCTTGCTCAATATTTTTGCCTCAGCAACTTCTGGCTCACACAGACATGAATATCTATCTATTCATTTACAGTGACTCTTTACAATAATTAATTCAGGATTATGTATTAACAAACAATGATATATGCATTTGTTACAGTATTAACCTTTGTTGCCTGATAATTAAAAATGATGTTCATTAAATTAATTATTCATATTAATTCAGCCTTGCGGGTGATGTTGAGAAGATTATTCCAGCGAAAATTAGTGAATGAATTTGTTCAGGAAAAAGAATTGGTGCCTGTAAGTGATGGTTCCTCAGGCTTCTGGGGAGCATGTAGACTGAGATTAGTCTAATGATTTGTACTTAATGCAAACCGTGGCATAAAGAGGGCTCATTACAGACCAGTTGTGTTGCTCTGCTTTCTTTTAGTCAAAGGTGTAGATGTTTGCTGCATATGATATTTGTACTGTACATAATTGTTTGTAAACTAATGCAGCAGTTTTAAACCTGTTGTAAAGTGCGATCAAAATGTCTACACAGACAGAGATGTTTAATCATGTTTCTTGAGGGCCACAGTTCTGCCGAGTTAAACTCAAGCAGATTAAACTCAGCTGAACCAGCTATGAAGTCTCTCTGGATTAAACATCCAGAAGGTGAATCTGAAGAAACTCTGCAGGAATGTGGCCCTCTGGAGGCAGTAGTGGATGGCCAGAATAAAACAAGCTAAACTGTGGAACACAAAAATGCACTTTCGCACTTTAGAGGATTTTTTTGTAATTTTTTAAGTATTAAATAAAGATTTTTTTGTTGAAAATGTGTTTAAAAACAATTCCACTTTCCGAAGTCCATCTTCAAAAATGTCAATCTTCATGATCAGCTTATATATATATATATATATATATATATATATATATAT
>CAIGQZ010015273.1:648308-660053 GCA_903798205.1 Danio tinwini
ATATATATACATATACATATACACACACAACAAATTATTAATAAATAAAAGTATTGTTGTTATTGTACACTTATTATTCTAAATTACAGAAATTAATCCTAAATGTAACTGGAAAACGACGTAAAGACACAACTGGAGTGATGCTAAGATCATTTAAGAAATCTTTTGCATGAATAATAATTACATTTGAATGAAATTCTACAGACAATTCTATAGAATACAAAAAACATGTTTTATAGAATTATCTGTTGTCTTAGACATGGCCGAGAATTAGATTTATTAAGTCTTTACCTCACTGACTCGTCATCCCTCCTTTTTACTTCATAAAAAAATCTATCAGGAGGCATGCTTAGTAATCGTATTATTTAAACTTTAGTTTTGTTGACTTACAAAACTCACTGTGTGCCGTCACCTCCGCATAAAAGGCTCTTACGCCGGTTTCACAACACATAAGCGGCGCTCACATAGAGAATAACGTCTTTTTTCCGGAAGTACCCCTCTTAATAAATACACTTAGCATTTTAAGTAAATCCTAACTCAACACGTTAACTGGGGCACTGGCGATTTTTACTGGGCACGGGGCCCAGTAAATTGGGTCTAGCGACACACCTGGCTCCCACCCTAATCAAACACACCTGAACCAGCTAATCAACCTCTTACTAGACATACTTGAAACTTCCTGGCAGGTGTGTTGAAGCAAGATGGAGCTAAACTCAGCAGGACACCGGCCCTCCAGGAGCGAGTTTAGACATCCCTGCGCTAGACGGACATGCATAAAGAGTTAATGAGTATACGAATGGGTTAATGGTGTGCCCCTCTAAGTAAAGTCATGACATAATTATACATTAATATATCATGTTAAATTAAGCATGGTAATTAACAATTAACAAACAAGCTAGTACTAACAAGTAATTGAGGCAGCCACACGAACTCATGTGACATGTTGTAAAGTTAGTTGATGATTACCACAGGCCTTAACTCATCATTAGTCCATAATAAAGTGGTTTAGTTTAGTCATTATTTACTGTTATCGTGAAGTGTTGCCAATGAACAAACTCATTGTAATCTTGCTTTACAGACTTATAAAATAAAAAGCAATCCCCAAAACATAAGAGATGTTTCTAATTAGGTGCATTTCAAGTAGCTACATATTTTTGCAAATTATATTATTTCATAGGCCTATATTCATATCACACATTCATAAATTGTGAAAATACGGTGTTTATGACGAATTACGTTTATACATAAATATGCAAAATACAGAAAACCAGAAGCCACCGCACTCAGTTTCGTGAGGAGCTCCTTTGTGTTGAACATGGCAGATGGTGAAACAGTTTGTGTGTTTTTTTCATCCTCCAATGTAGTCCATGTTTAGTACTCAATGCAGCAGATGTTTCTTTATATTTTTTTAAACAAATGATTACACATTGCAGCATATGTATGTCAATCAAGGCTTATTTCTCACAAATTAAATTTCTTTTTGCTGCGTGGACATGTGGGAGACGCTCTGTCCTCTTCACCCTTTTTGACACTAGATGGAGACAGACGTACACAATTTACAAACAAGAGCCACGTTTTATGCATTTGTGTGTTTATGGAGACAAATAACAATATGATTGTGAGCAAAGAGACCTGATGAGTTAAATTAAGTTTTCAAAGAGTTAAGAATAATTACGATTAAGCCAGTATCACAAATGTTTTTTTTTTTTAGCAAAGCTGATCTTGTAATATGTTAAAAATAAATGCTTTACTTTAGTGTTAATCTGTTTAAAAACAAAGCTCTATTACACAACATTACAATGTTCACATAGAAATAATAATATTCTACAAAATAGAGTAAAATTATTAACTTAAGAGTTTTTTTTCACATTTCTGAGTTTTTTTATGTAGAACATAAAAGTAAGGTAACACTTTATTTTGCTGGTCCATTTGAGTATTAGTAGACTGTCTGCTTAATATCTGTTGATACTGCTCCTTCAACAGACATTTAACTGACTGTAAGAAACTTTACAAGTACATGTCAACTTACACTAACCCTAACCTAACAGTCTACTTATAATCTAATGAGAATTGGTTGACATGTATGCAATGTAAATTCAACAAAAGGACCATCAAAATAAAGTGTTGTAGGAATGGGTTTTAACCACAGCAGTTCGAACTGTAGTTCTGCCAAGCGACTAAAAAGTTATCAGCATGATGGTAAACAACTGTACATTTCTAGTCAAACCATTCTTCTGCAATCTTATACCAAAACGGAAATAAGGGCAGTATTAATAGCTAAAAATATAGGAGAGCGTTGCTATTATGTGATTGCATTGTACTGCAATATGAAGCAATTAAACTTTGATGTTAAATAAAAAGTAATTCACAAATACTTGAAAATGAAATGATTTAATGACAATAATTCTCTAGGGTTACAACTGAAATAGTTTAGAAATAACTGCATAAAATGATAAAAACATATGATATAAATTGTACCCAGCTTAAATGTAAATTTAATGTTACCAGAGAAAGAGGGAGAGACAGGGGGAGGGAGAGAGAGATAGAGAGAGAGAGACAGCGCAGGAAAAGCGCAGAGCCAGAAAAAGAGGCAGAGCGAAGTTTACCAACTATTTTGTATCTTTCTTGACCATGTAACTAAAGCCCAAATTCTGAGACATTCAAACTGACAAATGTGACCACATAGTAAAACCCCCACACACCAGGCCCTGATCTGATCAGTCTGCCTTTGGAGTCAGTATAGACCTTCTTTAGCGAAAAAAGACATGTTTTGCCATATAAACAAATGCATATGATAATTTAGACTCTTACAGTGTGACCAAAAGTAAATATTTTGAAGAAAAACTGGTAGCTGGCAGTGATTGCCCTCATTAGAAAAAAAAATGTAAGTCAATGGGGGCTAGCTTCAGCATTCTTCAAAATATCTTCTTTTGTGTTCAACAGAAGAAATAAACTCAAAAAGATTTTGAACGAGTGAAGTGTAAGTAAATTATTTCATTTTGAGTAAAGTATTAGTATCACTGCTTCACATTCATCAGATTATTTTGATAGTCATCTGACACCTCAGACGGAAATACTACAGATAACTAAAAGCTGTTGGACATTTTTGAAATACAAGTAAGTACTTGTTATCTCTACAGGGCTGGACAATATACAGTATGAATCATCACATACTTTTCTTTGCTCAGAAATCAGCATTGTGGAATTATAAATTGTAACTACCAGCAAGCTTTTACATGTAATTCAAATTAAATTAGATTTTTGGGTAGAGAAACTTAACTTAAAAGAATGTACAGCTGATGCAAAGATTGGAAATATAGTAACAGAAAGTATAATTAATGTTAGTTTTTGTATAAGTCATTGTTGGTTTTAAAGGGGACCTATTGTGTTTCTTTTACAAGATGTAAAATAAGTCTCATGTCCTGTGGGTATGTGAACTTTCAGCTCAAAATACCCCACAAATAATGTTTTATAACTCTTTGAAACTGCCCCTTTTAGGCTTTAATCGCAATTGTGGCATTTTGGTGCTTTAAATTCAAATGAGATTGTGCTCCCAGCCCTTTGTCAAATGAGGGCGGAGCTACAAATGCCTATGTGTCAGCCAATGACTGTATAAATATGGACGTCGCAACAGCGCCATTTTCAATTAAACGCTGTGAAGGAAAAAACGCCTTGTGATGGGCACAAACTGTCACAAAAGTCTGCCGAAATTGAAGCCTGGACATGCGCAGAAGGACTGCCTGATTGGGCCAGAGGAGGAGCTGCGGAATCGAACTTCTAACCAAACGCTTGTACATCAAATCAACCACGCCCCCCGAACTTCTCATTTGACCGCTGGTGTCTGCACTATAACAAAGGCTCGCTTATGTACACTTTGTGTTTACATAGGAGCCTGCGTTTGCTGTTTTATCAACACAAATGGTTGTAATAACGTTAACAAAGGTGAGGTTTTAATATATAACGAAGATTTAATCACGCCAGCTCCGGGCCGCAGCGCACATTACTCGCAGGCCGATCCGGCTCGGATGCGGCATCATCAGCTCGAAAATCAGGGTTAAAATCATGCAGCCTGAACTCGGCATTAGGTAAGCGCATTAAAAAGCATTGGATGCATGTCAGATTGCACTGAGCCAGGTCTGCATCCAGAGCCCTCTCAGAGGATTTTGACTCGCCAACAGGTTTAGAGAAATCGCAGACAAATGCCTGAAATCACAGGGAAATCGGTGCTCGTTCACGCGAGTAACAATCACACAATATGAACTATCAAAAACGTGATCTGAGAGAGTCAAAGATGCTCGTGAGATATTTGGCATCCTAAATAGCTGGAGCTGTCGGTGATTCAAATAATGTCGTGTGAAATGTGTTCTGTTTGAAAATAACATCAGCGATTACCTACAGCATATCTGTCAACATTGGGATTTGAAAATAAGGAGAAAAAAAATCCCCAAATTACTCAGTATATTAATCTAGACCTGTTTCATTGTAAATAAACAGTTAAACGGTCAGTAATATGTTTTGTTATTATCATTATTTACAAAAGAAAAAATTTATTTGGATTTTTTCGTTTGATTACATTAAACAACAGGTGTCACTTGAAAAATGCAACCATCTAACGTTATAATGAAAGCATTGCTTTCCTAATTTTTATGCTCATTTAGAACAATATTATTTGTGTTTGGAAGAAAAACCCACCAAGATCAACATCTTTAGATGCTATTATTATTAATTATGTGTATATGTGTAACCCAGGATGTGACACTGACAACAGGGGTGCGGATCCACATGCAGGTTTATTGGAAAGGTCAGGTAAGCAGTGGTCAAAACAGGAACAAACAGATGTATATGGGCAATCCAGAGTCATAGTCGTAATAGCAGGCAGATGGTCACAAGGCAGGCAGCAATACAAGATTAACAGACAGACGAGGCACAGATCAAAACCAGGCAAACAAGACAACGGAAACGCGTTGTAATGTCACTTACAGTAAACAAGACTCAGCAACTGTGTTTGTGTGTGAGCAGAACTTACAGTGCCTGAATCAGTCCTTGAGCAGCTTCAGCTGCTTGAATGTAATCAGTAATGATCTGGAATATGTGTGTGTGAGCGGAGTGCATGTATGGGGTTGTAGTCCAAAACATGGCGGATTTGTAGTACATGTGACTGTGTGTGTGTTTACCAGCGATCTCTGGTGATAGATCGCTGATGATCATGACAATATGTCTATTCAAACACGCACCCAAAAACCAGACTTTCGCTCCACTTCAAATTGCATGTCCAGAATCCGTTTGGGACACAGTCTTAAAGTCTTTTTATCACTCTGAAGCGTGTCAGCTGACAGTTACTCACCGCTATATGACTATATGTTTAAGGAATGCATAGGAGGGGCGACGGCACCTATAATAACAAAGGTAAGGGATTCCCACCATTTTTATATTTATTTTAATGTGTTTTCCTGCCTAAATAAAACGGAAGCATAGAACAGACTCACATTCAAGAGCAAGGGGTGGCCCCTGGTGGTTCCGCTGTATGGGTTGCGTATAGGGAGGATCAGCTCTTTAATGGTTATTGCCAACCTTCAGACAAAGACTGAAAATACGGGAGAAATACGGGAACATACCTTTACGGAATGATAGTGCGATAGAACTGTAAAATACAGAAAACTCCCGGGAAAAACGGGAGAGTTGACAGGTATGACCTGCAGCCAATGAGAGAGCACTAGTATTGCTATCTGTAAGCCAGAGGGAGGTTGGGGAGAAGTTTATTTGGACCCAAGAAATGGAGGAAAAACTAGTGGAAATTTGGCAGGAGTTTGACGTGTTATGCAAGCAATATCACAAATGGGTCAAAAAAGAAAAAAAGTTAAGGAGAAATTACTAATTCCCTTCTAACCCAGGTGAGCAAATGTGTAAATTTTCTACACCATTATGTCGCCACAGTGGAATGAACCACCAACGTATCCAGCACATTTTACGCAGTGGATGCCCTTCCAGCTGCAACCCATCACTGGGAAACATTCACACACATATACTACGGTCAATTTTAGCATACCCAATTTACCTATAACACGGAAACCGACGCAAAAACGGGGAGAACATGCAAACTCCACACAGAAATGACTCCACACCAACTGACTGACTCAGCCAAGGCTCGAACCAGAGACCTTCTTGCTGTGAGGCGAGTGTGCTACCCAATGCGCCACCACGTCTCTCCCATGCCAGGTCAATAGTTGCCAATTCCAATGTTGTAAACAAATACTACAGTCCTATCGTCCACCACTGCTGTTTTGGTTGTCAAGTTCAGTTCAATTTGTCTTTATTTTCATAGCGGTTTTATACTTCTGCGTCAAGTGATCGCCGCAACCCACGGCGCAAGCCTCGCGCATAACCGTGCATTTATACTTCTGCGCTGTTTCTATTTCTCTGCAATACACTTGCCAAATGCTAGCTGGCAGTAGGTGTTTATGTTCCTCTGTGTCGAGTTTCTTCGCTGGTGTTTTGTTTTTTTTAACACTTCTTTAAGGTACAAGTGGCTCAAACTCAATTCAATTCAATTCAATTCAATTCATCTTTATTTGTATAGCGCTTATACAATGTAAATTGTGTCAAAGCAGCTTCACATGGAAGTTTATAGTGAATTGAAACAGTCTCAGTACTCGCTCATTTTGAGGCGGGAACCGGTGGACGTGCAACAACTTTAATCATAAGGTAAACACAAAACAACAGTCTCCATCTCGGAGCTCCTTCACAGGACTCCACACTTGTAAACACTCGCTGCATCATGCTCGCGCGGCTCTCACGTCCTCCCACACTCGTCAGCGCTACCAAGCTGACCAATCACAGAGCTTGCGCTACGCGTATGCATTACATTTTTTGAGAGGTGCACGTCAACGTCGCCGATGGCCATGGCGAGGGGCTATGCGTCCACACGTAGGCTGTGCTGTAGCATACGCATGCGCTTGATGCAGAAGTATAAATCGGCCTTAATACGTGTGCATAATGTTACCATTGGAAAGTAATAATTAAAATAGCCTTGTTGTATAGAGAAGATTGCAGAATTTTTATTTACATTTAAAAAAGTTATTTTCATGCCTTCAAAACACTGGAATCATGTAGATGAATGGGCAAAATTCTTGATAAAATTTCTGTCTTCGCTGAAACGGTCATATACCAGCAAACATTGGTCGGACGACAACATGCTCTCCCTGGCCAAAATTGGTCGCGGCAGGACGACACAAATGCACAACATGTCCTAAAATGCATTAATATACATTTGTACCTGTCTATATTCTATTGGGGTTGCGTGTATTAGAAATTATACAAACCACGATTAGCTAATACAATAAATAAGCAAAACAAATACCTCGTTGGTCGCTTGTCATGAAAAGAGGGTCCTTGGATTAATAAAGTCTTTTTCACTGTCCTTTGACTTATGACAGCAGTAACTTTAAGCATCTTGAACACATGTAACTTTTCACAGTATTGACACGCGTCTGTTCATCGTCAGTCTATCCGGCGATTCATAAGTAAGTCACTCACATTACACATCATTTCCTTAAAGTGACACTCTCCCATATTCAATGTCTTAAAGTACAACATATGAAATTATAACACATTTAAACCTTTCAACACATTTACATTTATAAATGCACTTCAGCTAAATTAATACAAAATAGTATGACCTTAAATCACTAAAAAATGAATTATGAAACAAATATGTAGAATAAATGTGCAATTATGCAAACATGCTTGATAACAGCACGTACAGTAAAACTAAAGTGGCTTTCAAAGTCAATTAATTTATAAATAAGCCGTTTTAAATGTATCTGAATAAACAATTCAGTGACAAAGATAAAGATTTGGCGCCACCTATTGGACATTTTAGTTTCAATTTAATGTAGCCTCTAATAAAAAAAATAATGTTATACTTTAATTTTCAGCATTTGGAGAAATCTGATCATTAAAATAAATATAAATTTAAGATTAAATATGACATCTAAGATGTAAATAGATGACACGTAAAAGAGACATCATTTCAGTGTTAATAATGGGCTTTGGACAAACACACCATTAAAATATTTTGTGGGTCTCGTTTACCTATGATCCGATCGACCAAAATGCATCTTATTACCTGGTATAAACATGTCATCAGTCATGTTTACATCACTTACTCCTTCTCTCTCATCAAAGTTCGCCATTCTTGCTGTCCTCATGGTAAGCTTAATAAACAAGCCTATATTTAAAGGTGCAGTATGTATGTTTGACACACAGTGGCTGAACTAGGTATTGCAATCCTGGATCAAAACACAGGCACGATTGCCAGATTGAGGACAAACAGGAGCGAGCAATGGAGCCTAAACGCTGATTTAAGGTTGATTTAAAATTATGTTCTAAATAAAAACAACGGCACGCACTAGAAGAAATATTTACCATATTAAAATAGCATAGCATAGCATCCGCTGCATAAAACATATGCTGAATAAGTTGGCGGTTCATTCCGCTGTGGCGATCCCAGATTAATAAAGGGACTAAGCCGAAAAGAAAATGAATGAATGAATGAATGAATGAACAGAGTTTTTGTCCTAACCAATACCTGAAATTGATATATTAGAAACGGCTTCTATTTCTTGCAGCTGAACAACAGAAAACTTGATGACAATGGTCACCTCAGGTAAACCTCATGTGCTTAATCCAGAGTTAAATGCTAACAATGTGAGTTTGAATGCCATTTTACAAGATATTTATTGCCATATACTGAAAGCAGCAGCAGATAGTTCACCTCAGATCTTGAAAATACAATAAACTCTTTGAAATTGAACTTTAGAACTGTGAAATAATGCAAACAAACACAGATCAGCATGTATATTTAATAATGTTAAAGAGGTTTAATATGTATTAATTAGATCATAAACCTTACCATTTCATGAGTGAGTGCATTTTCTGTGCTTCTGAAAGGCTGTATTTCAATTTCTGTCGTTTTTCGTCTGGTGCAAACAGCCAAATTGCTCATCACTGCCTATCTCGTCACGTAGCGTTTTGTTAGGACACACGGTTACAATGTAATCTGCTCACCTAATGTTTACATTCGTAATATTTATATTATCAACCACCTCATGTGGAATTCTGAATTGGCGTAGCATTTTGGTCACAGACACATGCTTTAAGAGCCTTTCTGAATGAATAAACGAAACATGGTGTTTTCCACAAAGGCAACCCAGGGTACTGAAATATAATTGGCTAAACTGGCATTGGGTGGGTTAAAAAAAACAAATAAACAAAGACAGAAGTTTTGGCACGTAATGCACATTTTCAAAGCAGAATATCTGACGTTTTTTAGATAAACAAGAATGTTCACTTAGCATGTTTCTTAAATATCTGCAAACATATTATGGTATTTTTATGCTTTTGAAGAGTCAAAAACTTACAGCACCTTTAATGAGAATGCTGGTTTAATGAATATTGCTTTGTCCTGTTCTGTGCACCATTAATCATCAGGGTGAATGGCATTTAATCAGATCTCTTAAGGCATTCAACTCACAATTAATACTATTTGAAATTATACTGAAATGTACATCATTTTCACATTTTGGTCTGATTTAATATAAAAACCCAGAATAAATATTCAGGGCCCAGTTTTTCAAAAGTAATCCAGTGGGATTTTGAATTAAGATCAGACCATGTAATCCAATTTTACATTTAATTTGGATCAAACCTGCCCTTTGGGTTATTCAAAACTTTGAACTAAGATTGGGATCTATTTGATCAAAAAACAAAAACATAATTATCCTGATCCCATGAGAAGGGTGTATTCAGATTTTTTTGAACCAAATAAACCAAATAAAATAAATAAACTTTTATTTTTTTAAAGTGAATGATCACAAACCCTATGGTTACTGATGATGTATACATTCCTTCATATTTGAAGCCTGTATGAAGAATGTCATATCTCTAATGAAATATGGTAAACAACAACAACAAGAAAATAACATCAAAGCAGTATTGTATTAAAACAAACTAAAAATTGTCAAACGTTTGTTGATTGCAGTGTTTCTGTTTCTTATCATTAAAACAAACATTGACTGTTTGTGGACACTGGTATTTTGCTTACCTGTTGTTTACTGCTAAACCAGTAGGCTACACTGTTGGTTCAATTTAAGGCTCTGGAAAACAGGATTTGGTAATGCTGAGATTTGGTATTTGGTTAAAATCAGTTAATCTTGGATAGCAAAACATGGAATTTCTCAATCTGGACCAATTTGATCTAAATTAAATACTTTGAAAAACTGGGCCCAGAACGGATGGATTAAACCAGTGTTTCTCAACTATGTTCTTGGAGGACCACCGACACTGCATGTTTTGAATTTCTCCTTTGTCTGTTATGCCCATTACAGGTCTTTCAGTCGTTGCTAATGAGCTGAAGATACGAATCAGGTGTGTTTGGTTTAGGAAACATGGAAAATGTGAAGAGCTGGTGGTCTTCCAGGAACGTGATTGAGAAACATTGGATTAAACCATTGTTTATGTACAGCACAGGTGTCAAACTTAGTTCCTGCAGGGCTACAGCTCTGCACAGTTTAGTTATAACCCTAATTAAACCCAATAGTATCTGGATGCAGCCTTTATGATGCAAGCTGAGATTGCATCGCTCAGAGATGCAATGTCAGACACAATGCACTCAATGGAGCTAGTGACATCACTGTAAGGGGTGGGGTTAGGTGAGCGCATTAAAAAGCATTGGATGCAGCTCTGATTGCACTGCACCGAGTCTGCAGCCAGACCCCTCTCAATTAAACACACCTGATCAAACTAATTGAGTGCTTTAGGCTTGTTTGATACCTACAGACAGGTTTGTTAAAGCTGGGCTGGAACTACACTCTGCAGTGTTGCGGCCCTCCAGGAACTGAGTTTGTCACTTTCTGTACAAATAACTTGATGTTCAATCTTGATGATCGATGATTTTGGGGGACTCTCAGGTTTGGGCACCATTTACTTGCAATCCACTGACCAACAGAGCTGTGTTGTGCTGAAGAAAGTCAGAATAGTCTGAAACAGAATGAAGGTGATGAAAGAACTGTCATTTAAGTGAAACTTTTGCAAATGAATGGAATCCTGGCAGACCAGTCACAGGCTGATTGAAAGCTATTTCAAACATCTGAGATATCTGATCCACATACCGGATGGCATTAAAGAGTTTCTATCCCGTGACAGTTAAATCATCGTTCTTTGTTCTACAGTACATACTGTAGTGCAGGGACATTCCTGTCTTGTTTTAAACTGTATGACGTTGCTTATGTGGCAGTTTAGAGGAAAGTTTTTATTCATTATAACCTGGTTATTTACACAAGAACAAGAAAATTAAGAAGATTAATTCAATCAGCCATTGCTGCAGTTTTACTAATACACTAAAACAATACTCATTTTACTTTTATTTTTTGATCTGTACAGTCTCAGACATACAAAAGTTGTCACTGTAGTAGTATTCTTTCAAACGGCACTCAAATGCCTTGTTTCCACAGACTGCTACAGTACGGTACGCTTTTATGGCCGTTTCCACTGTCAAAAGGTGTACTGAACCGTTCCGTACCACTTTTTCGGCACCCTTTCGATAGGATACCAAACACGAGAAAGGGTACCAAAAGGTGGAGCTGGCCGCTGATTGGTTACAGAGATACGTCACGATCTCATGGAGCTAGCCAGAATCAAAACAATGGAACCGTCCATGTTTTTAATACACAGCCGAGACAACAATAT
>CAIGQZ010015273.1:666342-685055 GCA_903798205.1 Danio tinwini
CTTCCTTCCTTCCTTCCTTCCTTCCTTCCTTCCCTCCTTCCTTTCTTACTTTGTTTAGTTCTTCCTTGAATCCTTCCCCATTTATTTGGTCCTTGCTTCATTAGTTCGGTCTTTTTTTCTTCCTTGGTTTGGTCCTTCCATCCATCCCTTTCTTCATTCAGCCCTTCCTTCCATTCTTCATTCTTTCCATTTAGTTATTGTTTAAGGCTGTTTGGTGATTTCAGTCATCATACAGTCGACATCCTTCATTTTCTCATCAGTGACATCCAGTCTATGAACAGTCATTGCGTGTGGATTCTGGACATCCTCTTGGACATTTTGTTATGTGGTTAAAAAGGTTGAGGTTGTTCAGTATGATGCGATTTACTTTCTATGTGCGATTTGATTGGACAGAAATCACAGTACTGATTTTCTACTTCAAACCCCAAACCTACTACTTAGTAAATTATAATTCCTGAGAAAAACTACTTAATTACAGTAATTTGAGTATTTGTAATTTGTTACTTTACACCACTGCAAATAAATAAATAATAATTTCTCTCCAGTTTTAGGATGTTACCGAGGTGGCATTGTCACCAAATCTCTAGAGCTCAAGGTGGTGGTAAGTCTCACTCTCATTTATTAATTTTCCCTCTGCTTTAGTCCATTTATTCATCAGGGGTCACCACAGCAGAATGACCCGCCAACTTATCCAGCATATGTTTTACACAGCGAATGGCCTTCCAGCTGGAACCCATTACTGAGAAACATCCATACACGCTCATTCACACACATACACTATAGCCAGTTTAGTTTCTTCACTTCACCTGTACCGCATGTCTTTGGACTGTGGAGGAAACCGGAGCACCCGAAGGAAACCCACGCGAACACAGGGAGAACATGCAAACTCCACACAGAAATGCCAACTGACCCATCTGGGACCATAATCTCTTGCACTGCAACAATCACTCAGTAGTGCCGATATACAGCCATATCACAGTGCTACATTTATTACATGGCTCACTGAAATACTATTGCTATAGGTCAATCATGACATCCCAAGGTATGTTAATCCCAGATAACAATCACTAAAACTAACACAGGCTCATCTGAGTATTACAAAGAATTATATATATTAATATTTATATATATACGCTTATCTGTCATGTCGCTGTTCTTGACCTTTTGGTGCCATCTCCTGACTAAATAAGAAGGGATGTACCCATCCCAATACTTGGATCGGATATCGGTTCGATATTGCATATTTTTGCTGGATCGGGTATCGGCCAGCTCTTCACACACAAAGTAGGCCTACTTGAACTTTTAAATGAGAAAAGGCTCAATAATACATTGGCCAGTTCCTCAACGCACTTCTTCCCTTTGTGCTGCTAAGTTTTAAAAGTGTCTGCAGATACCGGAGGGCTGCGCGCTGTGTCTCAGTGATGCATCAATTTACTCACCGGCTGCGCAGACGCGATGTGCGGCACTTTGTAAGATTATATTTACAATGAGTTTCTGTTCTTTCAACATTCGCGGGGAATACTTTAAGTGATGCGAATAGTTTGTAAAGCACGGTTCATAGTGGTCAAAGTAGTTGATTAAATTAATAAAAGTGAAACTGACGGGCGCAATACAGGTTGTCATTAACGGAAAATTATTTAGCCTAAAAAAGGTCACTCTGAATATTTCACTGTCATTTTATTTATATTAATAATTTATTTAACAGACCTGTTTGTCAGTTTGTACGCTGAAACAGGCTATAAGCGGACCTTGTTTTGAACTTCAAATTTTCTTATTTTGTAGATAACTGACCAACAAAAAATACATTAAAATAACCAACAAATTATACCAAACTAAATTTGTTTCAAAAAGAAAAATTTTCAGAAAAAAAAAAAAGATTTTTCAGCCATGCTTTCAGTTTCTCCATCCCACTCGTGACAAGTTTAGGCGAGGAAATGTTTATTAAAACTGGTTTAGTTTAGTCTGCTTCAAACCTGCAGGAAAATATCAGGTTTTGCTAAAAGGCTGTTTATTTTACCAACGATTAGGGTTAATAGTCGTGGCCTATTACAGATTTCAAAGAAAAATCTTGATATTAAAAAAGGAAACATATGCTGGACAACAACAGATCATAGTAATGTCATAACAAATGCTCAAATAATGTAGCCTATAGTTTACAGCAAGCATCATGTTTTTAGTTAGATTGTGTCATCTGTCATATGCAGTAGGCCTATAGGTCTGTTATTTTTACCAAAAAAGATATGTTATTTACATTTATCATCAGAACTATAGACTCTGTATAATGTAAAAAAAAAGGAATGGCACAGTATTGTATTGATCTATATCGGTCGATCCTCAGAATTTTGATATCGGGATCGGATCGGTTCCAAAAAAAATGGTATCGGTGTAAATAAGTAAGATTGCGTATGCCACATTCAGCTGTTTTTCTTTTTTCAAGCTTTACATCTATTCATTCATTCCTTAATTTTCTTTTTGAAAAATGCACCTTTTTACGCAGCGGATACCCTCCCAGCCGCTACCCGTCTCTGGGAAAAGCTTTACATTTAATGAAAGAGTCAATTATTTTAGCTCAAACCAATGTTTTATGTCTGATTGTTTACCTTTGTGGTAAGTAGCCATGTAATAAGCAGGATAATGTACATCTGGACGGTAGATTTTACAGAATTAAAGCCTTCAAATTTTATACAAATGTTATACATTTATTGTACATTATCTTATGCATATATAACAAGTTGAGTCTATACCCAGCAAGCACACAACATCATAAGATTAATATTAGGTTAGATTTAGGTCATGATGTCAGATGACCAAAATTCAATAGCCAGCATCTAAGGACAACGTTATTTTGACGTCCAATAACAAAGTCAAATCACATTGATATTTGGTTGATTTTAGGTTGTGTTGGAAAGTGACCAAACTCTAACGTCTGGTAGATGTTATAGTGGTAACGTCCACACAAGGTGTAACATGATTAGACATTGATATTTGGTTGATTTTAGGTTGGACATTGATGTCGGCCTGACGTTGGGTTCTGACGCCAACCTGATTTTCTTTTCCAAACAAAATCCAAACAAAAAGGTTAAGTTGGGGTACAACGTTAACATGATGTCATGTTGACATCCTGTGCCTGCAGGGTAGTCATCTGTGAATACTTGACGTTGTCTATTCCAGTCCAAATGCATCTACTGTATTATCCATAATCTTTCAGTCAAAATTATATTAAACTACCTTATTAAACTACTGTAAATACCACTAATGTTGCAATGGGTTCCTGAAGCATTAAATACCTTTAATGTGAATGTTGATTTAATAAATATTTCTTTGTCTAGTTCTGTGCTTTATATCATCCCAAGTTTCATATAGGCCTGCTTCACTGGACTTTGTGTGACAATACATACCGAACTTTGCCAATATGCTGAAGAATTGAAGAGATGAGTCCTCATTTCCAATTTTGCCATGCCTACTGTGAAATTGCCATGTAGCACAAACAGTGTGGTACATCAAAATCACTTTGTACTTAATTATGTGACCCAACAAATCTTGGATCTGATTGGATTCCATAACTTTGCACCCACCTGGCCAGCCAGCGAGCACAGAATAAATCAGGAACTAAATAAATCTGAAAGCGCAAACCGTTCAAAGCCAATAAATGTGTCTGAGTTAGGACTGCCATCTAACTTTTGCAACTCGTTTAAAGAGCTTACCACTTGTTTACAGAATAAGACACTGCAAAAATAAAGAGATGCAACACAAAGAAAATCTCTTACAGCGATCAGATATTTTATAGAGTTGTTCACACAAGAGCAGATGAAAATGAACATTTTGTTCTCAGATAGGATGTGGTCATGTCTTGACCGACATGGCTGACCATGCTTGTTTTGTGTGTGTGTGAGTGTGTGTTGTGCACATGCCCGTGTTTGTCCTCCTGTGCTCATGCAGACATCAGAACCACTTTTTTCTCTCTCTCTGAGAAGAGCATCTGTCCTGTGCTTCATATCTTTATTAGCAATGAACAGTAGTTATCGAACAATAAGCCTAAATCTGCTATGCTGGAACATTGATGCATTTAAAGATCAGACTTCCTACTGTACCTTGTTAGGAATATTTCTGCAAACGTATTAACCATTTCATATAAAGATTAAACGAACAGCCATTTCTGAAAGCATGTTGATGATCACGATGATGATGATGATGATGATGAAGTGGTGGAACCTTTAAACCATCTGTCAGCACATTGTTATAAAAAAAAAATCAGAACAACTCAAGGCTGGTCTAAATAGTTTCATCAAATGTTAAAAGCATCAGAACAAAGGCATTTTTCAAGTGTCCCAGAAGCAGTTCAGCTCATTTTAATCGTACAATCAGGTTCATGTATATTTGTCAAGGTGAACATTTATTGTTTCTGAATGAGAGTTTGAATGACAGAATGTCAAATAACAAGAGTCTAGGCTTAAAAGGTAAAATAACACACAAATATATCATGGAGTGATGAGAAGAAAAAATAAGAAAGAACGAAAGAACAAAAAAACCACAAAAAATATTTTTATGCACCCATTTTTTTCTCTTAATATCATTGCTATTAAAGTATATATATATATATATATATATGCTAGATTCTATAAGGTCCAAATAATAAATAAATAAATAACAAATAAATAAAGAAAATAAATACAATAAAATGGGCAACATTTCATGAACGAAAAAAAAAAACATAGGGGGGAAAAGGCCTTCACAATCTAGAGCGTGAGCTTTATATAAGTTCCAGGGTAAGAGTGTTATTTGTGTAACCAGTTCTTCGCGTTAGCAAGATAGACTGTCTGAGGATATTTTCAGTAAAACCTTGTGAATACATAAGTTACTGTAGTGACGCAAACATAAAATACTGTACAACAGGTGATTTGTCTCTCTTTAAATGATCACACATAATGCACATAATAAACATGACACAAAGGAACGCTTTGAATATAATGTAACATTCTACATGGATAGGACAAATGTTAAAACAAAATGATCCGGACAATAACTAATCAAATCAAATCAAACATAGGAATAAAAATGATGTCAGTATCATAAAAGTGGTGCTAGAACTTCCCTTGAGAAGCCGATTGACATAGTGAGCCATATATTCAGTCATGATTCGGAAAACATCAAATCTAACGTCTGCTACACCTATGATATCAACCGGAATAACTTGATTATATTGGATTAATAGCTGATTGTACATTGTGAATGTATTTGTAGCATGTCTAGAGCTTTTTTGAATGGTCTTGTTTTTAGTTTGCCACAGCCTCACGCATTTGAAATCAAAACGCAAAATAATTATCAATGCAAAAACAGAAACCTTCTTGGTTTTCAATCCTGGTCCTGGTGACCCACGATTCTCTTAACAGACACAGTTCAGTTCATGGAGCTGATGATATGAAAAAGACAGAATTAAAGCAAAATACAGAAGTGGGTTCCCGTTATCAGGACTGAAAAACACTAGGTCAGAGGATCCTGGCGCAAATTTACACTTTAATCCGAACGCAAGAACTCAGACATGGAGTGCTGGTGCATTTTGTTTTCTTCTCTCAGTCACAGAATTGATTTAGTTGCTTCAAAGTCATGAATATATGGCCCAGTGTCATAATGCAGTTCTTATTTTTCAAAACTGAAATTAAAAGGCACCATTTATTATATTTTTTCTGCCATTGAAATATTGTGACCTCAGCTACATGTAAATGGCACTTTTTTTTCCATGACACAAACACATTGTACACGTTATAAAAGTTTTTGTTTTTACTACATCGCTAAAATAAAAGTCAACGTTTTTTTTTCTTTCGCAAATACTTAATTATAGAAAATAAAGGTTTAGTGGTGATTTGTTTTTCTTCTTGGATGCATTTTCACACAGCTATAGGATCCTGGTTGGCCATGACGGCTGTTAGTCTGCTCTGCAGCTCGTGTTGCGGTGAGAGGTGCAGAGCGGGGTTAGTTCTGCTGCCCTCTAGCCCGTCCAGAACAAGCGCACCAGCGGCCAGAGGGTTCTGTAAGCCCAGAAACGGCGTGTCCTCTCCCACCCGCTCGTCCTCGGTCTCGCTCTCTGAGCTGCTGCTCTCTGAGTTACTGCCCGCTTGTTCAGGCGCCGCTTGACCCGTCTGGCCACTCGGTTGAGTTCTAGCAGTGTTGGGGCTGTGCGGGGCGGAGGACGGAACAGATGTGCTTTTGTACTGCTCTGAGCTCTCAAACTCCTCTATATGCAGCGGGCTGGGTGGAGGGCTGGGGATGTCCAGGCCGTGATTGTAGTGGGCGGAGTTACGGAGATTATGGCCTGATTTATGGCCCTGGGTTGAAGCAGATTTGTCACGCAGGATTGGTGGTGTCCGGAACAGCAGCGGACGCTCCTCTTCTCCCGAGGGACTGGTTAACATGGACGGGACGGAGGTCGCCAGGCTGGAGAGAGGAGCCGACATCTCTGAGGGAGGAGAGGACGGCGTCACCGGTGAGAGAAGCCCCACGGGGGACAGACGGGTGGGGGTAGTCATGGCTGAAACATACCTGGGGGAGAAAACAGGTTTATTTTACAAAGCAGGTCATATGAATGCCTCACCATTGATTTAAAAGTATTGGAGAAGCTTCTATACCACAGGTCACAAACTTGAATACTGAGGGGTCGCAGCTCTGCACAGATTCCTCCTACGCTAATCAAACACAGCTGATTCAAGACTATTAAGCAGGTGTCAGTTAGAAGTGGTTGGAGCAAGTGTGCCGCACGCCTGCTTTTGAGTGAAGGTCTCGGCCGTTAGATTGCCTGGGGGCTGGCTGCAGTACAAGTCATAAAGCCCGCCTCCTCCGTGTTAATGAAGGAGACATGAGACCAAATAAAAAAATGAATTACATTTGCAATAAAATGTTCAGAAAGATGGTTCTGGTCAGTTAAGGCACTGGTTATTATGCTGATATAGGTGCAGATCTTCATTTTTGTAAAGAGTATGTTTTAAGCAGTAATTTAATGCTGGGCGTGTCATCATGATTGACAGCTGTGATTGACAGTTTCCCAAAGCAGACGACGGAGCTTCGGCAGGAGACTGAAGTGTTATTATTTGATTTCGGTGTTATTTTACCATTACAAAATTAGTTGCTCAGCAGTAAACTATAGTTTCTGACACACAGGATCTGGTGGAACACTATATTCAGTAAGGTCAGGGCTTTATCAGTTTGCTGATACATGCCAAACCACCCAGATAGCAAAATACACTCGAGCCAGTTCCGGCTAGACTCTCGCCTGCCGTCGACTTACCCCTCGGCCCGACTCCAGCTGCTGTACCTACTCGCCCACATTACTTGCGGGCCGATCCGACTCGGATGCGACAGCGTTGGCAGTAAGTCCATAGGCATCTGGCCCGAGTGAATCGAGTTTTAATGTACAAGCGTTTGATTGGAAGTTCAATTCCACAGCTCCTCCTCTGGCTCCATCAGGCAGTCCTTCTACGCATGCCCAAGCTCCAATTTCAGCAGTCTTTTGCGACAGTTTGTGCCTGCCAGTTTGTGCCTGTCACGATTTTTTCCTTCACAGCGTTTAATGGAAAATGACGCTGTCGCGACATCCATATTTTATACAGTCATTGGCTAAACTGTGCAGAGCTGTGGCCCTCCAGGAGTTGAGTTTGAGACCATTGTTTTATACTTTAAACCAGGGGTTTGGAGAGAAACTGCACAGAAGGATTTACTTCAAATATTGACGATAAAAACTAAAATAAAGTAACAAGAGCTTCAAGTGCTTAAATAACAAGTGCTTAAAGTGCTAAAGAACTGCTAAACTAAAGATTAGAAGTGAAATCAAGGCCATTATCACTTCTTTTTTCTTTTTTTCTGGGTTGTAGTCCTGTAAACTCTGTCTTTTTAAGACATTTGGACCAGAAGATGGAGCTGGTACAGTGGAGGAGGCCGAGGGTCTGCTGTTTGTCCAATCATGTTTTTTCTTCTGTCAAATAAAAATATTAGGCTTCCTCAAATTGATCGCTTAACAGGAAATATGCATTTAATTAATGCTCCGCTGTTATTGTTATCTCACAAACCCTCATTAGATTAAAGATTATGTCTTATGGTTATGACTTATTTCTTCTGTCTCACTCGCGGTTCATGTGTGTGCGCGCTGCGTGTGATGAAAGAAAATGACAATGAACCTCAAGGCTCTTATGTTGACTTTTTGTAAAACAATTTAGTTTTTTTACATATGATATTGCATTAATATCATAATAGCTGTAAAATGAAACGCTCAGTTTGGTGCAGAGTTATTATTATACACAAATCAAGAAAATCTTTGGATTTGTTTGATTCGTAGATTTTGTAGTCTATTTTAAAACTGATATTATATAAGAACTATTAAAAACTGTAATTTTCCAAAAGGTCGGTTTGTTGGTTATACACTAAATCATCAATAGCCTGTTTGTTAAGTTTATGACGCGGCTGTTTATGTGTTTGGCAATCATTTTCATTCAATCTAACCTGAGAATCATGTTTGTGCAGGACTAAATTACCTACAGTGCATCCAGATAGTATTCATAGTGCTTCACTTTTTCCACATTTGTTTGATACAGCCTTATTCCAAAATGGATCAAATTCATTTATTTCCTCAAAATTATACACACAATACCCCATAATGACAATGTGAAAAAAGAGTTTTTGAAATTGTTGCAAATTTATATAAATAAAAAAATCACATGTACATAAGTATTCACATAAGTATTCACAGCCTTTGCTCAATACTTTGTTGATGCTCCTTTGGCAGCAATTACAGCCTCAAGTCTTTTTGAACATGATGCCACAAGCTTGGCACGCCTGTCTTTGGGAAATTTTGCCCATTCCTATTTGCAGTACCTCTCAAGCTCTATCAGGTTGGAAAGGAAGCGGCGGTGTACAGCCCTTTTCAGATCTCTCCAGAGATATTCAATAGGATTGGGTTCTGGCTGGGCCACTTAAGGACATTCACCGAATTGTTGTGAAGACACTCTATTGATATTTTGGTGGTGTGTTTTGGGTCATTGTCCTGCTGGAAGATGAACTATTGCCCCAGTCTGAGGTCAAAAGAACTCTGAAGCAGGTTTTCATTCAGGATGTCTCTGTACGTTGCTGCATTCATCTTTCCCTCTATTCTGACTAGTCTTCCAGTTCCTGCCACTGAAAAGCATCCCCACAGCATGATGCTGCCACCACCATGCTTCACTGTAGGGATGGTATTAGCCTGGTGGTATGAGCGGTGTCTGGTTTTCTCCAAACTTACTCCAAAGAGTTAAATTTTAGTCTCATCAGACCAGAGAATTTTGTTTCTCATGGTCTGAGAGTCCTTCAGATGCCTTTTGACAAATTCCAGGCGGGGAGTGTCTTCCGTCTGGCCACTCTACCATACAGGACTGATTGGTGGATTGCTGCACAGTCCTTCTGTAAGATTCTCCTCTCTCTTTACAAGAACGCTGGAGCTCAGAGTGACCATCGGGTTATTGATCACCTCCCTGACTAAGGGCCTTCTCCCCCGATCACTCAGCTTAGATGGCCGGCCAGCTCTAGGAAGAGTTCTGGTGGTTCCAAACATCTTCCACTTGATGGAGGTCACTGTGCTCATTGGAACTTTCGGAGCAGCAGAAATTTTTCTCAGCCTTGTGCCTCGAGACAATCCGGTCTCTGAGATCTACAGACAATTCCTTTGTCTTCATGCTTGGTTTATACTTTGACATGCACTGTCAACCCTGGGACCTCATGTCCATGTCCAATCAACTGAATTTACCACAGGTGAAATCCAATTAAGCTGCTGAAACATCTCAAGAATGATCAGTGGAAACAGAATGTACCTGAGCTCAATTTAGAGCTTCACTACGATGGCTGTGAATACTTACTGTATATACATGTGATTTTTCAGGTTTTTTATTTTTTATAAATTTGCAACTATTTTAAAAACAATTTTTTCACATTGTCATTATGGGGTATTGAGTGCAGAATTTTAAGGAAATAAATGAATTTAATCCATTTTGGAATAAGGCTGTAACATAAAACAATGTGGAAAAAGTGAAGTGCTATGAATACTTTCCGGATGCACTGTACAGTATAACAAATTGTAGTGCTACGTACAGTACTCTACAGCATTTGAAGTGGATCAAAAGCTTTTATCAAAGTTGTCGGCTATTGAATGAGCCATTCTTGTCTTAGGACAATTCAGAAAAACATTTTTGACCCACTTTTAATGTTGACTACGGTATAATCAAGGCTGAGAAAAGAACACAACAGCCAAAAGTGATTGTTGCTTTATGAATGTTAAAGTACTTTGTGAGTGTTTTATATGGGATGCATTCACTCAATCATTATGCCAATGTACTGTAGTTCCTAATTTCCTTTAAAGGTTGTTACCCCCAAAAAGTGTCCCTAGAACTAAAATCATTAACATTTCTGTGGATGTAATTCTGCCAATAGTTCTGGAACTTGTGAACTATGAGATCCTTTAGTGTGAAAGCCCCTATAATCAGTAAAGAGGAAGTGAATCCTGCATGAGTAATGGTACCTCTCGCTGTAAGGGGAGTCTCTGTTGGAGCCCTGGGCTTCTCTGGAGTTCTTTAGGTAATCATTGAGCTGATGGACACCTCCAGTAGCGTTCAGACGCCCCCTGTGACTAGGTGTCCCGTGCCGACAGTTCTCCGTCGATGGTTTCATCAGGACTGCATGACTATCAGGAACCACACTCTCTGCTTTCCCATTACTCCAGCTGTGAGAAAAAAAAACAAAGCCACTCTTCACACATGTGTTCTTTACATTCATATTCATAACATTTCTTCATATTTTTTATTACAACAGTAACACAGCAGTAATTGATTATTGGTTCTAATTATTTTAAAGCATTCAATGTGGAATGACTTGCAGTTTACCTAAAATTTCACTTACTGTAAAGCTGCATGCAATTTATAAATAATACTTGATTTTACATCTCATGCTTCACAATTTCTTGCTAGTAATGTTGTGTTGTGGCTAAGATTTGGGATTATACTTTACCATTGGCTAGATAAGTGAGTGATGGCTGTGGACGGATGTGTTGGTGATGTGAACTCATTTGTGGAGAGTGATGTTTCCGCTTCTTTGTCTGTCATATGAGCTGGGACAGGATTTGTCGGCATGTAATGCTGAAATCAAATGCCAAAAGGTTGATTGTTGTACCACAGTTTTTCTTTCACCACATACTGTAATACACTTGTCTTTATTTGCTTCTAATATGATTTCTATGTATAGAACATTTGTAAATATTTATTGACGAAGACACCAAAATGGGAACCAAAAAGTCTTGTCTTTGATTCTAACACAAATGGTGCAATCTTTTCTTAAAATGATGACAAAATTAAGAACTTAAAGATCTGGCTCCAGCATCATTACTGGATGATTTTATTATATCAAGCATTCTTTTTATTATATCAAGCATCATATATCAGCATACACTGCAAAACATGTTGGGTTCCACACAATTCCTTCATGTTGTCCCAACACAAATCAATTAAGTTAACTTTAAATTTAAGTGAATTGAACATAAAATAAGTCAATTGTCCTAAAAAAAACAAGAGACAACCCCGGCAAGAAACTTAAGAATTGAGTTGTTTCAACTCATTTTAAAGAAGTACTGTAATTTGAACAAGCAGCAAAAGTCAACCTCTATATACATTTCTGGAGAGCGGCAAATACATTCCAGGAGCTACCTTTTTTTCAGTTTTTGTTTTTGTGAATACACCAGAGGCCGCTGTGTATGCTTTTTCAGATCTTAAATTTCTCTCGCAAGCGCCATTCATGCCTGCTCTTCTTGCAGAAATCCACCACAGGCCGCTGTCGACTGACCGATCGACTGGCCCACCCTCCTCCTTCCCTAAACCCAACTAATGCCTAGTTTCCATTTCCTTTGTTTCTTTCTCGCTTGCATTTGCATGTGTGTCCATATTTGAAATAACAAATGTCTTGAGCTGATGATAATAATGTGTGTGTGATTATTGAAGTGCTTCTGACATCCAATCCTGTCAGAAACGAACATACGTGAGACTGACGCGCAAAAAAACAAAGGAGAAGCCGGAAAAAACAAAGGAGCAAATGATTCTTTTAGTAACCTTAAACATGAACAAAATGCCATGTTTAACTATTATCATCACATTTGGACTATTATGAACTTGAAATGGGTTACATGTGCTTGTGGTAAAGATTAAAGATACAGATGAGAGGTTTGCACTGACTGGGCTATATGTTGCGTGCTGTTTTTGAACCCAAATAAGGACTAAATGTATGCTGTGTGTAGTTTTTCTGTAATTGGTAACATATCGGAGACTATAAGGGTCTGTATGTGCTCAGATATGTTACATTTATTTATTTAATGTAATCACAGACGTTACAGTAGGCTATTTTATTAGATCATTGATCTGCAGTTAAAATCAAATCAAACGGTTAGTATTTATGTGTTTAAAGCATCTGTGTTGTGAGAAGTGCTTCTCATGTGATATGTGAACAACCCGTACAGCTTTACTTTGACATTTTCCCAAGTGAGAATGGCGTTGACTGAAACTTTCTGTCGTACACCACGGCCACTAAAAGAATACCATTGGTACCTTTTTAGCAGTGGAATGGCAAACCTGATAAACGTAACCTGTACCGACCCGTACTGTACCACTCAGTGGAAACGGGCCATAATATTGTTTTTAAAAGCACCGATTGACCAGCGCCCACCCACTTCCCTAAACCCAACCGACAGTTTTAAAAAGCAATACAGAAAAATCCCTCGCCTGACTTTTACCATGTTTTAAGATTTTACCACATTCTCACCTTGTTATTTACTTGTTTATTGTATTTTTTTGGTTCAGTTTTTGTCTTGCTTGCTGTCTGGAACTGTTCTTTACCAGACTCGAACCTCGTCATCAGGGTCAACTCCTCTCTGCATCTCAAGTCCTCCGACATACATGGCGAGCTAACTGGACAAACTGGTAACAGCGTGAAAGCGTCCATACGGCTGTAAGCGGTCAGCTAGTAAGCGTGAAAAGGAATGGCATCATACTGCCCCGTAGAGTTCGTTTGAAATGCAGCTATATGTACTTCTGGCTATATACTGTAATTCGCGACCTTCAGCAATTAGGGGTGAAATGGATCACTATTGATCCATGATCCGTACGAATCACAACTCATGGTTCGGAATGCACGTGATCCGCGGATTAATAATTTATTTTGAACTTGTCAATTAACCCAAAATGTATAACCATTGCAGAGAGATCGCCTCTCTGCCATTCAAATTGTGTGCATGAAAGCATTTTGGCTTCCCTGTAAGATATAATGATGACGGGAAAAGTAGTGGTGGGACCCACCTAAATGCTTTCTTAAGCTATTAATTTAATGTGTTTTCTGTCACTGCTTGTTTAGCCTGAATTAATGCATTCAGTGTAAAGCTGCACAATTAAACATTAAACCAAACATTCAAACCCGCCTAACATAAACAATACATGATAATGATTTGCATATGTTTATTAATCCTTCAAAGCCCTGCATTCAAATCTGCATCGAGAGAGATTCAGTTTTTACACTTTTTCAGTGAGTTACAAACAATTAAATAACACAGAAGTACTGGGAGAACAGTTTATAGTTCAGATATAAACACTGATGTTTATTGTAAAGATTAAAATCACTGTTTAATAAAACATGACGCTGGTGAATTTGACGCTGGTATTAAAAAGCAATTACATTGTGTAACAGATGGCGACAAACAACCATCAAAATGACGTCACTGAATAGGTTTTCAATAATAATACACCTACAGTATAATAAAACATGAAGTTTTTTGTGTGAATTGTTGAATCATTAATTGAAGATAAATATGATCTGCTGTAGAAGATGTTAGATTTCTATATTCAGCATTATCAGCAACAGTAGCAAAGATCGTATTTCATATTGAATACTTTTCTTTTTTCAGCTGGTTCTTTCTTGATTTTTATTTTCATTAACATTTCAAGTTCTAAGTTCTGTTTGTTAAAAGCAATGTTTTTGCAGTAATATGTTTATATAAATGAAAAGCAAATAACATTTGTCTCCTCACTTTTTTGCTGATCCGAAAAATGGTCAGATCTGTGACTAATAAACCGTAGTGTGATCCAAACTGCAGGTTTGTAATCCGTTACACCACTACCAGCATTGTATTTAGTGCTACGTTTTCAGAATGAGCCCATGTTGGCAAACGTCATTTTTTTGAGTGTATCATCATAATCTTGCTGATTGTTTAGACTGTGCAGAGATGATACTCACATTGACCAGCTGCAGGTTTTCGGGTGGAGGATGAGGGTGTTGAGGGCCTTTGGCTGCGGCGTTTCGCTCTCGTAAACTCTGCCGCAAACGATCATGCAGCTTTTTCCGCTGTTTCCTACATGCGTAAAAAAACAGCTCTTAGACAGCAGGACGTTGCATTTCAACAACTATCAATAATTCATATGATTCATTTTAGTTTTTGAGTAAAACATTAGTACAAACTAAGTACAACAGACATTTCAAAAAGGGAATTACTTTGTTTTGCAGTAAGCCACCACACACATGATGCCAACAACTAGAAGAGCGATGCAGATGCCTGTTATAGTCAAAACGCGTTTCTGATAGAGCTCCTCAGCTTCTGGAAGAGAGGACAGACTGCTTTTAAAGCATCCAGGTAAAACACACACACACACACACACACATCACACACCTCAGTCACATTCTTACTTGGAATATTTTAAACAGCGATGTTAGCAATGGTTTCCAAGTAAGAACAGAAGCTGTCACACATGTTTGTTTCCAGTGACACTTTAAATTAGCAAGGGTTTAAGGCTACTGGGACACACAGATGTTTATTGATCTCAGGATGGAGTTTTCGCTGAGAGGGGCGGGAGGAGACAACAGGACGTGTTAATTCAAGGTCAGTTCAGAATCATCATGTCATCGCAAATGACATGAAATGCAAACCCTGCAGGGCCCGAGGGCTCTGGGATGTCTTTAACACTTAACAGTCATGCATTTCACTCATTTCATTATGAGGTTTAGATCACAACATCGAACGACTGAATTTATTAAAGCCTTCAGCGGATAAAAGAACTGATTCACATTTGAATTGTTGATTTGTTGGTCTATTGTGTTTATAACTTTGTCAGTAGATATGGAATGCGGAAGGCTTTAATAAAAAGTCATGAATTGGTAGCAGCGTAAACTCACAGGCTGGTAAGACAAATAAAAATGAAGTCTATTATTAAACACTAAAGATAGCAGAAATAGACTGTAAATTGCTACAATATCAATTTACTAAGAAAAAAAGGCACTTGTGCAAACAGTGTTGGGGAAAGTTACTTTAGAAAGTAATGCATTATAATAATGAGTTACTCCTGAAAAAAAGTAACTAGTTATTTATTATGGTAAGTAATGTGTTACATTACTTTTGAGTTACTTTTGAATTACTTTTTCATACTCGCCTGAGGCTTGATCTCTTTCAGAACTTGCAGTTTTTAAATAGAGGTGCTCTGCATTTAACCTGCACCTTCATTTCACCTAAAAAAATTGAATAATGTTACCTTCTGAGAACTTCCTGACGCTATACATGCCGTAGATACAGATTATTGAAAGTTAAAATCAATGTGTTTGCTACTTTTGTATTTTTGTCTTATTAGGTTAGTAAAATCACTGTCCATTGAGACAATCTCCTTTTCTTCCATGCGTTTAGAATACGTCCATCACAGAAATGTAAGGCTCTGCCATCTTGGTTTCTGTCTGTTCCCTGTTGAGTGTACTTCCATGTGATTACACTAATTTAAATTCAGCAAATTATTTTTTAAAAGCGAATTAATTAATCAAAAAGTAACTCGAGCTATATTTTTAATAAAGTAACTAGGTAATAATTACCTAATTTTTGAAGTAATATGTTACATTACTTGTTACTTAGAAAAGTAATATTAAAAAGTAACTCACGTTACTTGTAATGCGTTAGCCCAAAACTAATTACAAACATGAGGAAATTTTCTGCAATGATGCTTTACAAATATTTTGCCCCTAAATTTGAGAAAAATGTCTACAAATGAAACATTTTAAATAAAAGTATTTTTAAATGCTGGTAATTTTATAACAAATTACTTTTTTATATATGAAAAAAGTGTGAAGCCGGTTTCTAGTTGATGAAAGTAAATCCATATGATGGCAAGAATGACGATTCCTTCTTCTTCTGGTTTTTCGGTGGTCAACAACAAACTTTTTGGTGCGTTACTGCCACCTCTTGCTGTGGTCGGTGACGTCGCCAACCGATTAGGCTACGAGGAACTAGCTTGATAGATTGATGATTGAGGGAGAGGAGTTATTTCTGAAGCAGGATTCCTGATGCTGTGCTTTTGTTTAAGCAGATTGAAGCTTGATTTTTTAAGGTGCTGTATGTAAGTTTTTGACTCTTCTAATAAAAATACCATAATATGTGTGCAGATATTTATGATGCTGAAGTCAGATATTCTGCTTTGAAAATGTTTTTTCCATGCCGGAAGGCTGTCTTTGTTTAGGTAAATTTAACCTGCACAATGCCAGTTTAGCCAATTATAATTCAGCACCCTGGGTTGCCTTGTTGGAAAACAGCGTATTTCATTCATTCAATCAGAAAGGCTCTGAAAGCATGCGTCCGTGACAGAAAATGAGACATAGCAGACGTCAAAATGAGACAGATTCAGTTCCACATGAGGTTATTAATTGGCAAATGATATAAATATTACGAACGTAAACATTAGGCTAGCAGGTTACACTGTAACCACGTGTCCTAACAACACGCTTTGTGACAAGATACGCAGTGATGAGCAATTTGGCTGTTTGCACCAGACGAAACACGACAGAAATTGAAATACAGCCTTTCAGAAGCACAGAATATGCACTCACTCATGAAATGGTAAGGTTTAAAATCTATTTAATACATGTTAGCCTTCTTTAACATCATTAAATGTAGATGCTGAATCACTCATAGTTCTAAAGTTCAATTTTAAACTGTTATTTGTATTTTCAAGATCTGAGGCTACCTATCTGCTGCCGCTTTCAGTATATGGCAATAAATGTCATGTAAAATGGCATTCAAACTCACATTGTTAGCATTTAGCACTGAATAAAGCACACAAGGTTTACCTGAGGTGATCACTGTCATAGGTTTCTGTTGTTCAGCTGTGAGAAATAGAAGCCATTTCTAATATATCAATTCGAGGTGTTGGTTAGAACCTAAACTCCTTTTAATATGGAAAATATTCCCTCAATCCCGTTGTTGCTTTTATTTAGAACAAAGTTTAAATCACTCGCTCCTGTACTCAATTCGGCATCCTGCGCTTGTGTTTATTTTGATCCATGAGTGCAATACCTAGTTCAACCACTGGGTGTCAAACTTACATACTGCACCTTTAAATGTTGTTTGTTAGTTAGGTTGGTTTTAAATGAACATATAGTTTTTTCCTGCAAATGTGCCCAAGAGTATTCATATAGAGCAAAAAATAATTTAGTAATTTATAGTAAATTCTATAAAGTTTCTGAACTAGACAATAGTGAGGTACTCAAATTACTCAAATTACTGTAGTAAGGGTTAAAGTATACTGTGGTAATTACTATTGGTTCATGGTGTTACTAACTGTATTATACATTATGTAGTTAATTCATTAATGAAAAGTTGTAAATATATATACAATATAATGCCTATTCATAAAAAATCTTTTAACTATAGGTTACTATAGTATTTTAAATGTGTAACACCTGGTTTTATTGGATTTTTTGTTTTTGCTGTTATATACTATAATTTGTTTCGGTTTAGTACAGCATATTATTTACAGTAAATAATTGAACTGAACAAATATGCCTCATATGTTTCACAGACAATTTTATTGATCAGATATAATTGACTTGTATTTAAATTGCTTCGATTTAAAAAATAAAATGACAAAAATAGCTTAGATGTAGCTAAGCTACTTTTGCCAGGTAGGTTTTAGCTTAGCTTGCTACATTTCCTAGGGGGTAGCTTTTAGTGTAGTTAAGCTACATTTTAAGTGGAGTAGCTAATAGCCTAGCACACTACATTTTTGAAGCAGCTTGCCCAACACTGGGACTTTTAAAGACACAGATTATTGTTTGCTTCTGTCAGAGTAAACATTTTTGAAGCCTATGAGCAAACGCTACCACCCGTTTGGTTAAGATCCTCTATCTTGAATCTTTCTTTTAATACAGCAAACATATTGATGATGCATACAAACACGATGGCAATCATTATGTATAGACATCGATAAAACACAGAGGAGAAGAAGAAGAAAAATGGGAGAAAATGAGGAAGGAAATGAGGAATGAGGTGTCATGCTGAAGTACAGGGATGCATGAATGGAGGGCAAAGCAAAGCTGAAGGGATCTAAACACAGCATAACTACTGCAGTACGGATTCTCCTAAATTTTTTCTGCCTCTGTGTATGAGTGTGTGTGTATGTGTGTGTGTGTGTTTGTGAGAGCTTTCATGTCAGGCTTGAATAGAAGATATCAGAGGTCTTGATGAATAATTAACAACATCCTTCCTAGCATGCAGGCTAATGCCCCCCCCCGCGCATCTCATGCTTTGGAGCGGCTATCCACTTTCTTGCCTAAAACCCTAGAAACCTGCAGAGTGGCTCTAAGCAGCCATCTGAAGTCCAGTGCATTAATATATATATATATATATATATATATATATATAT
>CAIGQZ010015273.1:685455-703704 GCA_903798205.1 Danio tinwini
ATATATATATATATATAATATTAAATATATAGACAGTAATAAAAGGATAATGATGCCAATCATCTGTTATGGCTGTTTGATCCCTTCATGAGCAAAAGGAAACCAGCTGAAGTTGAAGGAAACAGGCTCAAGCTTCTAGACCTACGGATCTGCAAACTAGGAGGAAAGAACGATTCATACCCATAAATTCAATCCCAAGATGTTCTGCCAAGGCAGACAAGGTAATGAAAAGAAAGCAAAACACAAACAAACATAAAACAGTTGAGCGGTGATGTCAACTCTGACTGACTGCACACAAAAAACACCTCCGAATACACCTGAAATCATCTCAGCATGTAGAGCATACATTACACAGATACACAAACACACATTTGAAAGCGAAAAAAAATTAAACAATTCAAACCTATTCCATTTGACTTTAAACCCACCATGACAATGCATCTTTAATGCTTTCAGAAATTCATATATGTGGATGGTTTATCACATGTATATAGTGATTCACATCTCTATATACAAACACTTATGGTTGGTCGTCATTATGACACAATGACATGCACATGCAGACGTCACTGCGATCGCATTATTATCGAGACAGATCCTCCGCATTTCAGTAGAGTCAGACTGTGTTAATTCATGTGATTACACCAGCACATGTTAAACATGCTGTTAAACACATGCATCTCCCATTCGTCTAATCTAATCTAACACTGCTGCTTGTTAAACTGATACCTGATCCTATTCATCTCCACACTCAAAACAGGTTGCGAAAATATAACGTGACATAAAGCGCCGTTCTCAAAAGTTAACATAAATGCAAGATCAATGCATAATGTGGGATAATGTGAGTAAAAATATAACAAAACCGTCACTTGAAGGAGGTGTTCATAATAGGTGTTCAGATTCAGGCCCGTAGCCTGGTAAAAAGAATTGTTCTTATTATTATTTTTTGTGACTTTTTACAGTTATTCACGTAATTTTCTATTTAATTATGAGTTGTACTGCATTTTAGTGATATTTTAAGAAATATATATATATATATATATATATATATATATATATATATATAGTAATTTATTTTTTTTGCTGTATTAGCTTGTCGGAGGGTGATCATCAGTGGTGGAAACAGTACTGAAAAATCATACTTTAGTAAAAGTACCATTACTTGCCTAAAAATGTGGTGCAAGTAGAGTGAAAGCATCTGTTGTAAATATTACTCAAAGTTTGAGTAAAATGTAGCCTTTTTAAAAGTATTCAAGAGTAGTGAGTAGTACGCTGTGAACAGCTGGTGCATTTACATGTAATTTGTGACTGTGGGTAAATGTAACATTCTGTAGTGCATTTAGTTATTGCCCAGCAGGCACATAATGTCATAAGATGTTAATATTAGGTTAGGTTGTGATGTTAGGTGACCAAAATTCAATGTCTAGCCAGCGTCTAAGGACCAAGTTATTTTGATTTTAAATAATGACATCAAATGACGTTGATATTTGGTTAATTTTAGGTTGTGTTAAAAAGTGACCAAAATCCAACGTCGAGCCAACATCTTAAACCAACGTCATAATGTCGTCAAATACTGGCATTTATTCATTAGGTATGGCAGCCAAAATCCAACGTCTGATAGACGTTATAATAGTAACATCCACACAACGTCAAGCTGTAACATCATTATTGATAATTGGTTGATTTTAAGTTGGTTGTTGGACATTGATGTTGGCCTGATGTTAAGTTCTGACGTCAGTCCGATTTTCATTTCCAAACAAAATGCAACGTTGCCATGACGTTGGGGTACAATGTCAATCTGACGTGCATGCTGGATGTTTAATGTCATTTCGGTAAACATCCCTCATCTTCTCATCGGTGACATACACCTAAACAGTCTCTAGGTAAATGTATGTAAAGATTTTGGACATCTTTTTGGACACCTTTGGTGCTTCCAAACAGTTTGCTGCAATTATAAAGCACCCATGTCTTGAGGTAGTTCATTATGATGCGATTTACCTTCTATGTGCAATTTGATTGGACAAGAATCGCAGGTCTGATTTTTCTAATCGCCATAGGCAAGAAAAAATAAAGTAGTGACTGCAAGTTGGAGGAAAGTAGTGCAGTAAAAGTACAGATACTACACTAAAAATGTACTCAAGTAAAGTAAAAGTACACATTTTAAAAACTACTTAGTACATGACAATTTCTGAGAAAAACTACTCAGTTACAGTCATTTTTTACTATATTTGTTACTTTACACCACTGGTGATCATAACCTTGATGGATCAAAAATATTTCCTATAAATTTGAATAAAGAAATATAAAAAATTGAATAAAGAAAAAAAAAACATTTTTTTTTGCATTATATATCATTAGAAAAAAATTGGAATCTGTTAAAGTTTTAAATGAAAAACTGTAGCCTATTATTATTTATTACACAAACAACAATCTACCCAGCACAACTTTCCTCAGTCAGAATTTGGTCATTTGAATAATAAAATAATAACAATAATCATAGATAACAACAATAGCCTATATGGTATTCAAAATGAACTTTTAAATGGCTATTTATGATGTGTCACGCCTTTTTATAGGTATTTTTGCCACAAAATTTAGAATAAAAGTTACTTGTGAACTTGAGAATATTTTCTCTATTTAACAACAATACAGGTCAGTAGTGAAAGATGACATCACTTTTTTCACACAATTTATCATGGCATAGGGCAAATGACAATAGGACAAATGAGTTCATGTATGGGACAAATTCTGGACCTTTATCAAGCCCCCCCCGGCTACGGGCCTGAGATTTTATAGTTGCTTATGACAACTGTCCTTAAGTACAATTAGATCAGTTATGTCATTGTAAATGCAAAGACGATGACGGGAAGCTGCACCAGAGATGCCTTGAGACAGCATATTTTCCATTACATTAAAATTATTATTTACATTAAAATAATATTTATATTATTTAGTTATGTCATTGTAAATGCAAAGATTACATTGTTTTTTGAGATTTCTTTGTTATGACAACTTGATATAACTAAATACATCTTAACCTGTACAAAGACAGCATACCTTGTCATAAACATGATTGTCGTGAGGCCATTATACCATTATATCAGTGAGAATGTCAACACTCTGTCAATTACTTTTATTGCACCGTCATTATTATTTAATGACAATTTAATAATGTCTAATTTTTCCAGGTCAATTTTTACAATTACTCTCCCTACTTCCCATGTGGAGTCATGTGACCCCACTTGGTTAAAGCTGATTTATACTTTGGCATCAAACGCACGGGTATGGTCCAGCACAGGCCTTGTTAAAATGTAACTACACATCGCACCTTTGCACTACATTGACGATGACTGGAAGCTGCACCAGAGATGCCTTGAGACAGCATATTTTCCATTACATTAAAATTATTATTCACATTAAAATATTATTTATATTATTTAGTTATGTCATTGTAAATGCAAAGATTACATTGTTTTTAAGATATCTTTATGACAACTTGATGTAACTAAATACATCTTAACCTGTACCAAGACAGCATAACTTGTCAAAAATTAGTCATAAACATGATTGTCGTGAGGCCATTGTACCATTATATCAGTGAAAATGTCAACACTCTGTCAAATACTTTTATTGCACCGTCATTATTATTTAATGACATTTAATAATTTTAATGACAAATTGTTTTGTATCATTAGTTGAGGTCAAGAAAATATTCATGATTATGCTATAAAATAAATAAGACGATTATAATAGCCTCATGACAATCATGTTTATGACAGATTTATGACAGGTTTTTTAATGTCTTTCATGAGAAAGACATCTCAAACAATGGCATCTTTGCATTTAGAATGAAAACCGAGCAAATGTACACTTAATGACAGTTATCATAAGCCTTCATTAAGCTTAATTAATTCTTACTTGTCATATTATGATATGCATTTGTGACAGTCTTATGAACACCCCTTCAAGTAAAGTGTTACCAAATTGGATAATTCATGGTTATGAATTAAAATTCTGACCAGATAATAACACACTGGTTCAATGATATCCTTATTAATTAATAGCCATGATCTTTCCTGCAAGGAGGCATGTCGTTTATCAGTATTAAATCTGCTCTGGACACTGAGTATCTGATGAAGGACACATCCTGTGAAGGACACATCAGCAAACACTATTAATAACTCGGAATAGATGGTCTGCGCAGATCTCCAGTAAATTTAGCTATTTCAGCACTTTAGATAGATCGATGGAGATTTTCAGTCTGCACCATATAAAACCTCTCTCATCATCCTATTGAAATGCAGACATGATAATGAATATCACCTAGAGGTATGCTATATATGTGCAGTTCAATATAAGGAGGCGGAACGTGGGAATCTTTATGTGTTAATGGTGTAATTATGTGTTTTAGCCCTAATTACAAGAGTCCCTGATCAGATCTGCTTCAAAGACTGAAATGTGTGCCTCAAGAATTTGAATAGAATTAATTGTGGTTATTACTGTGGAAGGTCACTTTGATCATTTAATTGGGGTCATTCTCAGAAGAAAGGTGACATTTGTGTGCTACTGCAAATGTGTCTCCATGACTTACTGCTGGTGTAATTAACAGCATACTAAACTCTTATTAAAATTTAATAAAAAAAATTTGTGTGTATATAAAAAAACCCCAATAAGAACATGTTGAAGAAGAATTCTACTAGGTAATTCAGACAAACTCGTCTTCTTTTTATAAAGCATAAAATTGGAGTAAAAGTAAAAAAAAATATATATATTTTTTTTAAAGGTGACGCAGTGGAGCAGTAGGTAGTGCTGTCACTTCACAGCAAAAAGGTCGCTGGTTCGAGCCTTGGCTGGGTCTGTTGGCGTTTCTGTGTGGAGTTTGCATGTTCTCCCTGCGTTCGCGTGGGTTTCCTCCGGGTGTTTCGGGTTCCCCCACAGTCCAAACGCATGCGGTATAGGTGAATTGGGTAGGCTAAATTGTCTGTAGTGTATGAGTGTGAATGAGTGTGTATAGATGTTTCCCAGAGATGGGTTGTGGCTGGAAGGGCATCTGCTGCGTAAAACGTGTGCTGGATAAGTTGGCGGTTCATTCCGCTGTGGGACACCAGATTAATAAAGGGACTAAGCCGAAAAGAAAATGAATGAATGATTTTTTTTATTAATTGAATTGAGTGTAACATAAAATTGTGACAAAATGTAAACGGTGGCCAACGATTCAGTGTTATTTTAATAATATATTGTCGTTCTTAGCAATATTTTGAAACACTTTACATTTTTATATGTTTATAAGTTTAAGTTTATTTTATGCTGTGTCATTTGTAGCATTCATATATTTGAAGTCAGAATTATTAGCCCCCCTTTGATTTTTTTTTCATTTTTAAATATTTCCCAAATTATGTTTAACAGAGCAAGGAAATTTTCACAGTATGTCTGATAATATTTTTTCTTCTGGAGAAAGTCTTATTTGTTTTATTTCGACTAAAACATTTTATGAACCATTTTAAGGCCAAAGTTATAAGCTCCTTTAAGCTATATATTTTTTTCAATAGTCTACAGAACAAACCATCGTTATACAATAACTTGCCTAGTTACCTTATCCTGCCTAGTTAACCTTATTAACCTAGTTAAGCCTTTAAATGTCACTTTAAGCTGTATAAAAGTGTCTGTAATAATATCTAGTCAAATATTATTTTCTGTCATCATGGCAAAGATATAATAAATCAGTTATAAGAAATGAGTTATTAAAACTATTATGTTTAGAAATGTTGAAAAAATCTCTCAGTTAAACAGAAATTGGGGAAAATAATAAACAGGGGGGCTAATAATTCAGGGCGGCTAATAATTTTGACTTCAACTGTATACAACATTTGCAATTTTGTGATCAAAAATGTTTTAGGTAAATAAAATAAAACAAAATAAAATAAAATTCTTTACAGACAGCCAGTTCACACCAATAATGACAATTATAAAGATAACTCTTAATAATATCACGATACATCTAACTACATTAATATCCACAACAATGAGCCAATGTTATGTTTTCAATAGGGCATGGTGTTTAATGGAAAAGTAACTGAAATCTACATTCAGAACCTATAGTTGATTTAATTTTTCCAGGTCAATTTTTTCAATTACTCTCCCTACTTCATGTGTGGAGTCATGTGACCCCACTTGGTTAAGGCTAATTTATACTTTGACTTTGAACGCACAGGTATGGTCCAGCACAGGCTTTGTTAAAATGTAACTACACATCGCACGTTTGCACTACATTGACAATGACTGGAAGCTGCACCAGAGATGCCTTGAGACAGCATATTTTCCATTACATTAAAATTATTATTTACATAAAAATTTTATTAACTGAAAATGCAAGAAATGTACTGTTTAAAATATTTTTACAAGATATACAAGACTTATTTTATTTAGAAGAGATAATGCTTATTTTCTACTTTTAATATGAAAAACATTAAAATAATTGTTTCCAAAAATGCAAGTTATTTATTTTCACTTTTTTATAAGAAAAAATTGACTGTTGGTTTTAGGCAATGTGTGTTTTAATTTCAGTTGTTCAACGCAGATGTTCAGTAAATAATCAGAGATAGTATATAGTGTGTTTCCTTCAATTATTTTAAAATCAAGTAATGCACTCTTCATTTAGAAATCTCTCACTTGTTATGTATATTATGTAACATATTCACTTTACAAAACTTATCGGTGAACTCTGAGGCCAAAAAAATACAATAAATTAATAAAATAACCGTTTATTAATCGTGATCGAGTTAAAATGTTTAATTAATCGAGATTTTGTTTTTAGGCCAAATCGGCCAGCCCTAGTTTACAATAAGTGTATTCTGCAGTTTTGTCAAATGCCACATATACTGTATCAGGTTTTCTGCAGGTTTCATCAAGTCAAATTTAAGACTTTTTAAGACCGCAATAAATGAAATTTAAGACTTATACATGGCTAAACACTAAGGAGTTTTGATAATGGACCAGTTGGGCCAATTAATTATTTTTGCTTGTCATAAAAATCAAATAGTTATTTTATAGCTACATATTTTAATATGTCAAAACAAGAAAACTGTAATTATATACACTTTTTTCTAACATACAATTATTAGCCCCCCTGAATTATTAGCCCCCCTCCCCCCCCCCCCCCATTTCTGTTTAACGGAGAGCAGATTTTTTCAACACATTTCTAAGCATAATAGTTTTAATAACTCATTTCTAATAACTGGTTTATTTTATCTTTGCCATGATGACAGTAAATAATATTTTGCTAGATATTTATGAAGACATTTGTATACAGCTTAAAGTGAGATTTATAGGTTTAACTAGGTTAATAGGGTTAACTAGGCAGATTAGGGTAATTAGGCAAGTTATTGTACAATGATGGCTTGTTCTGTAGACAATCGAAAAAAAATTGATTAAAGGGGCTAATAATTTTGATCTTAAAATGGTAAAAAAAATTAAAACTGCTTTTATTCTAGCCGAAATAAAACAAATAAGACTTTCTCCAGAGGAAAAAAATATTATCAGACATACTGTGAACATTTCCTTGCCCTATTAAACATCATTTGGGAAATATTTAAAAAGGAAAAATAATCCAAAGGGGGGCTAATAATTCTGACTTCAACTGTACATGTTTCATTTTTTAATGACAATTATAACATTGTTAAAAGTATATTACAGAGGAAATTGTATGAACAATCAAAAATATATACAGTATTTGTTGGCTTTTGGTCCAAATGGATTGCATATAACTCCTATTCAACCGAATTTGTTTCTGTCCCTTACGTTTCATGTCTATTTATAAACATTACTTCCACTCCCTTTCCCAGTGATGGGTTGCGGCTGGAAGGGCATTCTCTGTGTAAAACATATGCTGGATAAGTTGGCGGTTCATTCCTCTGTGGCAACCCCAGATAAATAAAGAGACTAAGCCGAAAAAAGAAAATGAATGCATGAATGTCCACTCCCCCTTACTTCTGTAAAGAGGTTTTGTGTAAATGGAAGATCATGTCAAGGGATATCTTGCTCGGTTATCATCATGAGTAATTGTGTAACTGTTTTTAGTTTGGGAATTTTAATTTGCTGTATCTCTTTGCAAAAAAAAAACTTTGATGTTTTATTAAGATTTATTGTTGGTGATTGGATGGATCTCTGTCCGATTGGGTAGCTTTACTTAGACAGAGGAAATTTAAGACCTGTTTAAAATTATTTAACACACACTTTCAGTGAATGTATGACTTTTTAAAGGGCACCTATGGTGAAAAATCAACTTTTCAAGCTGTTTGGACAGACATACAGTGTAGGTATAGTGTATATACTGTCATATTGGGGTGATATAAACACACCCAGTCCTTTTTTTTCAATTTAACAACATAAAAACGGTGGACCAATTGGAGCCGTTTTGAGACCGACTGCAACTTGACGTAGGAGTGTGGTCCCCACGCCCACTAATATTGATTGACAGCTGCGTATTAACATGTCTCCATAGTAATGTTTGTAATCATATTCACAAGACAGAACGTGCGCAAATCAACCCTAAATAAAAGGTCTGTTCAGTTTAGGATCATCAATCATCATCAAATGTGATCAAGAGTGAGTTTGACAAGTTTAAAATGTTTTAAAACAGTGCATGTGTGTAATGAATTACAGCGATTTACTTCAGCTTTACTTCATCACCACAGCCGCGTGTCAGAACAATTTACGTACATTAACGTAACAGATATCCACACAGCAGTGGATATTTACCTGTACCCTGTCACATTTGCGTGCAAAGCTAAACGCGCGTGCTGTATGTATGTGCGTGTGTGTCTGCGCTGTGTGTGTGTGCCTGTGTATGTGCGTGAACTTTGTAACGACATCGAGTGTGACTCATCCTGCAGCTCCACACAACAAATGCACCAAATAATCATTGATAAAGCTCTTACTGTAGTATTTGTCACAAACGTTACGTGAGATCTGCTTCCTTTATGTCTGTGTCAGTTGTCTGAGGCAGCCGAGGGCGGAGACTGAGGCACGCGCGGCAGGCACGTGGAAACGGTGGGCGGGAAGGACTAGCCTTAAAGGCGCAGTACACAAAAACAGCAAAAATCTATTGAGAGCTATAAAACACCATCTAGTGAAAGCTATAATAAATAATCTGATGGGTGTTTTGAGCTGAAACTTTACAGACACATTCTGGGGACACAAAAGACTTATATTAAATCTGGAAAAAGGGGTGACCTATGTGCCCTTTAAGGCCTAAAATGTTGTTTTGAAAATGTAAGAAATTTTAAGACTTTTTAAGACCCTGAGGACACCCTGTGTATAATCTTTACAGCAGAGTAGATCTTGTTATCTTTAAGGGACTATCTCTCTATCGTTTGTTATCTTTGGAGTGCACTTGCGGTAACAAGTTCTGCAGTAATTTTACAGCACACATTGTCACTGTTTCTTGAGAATGAGTTTGACATATTGTAAGCCAGTTTGTATGCAGATAGAGCTTGATCCTTGAATTTCACCCGATCTTACGAAACCCTAAACTCAACTTATACTGTATGTGTCCATACTGATGCATGTCAACCCTGTCTAACCGTTGTCAGCTACTGTACCTACAGCATCCAACAGAACAAAACCAGATTAATAAACGCTAAACATGCAAAGAGAAGGAATGGAAAACATAGCAGAATCCCAAAATAACAAATGGCTCTCTGATCTGACTATCCGTCCGTCAAGAACACAAAACCAAAAGCAACAGGAGGCAGCGCTGACTGAGCATGCTCCAATCCAAGCACAGACAGGAAAAGGAAATAGACGTACTGTAGAAGCTGGCCATTACGTAGTGTTGGCAGCGATCACCAGTAAACTCATTGGGGCACCTGAGAGGGAAAGACAGAAGTCACAGAGAGAAAAGAGAGAAGGACAGGAAGTGAGTTTGACACCCAAAAGTCCCCCACACACTTGCGTCTCCGGTGTTGCTCGCTGGATGTCTCGCAAAATGTCCACCTCGCTCCGATTACCAGATGAGTCAAAGTTGGATTTGTAACATTGATGCATTGATGTGTTTTGTAAATGGAGGAGGTGGCGAGGCAGCACAGAAACAGCGGCAATGACGTGTGTGTGTGTTTAGGGGTGAAGGGGACGTTCACTGACTGCACATACGTTTGTGGTCTACGACTCGCACAGGGTCTCTGTTTTGACAGCGGTTCCCTGTGAATCCTGGAGGGCACCTGGGTTAGAAAGAGGATGAACACAGCACAACACATCACAACACAACATCACACAACAGCACTATACAAACACTCACACACACACACACACACACACACACACACACACACACATACATGGGTCTGTGATCGGTTCAAGAATGATGAATTGTGTGTTGATTTAGGTGAGCAGAGCAGCAGTGTTATAACAGGTTATGTGTTTGGTGATTCACAGTTTTCCCCCAGTTTATTTACAGGTATGAATTGCATTATGGGACCTTGATCTCTGCTCCGTTGATTTTTTGAAAATTCAACTCTGCAGTTAAACTAAGGGATTTTTATTGACATTTTGGTATCAATATACTGTATATGAAATAATATAGCGAGAATTAAGTCTGAAAAAGAACAGAAAAAAATCAAACCAGGCTCATTCTGATTATGTACACCTATATACATTTCTGGGGAGCACCAAATACGTCCCAGGAGGTACGTTTTAAGGCGTTTTTGTTTTCGTGAATCTGTCAGAGGATGCTGTGTACGCTTTATGAGATTTCAAATTTCTCTTGCGAGTGCCATTCATGAGAGTTGTAATCGGGCCATAAAAGTTAGGCCTGACAGGGTCTAAGCCCGACAGAATTCAGCCCGAGCCGACAAATACATTTTGATTGACAGCTTTAAAAAAAAAAAACTGTTTACAGCCCGACATTATTCAAATGTGCACCTGCAAACAGCTATTTTGCCTTTTTTCAAGAATAAGTCGTTTTAACATAATTTATTCATAACAAACTTATAGGCCACTTAGAAGCTGGACCAAAGAAATAAAATAAGTCCTCTGTAACATTGCAGCACTCTAAATACACTTAGCCGTTAAATTGGCCAACAAACCAATATAAATAAGTATTTCTTAACAAATTTAATTAAAATAAATTCTAAATTATGACGGGTATTTGGCAATAACAAAATTAAGATAAAGGCTCTTGGGGATTTGTTTCGCTACTTCTCTTCACAATCCGGCCTTAAGGCAGCGATGAAGCTGACTAATTAAAGAATAATGCCAACATTAGCCTATCTACTCTGTCTACATTATGCATTTATGATTGAATTAATATTTAGTCAAGATTGCTTTCAGTTAAAAAGCTGTCCACACGGAGGTAAGCGGTCAGCTGGTAAGCACGAAAAGGAACGGCATCATACCGCCCCGTATCATTCATTTTAAAGACGAAATGCAGCCATACGTACTTCTGCCTACATAATTGACAATCTCGGGAAATGTATATAGGGCTACGTTTTTAGAATGAGCCTATATTGGCAAAAATACTGGCAATTTATTACCACGTTTTGTGCCATAATTTACGACACCAATCCAGACAATGTATCACTGCAAACTAATACAGCTGTCAATAAAAGTCATCTTTTCAAACTTTTCAAACATCAAAACTTCCTGGAGGGAAGATCTTAAAATGCAATTCAAAGTAAATGACCTAATAGCAAAAATTTATGAAAACACACATGATTTATTATTTTCCAGAAATAGTGTAAAATTCAGTTTTTAAAATGTGAAGGTTTTGTATGCAAAATTGTTTTACAAATTAACCAAGGCACTTCAACAAATACACTTAATTTTGTGGAAAACACACTGATCAAAATTAGGGAACAGCACACTGTAAAAAAAGTACAGTAAACTACTGTACAGTATTACTGGCAGCCAAAATTATAAAACTATTACTGCGCATTTTACTGCAATTTTTACAGTGCAACAGTTGTAACATCAAGAAACATTACAACAAAAAATTCTGGAGGTTAAAGCAGTTACATTTATTTTTTTAAAGATTTATTTTTGGCATTTTTGCATTTATTATTTTTTATTATTAAGTTGGAGAGAGAGGGGGGGATGGATGAGGAAAGGTTCATGAGTCACGACTCAAACTCGATGCCCACTAGACTATCTGTGCCCATTCCAGAGATGTTCAGTAAGGATTACATCAGGACTCTGGGCAGCCATCCCATTATTTTCCCACTTTTGCTGAAATGTCCCTTTGGCATTCAATTGGACAAAATGATGTCAAAGGGTTTTCAGTGCACACGGGTGATTTTAGCTTGTACTTGTCGCCATTGTAAGTTAAAACGTAGACTAGTTGTGACTTAAAGGGACACTAAGTTGCAATTTACACATTACTAAATATTTTTGTGTTGCACCACCGAACTTAACTTAAACGTAAGTTTATGATTTGAAGAATGATCTTCCTCTACTGACAGCCTTAATTTCCTCCTAAATCTTGCATTTTTTTTCGGTTTGTGAAATCAGAGTTTAATTTTCCACCAAGGACTGTTTTATGTTAATTGTATCCATCAACTGAAACAAGAATTTCTTCTTTTGAGTTTTTCCTCCTGCTCTTTTCCTTCACATATAGGATATATATAAAAAACAATCAAGTTTAATGTGTATTCACGGCTCAGAATGCAGGTGTGTGCATTGTCTGTTATTAGTAACTGACTGTAATTTAATGTACTATAAAAATGTCATTTGTCATTCCATTTTCATAGGACAGTTATATATAGATTCATTAGTTGCAGAATTTAAAGGGCACCTATGGTAAAATCTATTTTTCAAGCTGTTTGAACAGACATATGCATAGGTATAATATATATACCGTCATATTGGGGTGATATAAACACACCCAGTCCTTTTTTTTTCAATTTAACAACATAAAAACGGTGGACCAATTGGAGCGGTTTTGAGAATGACCGCAACTTGACGTAGGAGTGCGGTCCCCCCACCAACAGAATTGATTGACAGCTGCGTATTAGCATGTCTCCGTAGTAACGTGCATAATCATATCAACAAGACAGGACGTGCGCAAAGCAACCGTAAATAAAAGGTCTGTTCAGTTTGCTAGGATCATCAATAATCATTAAATGTGAACAAGAGTGAGTTTTACAAGCTTAAAATCTTTTAAAACAGTGCATGTGTGTAATGAATTACAGCGATTTACTTCAGATTTACTTCATCAACACAGCCGCATGTCAGTACAATTATAAAAGAAGATGCTTCAATCCTGGTGTGTGGACGTTAAATCAGGTTTATTTTGTACATTAACATAACAGATATCTATACAGCAGTGGATATTAACCTGTATCCTGTCACATTTGCGTGCAAAAAGTGTGCAAAGCTAAACGCGCGCACTGTCTGTGTGTGTGTGTATCTGTGTGTGTGTGAACTTTGTAACGATATTGTGTTGCAACTCCCCAACAAATGCATCAAATACTCATTGGTAGGCTCACACGGAATCTGCACGTGCAGAATTCCGCAGATTTTTAGCCCATCATTAATTCTGTTTATTTACTTGAGTAAATGTGTGTAAATCTATATTTTTTTAGTTTTTAAATTAATTACAGTAATATTATTGACTAATAGGAAAATGTTCATCTGATTTATGTACAATGCAGTTTGTACAGTAATATTTTCTGTCTTTTAGTAGATATATTATATGAGAGACTTGCTTTATTTATCAAATAAAGTGAATCTAATTGGATTTGCATTTTAAACATTAAATAAAAGTTAAAAAGGTATTATTTTTTATTTCACATATTAAGGTTAGAATAGCAAAAAACGTCCACAGATTTCGTCTGGCCCTGCTCATGGGTAAAGGCCTTACTGTAGTATTTCTCACAAACGTTACGTGAGATCTTATTCCTTCGTGTCTGTCTGTTGTGTGACGCAGCCGAGGGAGGAGATTAAGGCATGCTGACAGGCACGTGGAAATGGTGGGCGTGAAGGACTAGCCGACTAGCCTTAAAGGCGCAGTACACAAAAAACGCTACCTGATGCTAAGAGCTACAAAATAAAAACTTATGACAGGTATAATAAAAAATCTGATGGGTGTTTTGAGCTGAAACTTTACAGACACATTCTGGAGACACAAAAAACTTATATTAAATCGGGAAAAAGGGGTAACCTAGGTGCCCTTTATAGCAGTTTAACAAATTAAATGCTTTTTATTGATATTACATCATTTAACTAGACTACGCATGACTTTATGGAGAACTTACGACCTACTAACTATGGTTTGCCATAAAAAATTTGTTGCCTTGAACAAATTTAGTTTTAAACTAGCTAGTAGTTACTAAACCCCTAGTGTGGGCTTTACATTCCAGTTTAAGAAAGAACCTACGAACAGCTGGTGCAACCCTACCTTTGTGACTAAACAAAGAACGCCAATGTGAGTGTGCACACCAACGTGCAAATCTCCAGATGTAAAAAGTGACAAAAAGCCTTAAGCTCATGTTTTCGGTTTTGACACGCAACATTAAAAACTGGTCAACCAATGTGATTTTTGTTCACAAAAGTGGTCAAGGCGAGCACACATTCCTAATGATGAATGTTGTTCACTAGTCAAAACTATGGGGTGCATCCAATATTGGCGTCTTTTCTCATTCAGCAAACAAGAATTTCTACATTGCTGGAGATTCTGCTGCTACTGAACTATCCTTGTTTTGTTTGCCAGTTAAAAAAATACTTCTGTGTAACAAGAAAATGTCAGGAGCATAACGTTGTTCTGCACCACCTTGTTTAGCTCTGTTTTTTGTTTTTCATCAAGCGGATTTTAACATTAACATTTACATTCAGTCATTTAGCAGATGCTTTCGTCCAAAGGGAGTTACAATTGAGGAGGTATTCAATGATTTATTAAGAGGAACTGGTCATGCATACAATAAGTGCTAGTTATTTAAAGTTATTTGTTTGTGCTTTTTTGTGAGAGAGAGAGCAAGTGCTTCTATAGGTGGTTTGGTTTTATTCACCGGGGTTCAGGTGTTCTATGATGAGATGGGTTTTTACTTATCGTTTCAAGGATACCAGTGTATCCGCAGTCCCAGTTCGAATAGGAAGATTATTCCACCAGCAAAGAGCATTAAATGAAAAGGTTTTGGAAAGTTACTAACATCAGGCTGATTTTGCACGTCCACTCTACACTCTCAGAAATAAAGTTACGCGAGCTGTCACTGGGGTGGTACCTTTTCAAAAGGTACAAATTTGTACCTACAAGGTCCATATTAATACCTCAAGGGTACATATTAGTACCTAAAAAGTACAAAAATGTTGCTCTTAAAATTTTTAGGTACTAATACATACTTTTGAGGTACCAATATGGACCCTTTAAGTACAAATTTGTACCTTTTCAAAAGGTACCACCCCAGTGACAGCTTGCGTACCTTTATTTCTGACAGTGTACTGAAAATCATTTGGGTATGAATATTAAAAAAATGCTGATGACAAGTGTGATCAAAAATTAGATCCAGTGTGCAAAAGCCTTCAGAATGCTTTACCATCTTTTAAAGTCAGTGAAAACTGTTATGTTAGATCAGTTAAATGTAAAATAATCAGTAATTTGAACAGATGAACAACAATTGTTGTGAGGAATCTGAAAATGTTCTCAGTTTTTGATCAGTGTTTTTTTCACATCGCTTCAAATATTTGAAGTTTGTTTTATACTGTGCTTCATAGTACAGTACTGTATATACAAGAACCAGGGTTGAGGTTGCCTGAGTCTTGTGCTGACCAACTGCTCTCTGATGACACTTAGTGCTTAAAAAATCCTGCCACACACACATACAGACACACACAGACAGCCTCAGAGCTCCAGCTTTGCTTCAGGACAGCTGGAGCAGCTGTCTTTCTTAATGGAAAGAGGGAAATCAAATAACAAACAGGTGCCATTTTGAACAAAATCAAACCAAAACTGAGTTCGTTTGGAGGTTGAAACAGCTTGCCAAAAGTTAACTTTACTGAAAACTTCACCCTAGCTGACCAAAATGACCACTGCAAATATACTGTTAGTGGTGTCTTCTCTGATAAAAATCTTCTCTGAGTGATTTTTTTCTGTTCAGTCCATTGAAAAACATGAACACATTAAAGTGCTGCTTTAGAGTGGGAAACTGAACTTGTATTTCCAATTGAAAGTGACACTGAACACTGAACTACACTTAAAGCTGCTTGTGTTAATCTACTGTATAAAGTGCAAAATAAAAGATTGGAGTGTGAATTACAGAAATAAATCCACTTTGTTATGATCATGTGTATCTGCTGTTTTCTCAACACTTTTGTTAAATATTGTTGGGTGCTTACTTTTTCACAAATCCATTTATTCCTCAAATTACATTTGAATACAGTTCATGGTATGGGTCGAATTGAAAAAACTATGAAAAAATAAACCCAATAAACCATCTTTTCCATGCTGATAAACCTTTAACAATTATACTACTGATACATTACAACGACAATAAACATGAGAACATTTAGGAAATTTATATGGCACTTTTTACTATGTAGATTGTGTAAAAGCAGCTTAACAGAAAAGAGAATGAAAAGTCATAACATATTTCAGATTGTGGAACATTCCAGCAATTCAGGCAGGCAGGAGAGTAGTGGTACACTCAGAAATAAAGGTACGTGAGCTGTCACTGGGGTGGTACTTTTTCAAAAGGTACACATTTGTAGTTGAAGGGTTCATATTGGTACCTCAAAGGTATGTATTAGTACTAACAAATTTTAAGACAAACACTTTTGTACTTTTTAGGTACTAATATTTACCTTGCCCTGATGTATTAATATGGGCCTTTTAGGTACAAATTTGTACCTTTTGAAAAGGTACCGCCTCAGTGACAGCTCACGTACCTTTACTTCTGAGAGTGTAGGATGCTGCTGCATTTCTAGTAAAATTAAAACTGATTCAGTTCATTTTAATACAAATGTCACATCATAAATGTTAATTTTAAATGCTTTTATTTTAAGAAATATTAAAATCTGAATTTTAATGTTTATAATATTATTTTACTGTAATATTTTATACATTTAGCTGCTCCTACAAATGCATTTCCAATAAGGTCAGCCACAAAAATAACAGTCCTGTTCCTTTTAATCACATTTTTGTGTATATTTAGTAAATCCAGACAGTAGTTTATTTATTAACGCCAAAAGAGTGCTTCCTGCTGGCACAAGCTATTAGCAAATCTGGCCCTAATACTTCATTTTAGAGGGTCTGATCACATTACTATGAGCGCCAGTGATTGTGATACTTGACTTAGCACTAAATCCACATGTTCGTTAAGGGTCACGTGAGCCCTGATAGATGGCTTAAATGGAAAGCTCCGAGATCTACAGTCCCAGAGGAGCACTGCTGTCTGTCTTCTCCAGCATTTACAGTAAAGAGAGAGAGAGAGAGGAGGGAGAGACAGATAGAAGCTACTTCTGACTGCAGTACTTACTGATGAGACCAGAGTCCTGACATCAGCACTAGATTTTGTGCTTATTCACTGAACTGGTCAGTAAGAGCACTACAATAATTCCTCAGAGTGTGCTGTCAGTGTCATGTAAGCAGAAAAGCATTTGCACTTTGCATTTAAAAAAAAGCTATACTTTTTGTTTCGTAATAGGTTTACATTTGGCAGTTTGTTATTCCCATTTTGATCTGAAGATTGTCAAGATCAGTACATGCATTGCCAACCCTTGGCATTAGCATCTAGACAGATTTTCATTGGGACAAATTTTATTGGCCAGTTTTATGGAGTAATAGTTTAAATAAGAACAATGCGCATTATAATTAAAGTCAATTATAAGCCTAGTTAGTTCAAAGAATTAAAGAGCCCCTATTATGGGTTTTTGAAAATGAGCTTCCATGCAGCTCTGAGTGAATGAAAACATCCAGCTGTGGTGTAAATCTGAAAGTGCACCTTGTTTAAAAAGATTTGACTCAGAGTTGTTTTAACGATTCATCATTCGCTCGGATCTTTTGCCTGTTCGTATCAACGTCGACATAAAACAATACCAAATACTGTATGTTCTGTGCCAGATCCGGTAAAACATGAAGCGTCTTTCCCTTCAAACGCTAGCAGAGTGCAGGTGTGTGTAGAACTGATCGTGACTGACTGAAGATGAGTAAACGTTAATGAGTGAATGTTCTGGTGTGTTAGCCGTATATTGGTTGTATTTTTGCCTTACCTTCTCTCTTTCTCTCTCTCTCTCTCTCTCTCTCTCTCTCTCTCTCTCTCTCTCTCT
>CAIGQZ010015273.1:718500-739786 GCA_903798205.1 Danio tinwini
ATAAGGAAGGAGTTTGTAGTTTTATTTGTAGATTAAACATACACTTTTAAAATCAACTCACAGCTGGACATTTCAAAAGTGTTTCACATTCTGTTGATCCTGAAGCTTGTCTTTTCCTACTGAATGATGATTCTTTAGTAATTTTGACCAAATTTAAACCAAAAACTAACTTTGTGTTACTTGGTTCCGTTCTACTGTAATTTCCAGTCAATACAGCAATGGCTATGTTCTTTTATAGATATTGTTTGATAGCAGTGATCTGCTACCATACTTCACTGGAACCCAATAAATGATAGTTTGATCTCCATTATTAAAACTTAAGTGACTGGCTGCGTGCTAAAATTGTCACATACTGCTAAAAACAGTATGTGAGCCGAGTAGTATGTCAGAATTTATAGAACTCAAAAAACAGTATGCAAATAGTACCCGGATGACCTACTAATTCCGTAGAGATGCTAAAGTGTACATCCGATGGGCGCTATACGCTATCCTATTATGCACCTTAATAGAAGTCATGAATGGGAGTGAATCATGAATGGGAGTGAACTAACGTGAGTAGGTCACATGATCAAAATGGGAGTTCCATTCATACTACTCACATTTATACTGTATAGAACGTACTTTTCGGTCGAGTAGTACATTCAAATTCAAATGTAGTACCTACTGAGTAGTAGGCAATTTCAGATGCAGCCATTGAATACAGTGTAGAAGAAACTATTAAGATGTCATTTAATATATAGGTGACATAAGATATTATGTACAGTATATAGTATGTACAGTATGTGCATCAATTGTGTTATTTTCTGTTTTATGTTATTATCATGCTGTCCACATTGAGCTAAGAAAATTTATATGATCATTGCTGATAATTACTGTTCATTAAAAAAATCACATTAAAGTATAAGATAAAAAAGTATTTCACATTAACTGTTCTCACGCAAAGTTTGCAGGCTTAGTCTCGTGATGTGAAGTAACTGAAATTCTGTGTCTGTGAGAATACCTCACGCAATAGGTCTTAAAATATACACACCCTAAAAATAACCCTGTGCATGGAGCCACTGCAGATGCATCACTGCAATGCAGCAGTGCTCAGTGTTTCTCTGTGTGAGCGCTTTGAGGGGCACCGCTGAATCGATTTGATTCCATTTCATTTTTTTTGCTGGTGGGAAGAAACTGAAGACGCCGGCTCTGCGCAGACACTGCATTATGCTGCAATGCAAACCTGCCACCTCCTCTAATGCATCTGCTGGAGCAGCAGTTTCCTGTGCTGCATATGAGGGTGGTCGGCAATGCAGTGAAGCCTACTGCACAAAAAAAATCTATCTGAGGTGCTGCATTAAAATACACTGAAGTATACCTTGTTCCTTGAGAAGGGCTTTTAATCTCAGGTGTAAAAACACAGTGTTCCTGATGTTCTGACAAGCAAAGACTGCTGAATCATACTGCAGCTTCATTAGTGACTCAGTGAGTGCTGCGTGTTCAAGACACCGCAACTTTCTGACATCTTTCAAAAATGCCTTAGTGACACATCCTCGTAGCATAAAGGGCATAAATTCTATGCTGAAAAAGATTAGGATTTGAGTTGCATAGCTGAAGGCACAGTTCAAGCATTAAAACTTCAAAAAGCATTCAAAACATTATAAATACAGCTGAAGTCAAAATTATTAGTCCCCCTTTGAATTTTTTTTCCTTTTTTAAATATTTTCCCAATTATGTTTAGCAGAGCAAGGAAATTTTCACAGTATGTCTGATAATATTTTTTCTTCTTGAGAAAGTCTTATTTGTTTTATTTCGGCTAGAATAAAAGCAGTTTTTTTTTTTACATTTTAAGGTCAAAATTATTAGCCCCCTTAGGCTATTTTTTCCCGATTTTCTACAGAACGTTATACAATGACTTGCCTAATTACCCTAACCAACCTAGTTAACCTAATCAACCTAGTTAAGCCTTTAAATGTCACTTTAAGCTGTATAAAAGAGTCTTGAAAAAGATCTAGTCAAATATTGTATTACAATGATTATAGAAATTGTAACACATGCTTTAATCTCCTCTCGGTTAGACTACTGCAACTCTTCGTAAATTGGTCTACCACAGTCAACACCTACAGTTGGTCTAGAATGCAGTCACCAGATTAATAACAGGAAAGAAAAACTAAGAAAAGAGATCATATCTCCCCTGTCCTTGCCTCATTGCATTGGCTTCCTATAAAAATTAGAGTTGGTTTTAAAATCCTTTTCACTTATAAAGCATTGAACAATTCTGCCCCGGCCTATGTCAGTGAACTTATTAGGCCATATACAGCTTGTAGACCGTTAAGATCCCATGACCAATTTCTTTTGTCTGTCCCTTGGTCTCGCTGCAAAAACAGAAGGTGATCGAGCTTTCTGTGTTGCGGCCTTAAGGCTCTGGAACAATCTCCCTCTGAACATCAGGATTTCTCCTTCATCGGATGCTTTTAAATCTAATTTAAAAACGTATTTTTACTCTCTTGCCTTTGAGTGATGAATGCATGTTATTTCTTATCTGTATTTTAGTATTACTTATATACATATATATTTCTTTTTCTATTTTTAATACCAGTTTTTATTATTTTTTATTTTATTTTATTGTAAAGCTCTTTGGATCAACTACGGTTGTGTAAAATTGTGCTCTATAAATAAAGTTTGTCTTGCCTTGCCTATTATGTACTGTCATCATGGCAAAGATAAAATAAATCAGTTCATCAATCAGTAAATCAGTTATTAGAGATGAGTTATTAAAACTATCATGTTTAGAAATGTGTTGAAAAAAAATCTGCTCTCCGTTAAACAGAAATTGGGTAATAATTCTAAGGGCTAATAATTCAGGGGGGCTAATAATTTGGTCCCACTTTATATTAAGTGTCGCTTATACCTGTGAACTTACATGGTAACTAGATTTGTAAATAGTATGTAACTACAGTGTATGTACACACTAGTACATAGTATTTACTTGTGTAATACTGGTGTAACTACACACATGTAACAACACACTGAATAGTATGTGCAAGTTCAAATGTGTAACAGGACATTGGTAACAACACTAAAAAAGTACACATCTGTAACAAGAATTACATAAGTGCACTGTGTAACAACAATATGTACCTGCGTGTGTTTTCCCACTTCCACACCTGTTTGCATACCATGTACTTCTGAACACTGTAGTAGAATAAGAATGGCAGAACTAATGCTGCATTAGAAGGTTTCACCTTGTGATACCAGTGTAATTAGAGGGTAAATCATCAGGAACTGTCCACTCAATATAAAGTGTAAAATAGTCACAAATTACTGTGTAATATATAAAACCTAAGCCTTTGTGCAACTGTTTAACAACAGCAAACTTCTGTCAAAAAAGTATATATAGAAATATACAAATGCCTTATGTTTATATGTTGTTTTAAGGTAAATTGTAGAATCACATCAGTAATTCACATTAAAGGGGTAGTTTACCAAAGATTGTGTTATTAATGTCCTGTTACACATTTAAACTTGCACATACTGTTCAGTGTTGTTACATGTGTGTAGTTACACCAGTTTTACACTAGTAAATACTATGTACCAGCGTGTACATACACTGTAGTTACATGCTACTTACACATCTAGTTACAGTGTAAGTTCACAGGTATAAGAGACACTTAATATAATGTGGGACCAATAATTCTGACTTCAACTGTACATACAAAAAATCACCTTGAGTCATGCAATAGTTTTGGGGTATATAAACATAGTTCAAAAGTCATTGAGTCCATCAGTTCACTGGCCACTCAATCAATTCAATTGTGAAATTTGAATAATATGAAAAAAGGAAACCAGTATGGTTTACAAAGCATCTCTTATTCTGCTGCACATATAAAAAGAAAGATCAACACATTCTTACTTGCAACTTGTAAAATACTAATTTAATAATTGGCAGGGCCATCTCATCACTTTTTTAGAGCCTGGCTATCACTTTGCCGTAATTTATCAACATACAATTGTAGATTTGGTAAAATTTTGCAATTATAACATATGCAGTTATTAGCCATCTTGTAATTCTTTTTCAAATATTTTCTAAGTTATGTTTAATCAAGAGAAGATTATTTATAACTATAGTTCATAACTAAATAAAATGACTTATACTAACTTAAGGCTTAGCTAGGTTAAATAGGCAAGTAATTAGTACTTTGTTTGGTAACAATGCTTTTCAGCAGCAATCTGAAAAAAAAAACATCTTTAGGGGGCTAATAATATTCTCTTTAACTGTTTTTTATTCCAGTTAAACTAGAAGTAGTAAGACTTTCTCCATAAATAAAATGCTATAGAAATCTATTATTACCCAATACTGTGAAAGTTGTCTAACACTGCTTCATTTCAACATGATTTCTGTCTTATGGCTAGGGATTGTTCATCATAATTGGCAAATTAGCACAATCGCCTCACAGCAAGAATGTGGCTGGGTTAGTTGGCGTTTCTGTGTGGACTTTGCATGTTCTCCCTGTGTTTGCGTGGGTTTCCTCCGGGTGCTCTGGTTTCCCCCATACTCCAAGGACATGCAGTACAGGTGAATTGAATAAGCTAAACGGGCCGTAGTGTGAGTTTGTGCAAGAATGTGTGGATGTTTCCCAGTGTTGGGTCTTGCTGGAAGGGCATCCGCTGCGTAAAACGTGCTGGATAAGTTGGCTGTATATTCTGCTGTGGAATGTTTAAAAAAGGGACTAAGCCAAAAAGAAAATGAATAATAAATTACTATTTATTCATTTATTTTCCATCAGCTTAGTCTCTATTTCAGAGGTTGCCAAAGCGGAATGAACCGCCAACTATTCCAGCATGTGTTTTACGCAGCGGATTTCCTTCCATCCACAACGCATTACTGGGAAACACCCATACACACTTATTTACACACATACATTCACAAAAAGCCTTGCTCTTTTAAACAACTCACAGGAATTTAAATAAATTTCACAGGAGGACTAGGTTTTTGTCTTTAACTAGTATGATTTTCAATCATTTAAAATACTTTTACACATTTTAGACATGTTTGAACACCAAACCATCAAATTTAACCATACAGCTTTAAAAAAGTACAGCCATGCCATGTCATTTGAAGCTAAAAAAACAAACAAATAATCTGTCTCATAATGCTCAAATTACAAACACATTTGACAAATAATGCTTATAAAGCAATAAAGGTGCTATATGTAAGTTGTTGACTCTTCTAAAGCATACAAATACCACAATATGCTTGCAAATATTTGAGAAACATGCTAAGTGAGCATTCTTGTTTATCTTAAAAACAATATTCCAGTCTGATATTTTGATTTTAAAAACATGCATTACGTGCCGGAACGTCTGTCTTTGTTCTGGTTATTTAACCCGCCCAATGCAATTTTAGCCATTTATATTTGAGCACCCCGGGATTGCCTTGATGTGATTCATTCAGTCAGGAAGGAACACGTCAGAAATTTTAATACAACCATTCCGAAGCACAAAATAGTGTGCTCACTGCACTTCAGCAAAATGGTAAGATTTACAATCTAATTAATACATATTAAACCTCTTTAACATTATTAAATGTACATCACTGATATGTGTTACACTGAGTCACAGTTCTAAAGTTCCATTTCAAACAGTTTATTTTATTTTTAATATCTGAGGTGAACTATCTGCTGCTGCTTTCAGTAGTATGATAATAAATGTCACGTAAAATGGCATTCAAACTCACATTATTAGCATTTAACACTGAATAAAGCAGATGATGTGTATCTGAGGTGATCATTGTCAGTTTTCTGTTGTTCAGCTGCAAGAAATAGGAGCCGTTTCTAAAAAATAAATTTGAGGTGCTGATTAGAACTCCTTTTAATATGGAAAATATTCATTCTATTGCGTGCCATTGCTTTTATTGAGAACACGATTTAAATCAGCCTTTAGGCTCGATAGTCAGGCTCGCTCCTGTTGGCGCTGTCAATCTGGCAACCTGAACCAGGCGTGCAATACCTTGTTTAACCACTGGGTGTCAAACCTACATACTACAGCTTTAAGCTAATCTAAAGGCTGATTAAGAAATCCCATTAGAAAGTGTCTAATGTATTTTTATGGGACTGTCAATGACAATAAAGAGTGTTTGATTCTGAGAGCACTGCACAATAAAAATGATGCTGAAAGTGTATCAAACAGTGTATAAAAAAGCTAAAAAAAAAGTGTCAAAATGTAACAAGTGAGAATTGAAAATGTGTTGGACTTTAATAAAGCCTTAACCTTCCACAAGTAACCAATATATTCTCTTACTCTTTAACTCTTTCAGAAAGACAGAAACTCTTCATGAAGCCCTTTACTTAAACACCAGAGAAAGCATACACTCGTGAAACTCAAAGCTGCCGTTGTTCCTCAAATGTTAGTTCTGGTGTGGCAGGTTTTAAGGAACTCAGGAAGTTTTCTTATCACACATCCCTCGCTTCTGAGTCCCACCTGATTCATTTCGCACATGCCCAGTCAACGTCTTCAGTAATGCCATGAGATGATGTCTGTTTATCTGTAACCACGCCAACCATGTGTTTGACTGTGCTCACTCAACATAGCCTGCAGGAAACTAATGTGAGTGTGTGTGTTTCATAGCGGTCTTGTGCAATATGGAAGAGAGCACACCTGATCGCTTCGGGCTGTGTAAAATCACAGGACATTATTGTGCGTAATGATTGTTCTGAGCGAGTGATTTCCTGTTCTAATCGACCTGTGTGGACAAATCACGTTTAACCACAGTATTTACAAGTGTTACGCAGTTAGAAAACCCTAGGTACACTCAAATTATTGTTTTGCAGCTTGTTCTTATTTCAAATGAGCTGAACCAACACACTTCTTGAAGTTTTTTTTAATGGCAACTTAATTGTTTATGTTCAATCCACTTAAATGTGTTAAGTTAACTTATTTGATTTGTGTTGGGACAACATGCATGAATTGCATGGAATCCTGCATTTTTTACAGTGTACTTTAAATCTGAGTGGACATATTTAAACAAGAAAAAAAGTGATTAATTCTGAAGAAATTCATATAAACACTCTGCATACAGCAGCTGTTAAACACTTAAGCGTCTTGCTGATTATGTTTACAGATGTCAGACAAAGACAACACAGCTGTTTCTCATTTTAGGCTTCATTTCAACATGATTTCTGTTTTGTGGCTAGGGATTGCTCATCATAATAAGTAAATACAATATTCATTCATTCATTTTCCTTTGGTCGCCACAGCGGAATGAACCGCCAACTATTCCAGCATATGTTTTACGCAGCGGATACCCTTTCAGTTGCAACCCAGTACTGGGAAACACCCACACACACTCATACATTATGGCCAATTTGGTTTATTCAATTCACCTATAGTGCATGTCTTTGAACTGTAGGAAACACAGGGACAACATGCAAACTACACACAGAAACGCCAACTGGCATACCCAGGACTCGAACCAGCGACCATCTTGCTATGAGGCGACAGTGCTAACCACTGAGCCACTGTAAATATAATATTATTTTTGAAGAGGAATCTGTCTGTAATAGGGTATGGTTAGAATAACTCACATCTGTGTAAACCCGACCATGGTGTATATATCATTGGAAATGTTAATATTATATGAATTACAACATTGCTGACCTGTTGGCATTCATACAACAATGGTGCAATTAAATATTAGTCAATGAAGAAATACAGTGTTTTCATGGATTGAGTGGTTTTAGGTTTCTGTGTTGTTCTGGGTGATTTATCTATAAATTATTTATATGGCGGTGCTAATTGTTTTACGTTAAAGGGGCTGTTTACACCTGGTCACGTTAAGTGTTTTTTCTAATCAGCCAGCTATCCAGTCACTCAAACGGTGATCTGGGACACATTCCCGATGAAACTGGACAGATCTTAATCCATTTGCTTTTTGATAGCACATTTGCAATTGTCATATTTAACAGCACTTATATGCATTATGCAAAGGCAATGGCACAGATGATAGTTTGGGATGTTTCTTTCATTTTATTACATTTTTTCATTTCATTCTCTTTCTGATCATCCATTAACAATTAAATTATAACAGGTTTCTGCAGGTTTCATCAAGTGAAATGGAAGATTTTCTAAGACCATTAAGAATTAAATTTTAGACTATACAGGGCTAAACATTAAGGATTTTTTTCTAATTCTACTTAAAAAATTTTATTTTTTTTTTTTAGCCACATATTTTAAATAATGTGTTAAAACTTTATACTTTATACTTTATAATTATACTTGTATACATGCACTTTTTTTTCATCTTAACTTTCTTTTTAAAAGAACAAGTTTTAATAAAAATGACAATGAAGTGAATTTAAACCAGTATGTCCTGGCCAGTGTCCTCACTAGGTGACTTTAAAAACATTTTTTTTTGGATGATAGATAATTCAACCATTACCGTAAATAGAATTATAATTTTTATTTTTGTAAAAGTTCTATTAAGGTGGTTTCACAGTCACCAGCAATCCAGCCTGTGCAGATTGCTGGTATACACAGAGATCGCTAACGGACTGCAAATCCGCCATTTCAGCAACTACAAGTTCCAGTCATGCACCAAACACACACTGGTTCCTGATCCCGTTTTTTTTTTTTACACTCACACAGCTGAAGCTGCTCAAAGACTGATTAGTTGGACAATTTATACAGCACACAAACACACAGACTTGGCTGAGTCTTGTTATACTGCTTTTGTGAACATTACAACGTGTTTTCCTTTGCTTGCCTTGCCGGTTTTGACCCTCGCCTTGTTTGTTTGTTCACGTTGTATGCTGGCTACCTTTTGACTATTCGACTGTGTATTGACCACGACTCTGGATTGCCCGTATACAGTACATCTGTTTGCTCCTGTGTTGACTGTTGCTTGCCTGACCATTCTCTGCATAAACCCTGCATTTGGATCCGCACCTCCTTTGTGCAGCATCCACTTCATATTACAGATGAATTGTTGGTTATTGGATGGATGTTAGCCCAAATTAAGTAGATTTACATAAACATAGGAATATTATTTCTTCATATTTATGATTTAATACCTACAACACATTCGACCGTTCATTTTCTTTTCGGCCTTGTCCCTTATTTATCAGGGGTCATCACAGCTGTAGCCCACCAGGAACTGAGTTTGACACATGTGCTTTAGTCAATGTAACTTAGGTAATTTAGCATATAGTAAGAGATTTGAAAATCTAAATCATATTTTTTCTGCCGTTTAGCAGAGACACATTTATGTTGCCAAATGTATGTACCATTTTCACAAATTAGACAGCTATCTGATCAAAAAACATTGAAAAAAAGCATAAAGTGACCGGGTGTAAACAGGCCCAAAGAGACTCAAATTTACAGTCCTATCTATCACCTTCACGTCTCTGTGATCCTCTGTTCTCCATGTTATTGTCCACTAGGTGATCCCATCATTTAGCCAATCATATAAAATATATAAATAATGTTAACATCTGAACTGCAGAAGTAAAGCAACATATAAAGCGAGTTTGAGGTCATGTGCTGTTGGTGCAGGTTGAATGTAAAACAGTTGGTGTTTTCGTCATATGATCAGTTAATTACTCTCCTGCCGTGGCCACAGTGGGCACACCGCTGGGATCACGGGACAGATGGTGACAGGAAAACTCTTTTGTTTCCATCGTTTTCAAAACAATTACTTTCACCTGAGCTGTGGAGCAGACGAAAAGACTGATAATCATACAGCAGAGACAGATCATAGAAAGCTTCTGTACCCTTCAAATGTACTTTAGGACAATTACAAATATTGTTAAAGGTGAAAAGATGAGGAAAAAATGCTAAATGCAAAAAATGGCTCTAAAATCACATGTACATGAACTTGTGTGTCTATTCATCGTTTTATTGTAAAGTCACGACATTATAGGGATGCCCACTTTGAGGCTAAAACCACTGACTCCATTGATTGCCATTCATTTTTTTTACTAAGAATACTAAGAACTCAGTAATAAGTGATCATGAAAGATCAAATACATTATACACCTTACTGATTATGCTAAATAAACAAAGGAGAACATGTTATAAAATAGCATAATAGCATAATGTTATAAATAGCATGTTAAAATCTTCTAAGCGATAAGTAGGCCCACATGGAATCTGTGCTTGCAGAATTCCCCAAAATTCCCATCATTGATTATGTTTTTTTTACTTCTGTAAATGTGTGTAAAGTAATATTTTCTGTCTATTAGTAGATATGTCATATAAAAGACTTGCTGCACACTGGTGGTGGATGAGGAGACCCCCCCCCCCCCAATTTGGAAAGCAAAACCACTTTCAAAAAGGGGGGGGGGATCTCCTCATCCACCACCAGTGTGATGCAAGGCTTTCGCATCCAGAAAAGCGCTATATAAATGTGAGGAATTATTATTATTTTTTTATTATTTACCAAATAAAGTTGATCTTATTAGATTTGCATTGTAAACATTAAATAAAAGTTAAAAAGGTATAACTTTTTATTTCATACATTAAGGTTTTAGTTATGATACTCCCAAAATCATTCCGCATAAATCCACAGATTTTTATTGCTTTGCAGAAATAGCAAAAAAATGTCAGCAGATTCCATCTGGCCCTAGCGATAAGCAAACTACAGATGATATTTACAGTCGAAAAAATGTTGCTACACTTTAAAAAATGGCAGGTTATTTTAAACAAGTTCTGGGTGTAATGGGGACTAACCAAACTGCTGGGTTATTTTTTTAAATTAAATTAATAGGAACAATTTTAACCCAAAGTTTGGGTTAGTCCATATTTTAGCGAAGTTAAGTTTAAATAACCAAGCATTTCTTAGAGAGTAACCAAAAAGTTAATGGTATCCAATTATATATAAATAAAAAGTAATTGGTGGACCAGAAACTGTTCATATACCCACAGTCTTCCAAAAAAATTTTTTAATAAAAAACTAAAATGTATTACTTCTTCAAAAAGGTTTGGAACAACTTAAGGGTGAGTAAATAGGGGTAGATTTTCATTTTTCTCTCTTTAAATCAGTAAACCACCTCTTATGTGTGTACATGGAATGTAAGATCCCCAAACGTGCTGTTTGTTCTCATGCTGCACCTTTGTTTTTCTTCTTTTAAGAGCTAATATAAATATTCATGGATTGAAACAAATGTAAACTTGACAGTTCAATGGATGTTTTGGCCTCCAGGTCTCCATACCAGTCAAAAAGCTGAAAACTAATAAATGGATCATTATGGCAAAGCTGCAGGCATCCTAAAGGACCCAAAGGACACCAGCCCCAACAATTTTGAGTTCAAAATACATTCCCTTAGTGTTCTTCTTAAGTTACATACTGTAACCTTATTCTTCACAAACCTTAAAGAATGTATAAGCATCCTTTTTTAGTTATAATACTGTTATTCAAAATGTTTCAGTCTCATGTTTTATTTATGTTCTCAGACTGCTATTTAAAATGCTATTGGAACATTTCATCCACATTATGTTCAGTACATTCTCAGTAAGTTAAAAAAAGAGCAAAATTACACTTTGAACCAACTTTTAAAAAATATTGTAATTTGTTACAGCTATTTATTTACTTTTTTTTCCTCAAAGTATCATTTACCTTTGGTTAAAACTATACATTTTTACTTAATCAAAATCAAAAATATAAATATTTTGGTCATGAAAAAAATTACATTTACACAAAGTAAAAATATTGTTAAATATAGAGACACTAAATATATATTTTTTTACTTTAGTACAAAGTAGGAAACCATCATTGTTAACATTAGATCAAAGTATAATCTTGCTTTGAACCAACTCAAAATGTCAAAGTAATTTGTTACAGCTAAATTTATTAATTACCCTCAACAGTATTAACTGTTTTGGTTATAATAACTAGGGATGTCCAGATCTGATCATGTGATTGGACATCGGGCTTGATCACGTGGTTTCAGACTCAATCGGAATCGGACATTACGTCCCAATCAGTACTCAAATAGATCCGTTTCTTCGCAACAGCAACACGTGCAGCATTACATCACTTTGTTGCAGAGAAGCTATTGGTTAAATGCCGGCAAAGTAGAACAGCTTAAGCAGCTTAAAGCAGAAAGCGCGAGTATCTGTGCGGGTAAGCGTGAAAGTCTGCGGTCTAGCGGTATTATAAAGTTGATGACGACAACATTGCCATAGCAAACTGTGAGATACAGTTGAGGTCAGAATTATTAGCCCCCTTTGAATTTTTTTTCTTTTTTTAAATATTTCCCAAATGATGTTTAACAGAGCAAGGACATTTTTACAGCATGTCTGATAATATTTTTTCTTCTGGAGAAAGTCATATTTGTTTTATTTCGGCTAGAATAAGTTTAAAAATTTTTTTTTATCTATTTTAAGGTCAAAATTATTAGCCCCTTTAACAATTTTTTTTTCGACTGTCTACAGAACAAACCATTGTTATACAATAACTTGCCTAGTTTACCTAACTTGCCTAGTTAACCAAATTGGCCTAGTTAAGCCTTTAAATGTCCCTTTAAGGTGTATAGAAGTGTCTTCAAAAATATCTAGTAATTTATTATGTGCTGTCATCATGGCAAAGATAAAATAAATCAGTTATTAGTAATGAGTTATTTAAACTATCATGTTTAAAAAATATGTTGAAAAAATCTCTCCATTAAACAGAAATTGGGGGAAAAATTTTTTTTACAGGGGGCTAACTCAGGGGGGCTAATAAACAAAGTATCGTCCGTTTTCTAAAAAAAAAAAAAAATGCTATAGATATGCCTTTAAACCACAAATGCTCATCTTGGCCCAGCTCTGCAATGTATGTCCACGTCTTTAGTTCACATTGGTTAAATTTGGCTTTCCAAATCCAATCCCGTAACCTCAGACACTGCTGTATTCAAAAATGGTGGCACCGTTGCTTTAAAAGCTATAAAAAGCACCCCATTTTCTTCTCGATACAGAATTGTTAACTGGCCCAGCTGGGACTCGAAACAGCAACCTTTTTGCCGTGAGGCGACTAACCACTGAACCACCAATTTGAAGTCATTTAACGTAATTTTTTCCACATTAGAGTTTCATAAAACTGTTATTCAGTGATTTCAGTTATTTCACAGCCTACAACTGTGTAAAACTTTATTAAAAACAAAACAGAAGTGAAAATCATACACACAGGAGCAATATGGGGACAAAACCCTGATGAATGCCTTGAAATACAACATGTGAACGGTGCTGTCTTTTTAATATTAATGCACATACTTTCTCAAAAGTAAAATGTATAGGATAATACATTCCACGCTTCCACAAACCCTAACCACCAGTTTATTCACTTTAAAACTATTCACAGGGCATATTTAACCACACGCATATGACATATCATAGGTTTATCTCCACATCCTTATTGTAAGTTCTGTGAACCACAACGTCCAGATACCTTTTTACATATGATGTGGGAATGTCTGGAGGTACAAAAACTTTGGGATTCGGTGCTGGACATTTTATTTAAAGTTACAAAAATTTGTTTCCCCAAGGATCCTGTATTGTTATTATTGAATAATAACTCTCAATTTCCCTTAAATGCAAGGGTCCATAAATTTTGGTTAGCTGCTTCAACTGCTACAAAGAAAATGTTGGTACAGAGGTGGAAACTTCCTCATGATCTCTCAGTTAAGCACTGGTTACATTCACGATTGGAAATACTTTATCTGGAACTGTCATCAGCACAAATCAACCATGCTAAACTGGACATTCTTACGATATGGGAAATCTATATATGCGACGTCAAAGAAATTTTGGACACTTAACCCTCATCTGATACTTTGAATGTCAAATTTAATTGTAATTTATCCAATAGCCTGGTCTAAACTACAGTTATTCTGTGTTTACTGATGTGCTTATAATGGGGTGGGGGGATGGGGGATATATATGGGGTAATATCTGTTAAAAGCATTTTTCTAACTAATTGTGAAAATTGTATATTTTCATTTTTGGAAATAAATAACTGAATTACAAAAAACAAACAAAAAAACAAACAAACATGTGAACGGTGCTATTACATGTAGTAGCCATAATATATTTGGAAAAATTGACTGTTATAATATCAATATGTAAGAAATAATTGACTCATTGACTCATGGCATAATGCTCATGGTCATTTCACCACCTCAAGTGTGCATTAATAATATTAATAATAATTAATAATAATTAAATGGACAGGAGTCAATTACTGTATTTCTTACATATCACTATTGCAACAGTAACATTAATTTAGTTAATAACATTGAAACAGTAATAATCATGTTTGTTATATATTTTTGATTAATTTAAAAATCAATTTACAAAATAATGTTATTTTGCCTGACTGCTTTGCTTCTACTTTTAATCTGAGGCAGAATTCTATGTATTCTCCAAGGATAAATTGCCTAATATTGCATGTTCACCAACAGTACATTATTAGGTGAACTGTAACTGCAATAGTGAAGTGATGTGACATTGCCTAACAACTCAGTGTCACAGCATATCTGCTGAACATTTTCCAGACAATGATTAAACTATATTGTGGTAACCAACTATGGTAACAAGCAACCCAATACAACAATACACTACAGTAGATCACCACTGACATCAGATTTACAATTGAATAAGGAAATGCATCCAACCAACTTTTGTTTCACGACTGTATAAAAACATACTTTCATTTCCAGTTTTTATAACTCCCAAGAATATAGCTTGTTCTTTCTTGGCTTGTTTTTGATATAGCTAATGCAATTACACGCATTTACTCAGGACAGGCAATTAAATACAATAAGTCTACCATGACGAAAAGGAAAAATAACAACAAAAAAATACAAAGAGGTGCTGGAGGATAAAGAAAGTTAAATATAAATGCTGTATGCTGTATTGTTTCTTTAAGGCGTTTTAATACTATAAGAGATTAACATAATTTCAAGCTCACAGTCATTGAATATTAGGCTTGTAGACCCACTGAATGACATTGAGCAGGTCATTGTGCTCAGTGTGTGAGAGATGTTTGATCTCTGCAGGGTTTCAGATCTTTACTGTGAGTGTTGAAGCAGAAAGGACAAACAAATGCTGCCGAATCGCCCATGTGTGACAATACACAGAAACCAACACATAACTGAAATTAGCATCATTATAACTTATACTATTAGGTTGCTTAACGATTGATACTTATTGGTCGATGAACGTTCTGAGGTGTGTAATTATTTTCAGATAAACACACAGCTAAAGTAATTTGAAGAATTCATTCATTTTCCTTCAGCTTAGTCCCTTATTTATAAAAGGTTGCTACTATTCAAACATGTTTTAAGCAGTGGATGCCCTTCCAGCGAGAGGGGTTTGGCTGCAGACTTGGTGCAGATGCAATCTGAGCTGCATCCAACGCTTTTTAATGCACTCACCTAACCCCACCCCTAACCCTACCCCTCACAGTGACGTCACTAGCTGCATTGAGTGCATAGTGTCTGACATTGCATCTCTGAGTAATGCAATCTCAGCTTGCATTATAAAGGCTGCATCCAGATACTATTGCTTCCAGCTGCAACCCAGTACTGGGAAACACCCACACACTCTCACATTCACACACACTCATACACTACGAACAATTTAGTTTATTCAATTCACCTATACTGCGTGTCTTTGGACTTTGGGGGACACCAGAGCACCTGGAGGAAACCAACATGAACACGGGGGAACATGCAAACTCCACACAGAAATGCTAATTGAACCAGTTTGGACTTGAACCAGCAACCTTCTTGCTGTAAGGCAACAGTGCTAACCACTGAGCCACTGTCGCCTTACAGAAAGAAGTTTGCTGAGAGTGAAAAGGTGTTTCCCAGTGATGGGATGCAGTTGGAAGGGCATCAGGTGAGTAAAATATGTACTGGATAAGTTGGCGGTTCATTCCGTGTGGTGACCCCTGATGAATAAAGGGACTAAGGCGGAAAGAAAATGAATGAATGAATCTCAATATGTAAGATATAATTGACTCCTGTTCATTGAATTATTGGAAAATAATACACACTCATGGTATAATGCTCATGGTCATATGACCACATAAGGTAAGCATTATTTTCTAATAATTCAATGGACAGGAGTCAATTATGTTTTACATATTGATATTATAACACTTAATAACAATAAGATATTGGATTTCCAATGGTATTTTGAGTTACCGTAGCAGTCTACTTTCTCTCAAATTATTTCAAAAACTACAATCTTTAGCTAGCAATCTAATAACTTCCGCAAAGAAGAGTTCAGAGAAAAGTTCAATTCAATTCAATTCATTTATTAATACTTTTTTTTTTGCTTAGCCCCTTTATTAATCTGGGCATCCCACAGCGGAATGAACCACCAGCATATGTTTTACGTAGCGGATACCATTCCAGCTGCAACCCATCACTGGGAAACATCCATACACTCATTCAGCCAATTCAATTCAATTTAATTCAATTCAATTCATATATTCATTCATTTTTTTTGGCTCAGTTCCTTTATTAATCTGGGGATGCCACAGCAGAATGAACTGCCAGCATATGTGTTACGTAGCGGATACCCTTCCAGCTGCAACCCATCACTGGGAAACATCCATACACACTCATTCAGCCAATTCAATTCAATTCAATTCAATTCAATTCAATTCAATTCATCTTTATTTCTATTGCACTTTTTATGATGTAGATTGTTTAAAGCAGCTTAACATAGATATAAAAAGTAGGGGTGTAACCCCGGTGTCCTGGCTAAACTCCCTCTCGGCCCTTACGATCATGGCCTCCCAATCATCCCATATCCACTGAATTGGCTCTATCACTGTCTCTCCACTTCACTAATAGCTGGTGCGTGGTGAGCGCACTAGTGCCGTTGTCCTGTGGCTGCCGTCGCATCATCCAAGTGGATGCTGCACACTGGTGGTGCTGTGGAGAGACCCCCCTCATGATTGTGAAGTGCTTTGGGTGTATGGCCATACACAATTAAAGCGCTATATAAATACAGATTACATTACATTACATAAGTTTTAGTAAATGTGTTTGCTCTTAATGAAAATATAAGAAATGTATGAACAATCACTGAATCTAAAACCATACAAATGCAATGAATAAAGTTAAGAAATTTGGGAGAATTCAGACAAACTTCAGACAAAAAAAACTTGTTTTATGTTTATACAGAAAATATGTGCTTGACTGATGCTTTTGGCTGTAAAAGCGCATTTACAGGTGTTTCTGAACAGCAACAAGTCAGAGTTTCCACCACAGAACATTGCTTGTGAATTCTGATTATTTATTTTTTGCTAATTATTATTTTATTTCAGTTAGTTTTTCAGTGACTGTTGCTATTTTTGTTTAGTTTTAGTTTTTTATTTACAGTTATTTTTATTTTATTTGATCTCAGTTAATGAAAATGTTTTTTGACCAATAGTTTTAGTCTTCATTTACTAAAATAATTTTGATAGAAAGTCACATTTTTATTGTACTATTGTACACAGAGAGTGAACATATTTTTCATCCTGCAAGCAGCTGTTTCATTGGAAATCCAGATCATGAGAGGTTCGGTCTCGGTTCTCCAGCGTTCCAGCACTAATCCCCGATTTCAGACGGAAGTACGCAGTGCGCTCTGTGCCAGCCTTTCTGCTCATTAGGGCTTTTGTCTCAGTGCTTGGATCAGCATCTAAAAAGGGTCTAGTTGCACATAACTATATAAATATGCTAGTCTTCCTCCAAATCAAGCGCTCAATACAAAAAGCAGTGATCATCATGCATTAACAATGACAGTCTTTGAGTAAAAGAAGTATACTTGGGCTTTTATTATTTTAAAAGAATAGTGCAATCTTAGTGTTAAGAGTAAAAAAGTGTTAAGAAGTAAAAAGCAAAGAAAAGTCAAGAGTGTAATTTTATAACTCGTGTCTTTTATATTACGCAAGTGTAATACATAAACTAAAATATATCTATTGCCTTAACTTGTATGCTGTGTGTTTAAGTATATTGGCATTTTACACATATGCAGTGATACATTTGGATTTAAGTAGTTAATAACCTTATTTATAAGCAAAATTAATACTTAACATCATTAATTAAACATTATGATTATGCACTATGCATTATGATTATGAAGTACTGTATATGCGCTTTAGTGTTAGTCGATTAGTCACTATTTTAAAAGAAATGTAAAATGTACACACAAAACATAACTTTTTATATTGTAATAAGTATGTTTAGACAAAGTTATGAAAGGGTACTCTAAAGTAGCCTTTTAACTCACTGATATCTGTAAGTATCTACAAGATGTGTTTTAAAAAGTCCAAACAGGTATACGACAAGTCCACATCTAATACAATTGACCCTTCGCTAAGCCACACCCGAAAACTGCCACACACCAATTGTAGCTTAGCAAACGTAGCTATGGACAGAAGGTCTGTCAAGCTTTCGAGGGGGGGAAACAAGCCAAATTGTTGTGCCTATGGATTGTGCAAATCTGATACCCGGTATCCTAAAAGTTTAGATGGGGTGGTGGAATTGTTTTTCCTTTCCAAAACCTAAAACCAAAGGGGAGAAATGCCAGCATGGATCAAGCTGTGTAAGGAGTGCTAAAAGGTGTTAAGTTGGTTTTGTTTTCGATATTCCTGACACATTCAGTAATAGACAGCAATAACTCACACACCTCTTACCCTAAAAAGATCTAAACTGCGTTTTCTACAAAAATACAAAGCAGGTTATGTTTCACAGCTGTCCTTTTCTATTTTTTGTCTTAATATTCTGAGCACTGCTCAGTTTAAAGCCTCCCAAAAGCTGTAAGAGCGAGCACAATCCAGTCATATTTCCATCCATTTCAAGCTACGAATATTTGAAATTACATATCATCAGAACAAAACCAAGATATGGTCTCAAACTGAGCACTTGTGATCAATATACTTCACCATGTCAGAGCTACAAATCACCGATGTTTTTGTTGGTCTTTTGGAGATTTAGTCATTGGTAATGACGTTATAGCGGGCGAGTGTCTGCTCTTATATTTTAATATTTATATTTTGGAAAATCTATTTGTTCACTTCTGCTATTTATACTTTGATTTGCCTTTCAATTTATTTATTTTTTCCACTTAACTGCTAATTAGAATAGAATCTGTCTAAAAAGCACACAAACATACTGACAGTTATAGGTACTGTACACTGTTATGGGTCAATGATGCTAATAGTTGGCACAAATCCATCAATTTCCTCGTTCTGGCTGTTTTTTCTATGAATGAATTATGTAGAAGCACTGTCCATGCGTGTTTCCTTGTCAGATAGTATCGCTATATTTCATTGCACAACAATTAGTCTATCAGGCTTTTTTGCTAAAAATAGAGAAATCACAGTTTAATTTGTTATTATAAGATTATTTTTAAATCTCACCTATCCTGCTGTGCATAAACTAAGCTGTTGAATGGTCAGCGTATGAAGCGGCTAGTGTCACGGTTGTGGATCTATCTGTTCTTCTTGCATGTGTGTGTGTGGGAAGTGGGTGTGTTTGTTTGGGTTTATCTTCACCGCGTGGTGTGTGTGTGTGTATGTTTACATTCATCAGCTGGGTTGTCACATGTCTTGTTACCACTCGTCTCACTCAGCTGTTTTCTATCAGTCACAGCTGTTGCGCATCACTGCGCGCCTTCATATGTTCGGTGTTTGCAGATAGCGTTTATCAGTTCGTTGTTTGTTCACTCCTGTGTCTGCTTCCTGTTCGGTGCTCTCGCTTGATCTGTTGGTGGTGTTTCGCCATAAGTTTGCTATATCTGGACCTTATGCACGTCTCCATTTCATTGATGTTGTTACAACTGCCTGCACTGATGACAACTAAATCAGTGAGAGACTTCATCCCGAATCTGCTACTCTGATGAACTATTACTGCTGTTAAGCGTGTCGATTTCCTTGAGAAATGCTCCATTGCGCTAACCTCCCCTTCCCTCGATATCTGGTGAGTCCTATACCAATTGTGACTCTTGTTATTCCTTTTAATAAATCATCTTGCATTCACTTGCATTTGGGTCTCCTGTGTATATCATTGTGACAGCTAGGTTTTAGCTTAAATTTTGATTAAATCATCCTCTAATCGGTTGCATATAATGTCGTGAATATACACCTGCAATGCATACTGCAGTCCTTTTTTGTCTGGCTTTCTCAGATATCTCACCTGTTCACCAAAAATGACTAATTATATCCCTGGGAATGTCTGTCTGACACTGGCACATACATTTTGTAATACAGTATGTAGAATATACTAAATTTTGTAACATTTTAATCCTTTAATTTTTAGTTTTTCATATGTTAAGATATTTGTGTATTGCTGTACATCCTGTGTGTATTAAGTGATGTGTAATTAATTGGACCTGCATAGGCACATAACTAACACGCAGACTTTAGACCACTGGACTTTAGACCAGCTTTTAGTTGGCCGCAAAACGTCTGGTCTGAAAATAGCAACAAATTGTGCCAAACACGTCTTGTGCCTTATTGTGATAGGGACCAAGCAGACCTGTTACATTCACAATCTGCTACAATACACACTAAATGGAAGCTCTGAAAAAAAGTATAATAGTCTCTAGAAAATGTCTTCTAATTGTTTGGTGGTTATTGTATAACAAGATAAATAAACTTGTGTATTTAAAATCATATGAAAAACATCCATTAAAGTTTACAAAGCAGTAAACAGGGGGGAGAGACTTATGGTGATTTATTTATGTTTTGTCTATTCTCAAATGTCAACTCATTAGCACAGTGGTCGGGAACCTGTGGCTCTTTGACCAAAAATACGTGGCTCTCCAGCTGTTTCCCTTCAATAAAATTCTACAGTCTAATAAATGATAATTGTCATAAGTAATCAGTTTCCTATTGAAAATACATTTACAATTCCCTCGTTATTGTCATTTTATTTTGTAGGAAATCAGCTTTCTTATGTTTACAATCACGCTCATTGGTTGGTGATTATTGTTTCGCGCGCATTGAGCAGCGAAAATAAATAATAGCGTAGTGGCCTACTAAATAACATCTGTATTTTCAAAATGCCAGAGGCAGTCAAGCTGTATTTATATATTTTTAACCACGAGGAAATCTGATAATGAGCCAGATCAAGAGAAGATAAAACTGCCCGAATGGATCAAGAGACAGCAGCAAAACGATCTCAAGTCAGCCAGAAAACATGACAGAAGAGGTAACTAGGCTCATCTGGAAGTTTAGACTGAGTGAGTGATTTTTGCTTGGCACATAATAGTGAAGTGAACTGAGTGTCAGTGGTGTTAGTAAACTGAATAGTGATGTTTCATGCTTTTTTCG
>CAIGQZ010015273.1:740186-751337 GCA_903798205.1 Danio tinwini
GGAGCACCTTGACCATCTTTGCTTTCAGGAACTTTGATGTGGAGGCTGAAGTATGAGAAGGAGTGCTATCCTGATGAAGAATTTGCCCTCTTCTGTGGTTTGTAATGTAATGGGCAGTACAATTAAATTGATAACTCAGGTCCATACTAAAAAGCAATGTGTTGTCTGCCGGCTTTTCTTCCTCTACTTTTGGCAGTTCCATAAGAATATTCTTGCATGTTAATTCTGGTCTATTGAAAAATAATTTAGCAATTAATTAAGTAAAATATTTATATTATATATATTTCCCAGCAACCAGCATTCTGCCAAATAACTTATTTTATGTTCAACAGAAGAGTTGTATAACGGTTTGGAAAAGGTGAACAGAATTTTCATTTTTAGGTGAACTATCCTTTTAAGGTTTTCCTCGACATATGTATCATCTGCATCATGTTTGTTCTTCCTGTATTGAGGAACAAACACTATTTATATACACATACACCTATTTATTTATTAACACACATAGTAAACATTTATATTTGCACAAAATATAGCTATAAATGTAATAGTGTCAACCCAGTTCTGTTTTCGCGAATCAGGCCGCTGTGTATGCTTTTAGAGATCTTAAATTTCTCTCACGAGTGCCATTCGCACCTGGTTTTCTCAAGTAAATCCACTAGAGGCTGCTGTCAACTGATTGACTGACTGACTGACTGACCCTCCTTCTTCCCACCCACTTCCCTAAACCCAACCAACAGTGTTTGAAAAATCAATCTAGTAAAAAAAAAAGCCCTCACAGTAGCCTGATTTTTACCAAGCTTACCACATTCCCACCTTGTTACTTGTTTATTTTATTTTATGGCTTCTGTTTTTGTCTAACCCGCTTTCTAGAACCGTTCTTTGCCGGATTTGAACACACCCTCATCTCGGTTAACTTCTCTCTACATCTGAAGTCCACTGACGTATGCTGTGAGCCACTGGACAAAATGGTAAAAGGTGCCCATATGGAGGTATGAGGTCAGCTGGTATGCGCGAAAAGGAAAGGCGTCATACTGCACCGTCTTATGTACTTCTGGCTACACAATTCGCAATCTCCAAAAATGTATATAGCGTGACGTTTTCAGAATTAGCCTAAGTTGAATAGAGTATATAGTACTATACTGTACATACATTTGTTAAAATTGTATATTCTTAAATTAGATGTTCTGTTGCACTATTGAAACTTCTATCAACAAAATAAATTCCTTGTATGTGTAAACATACCTGCCAATACAGCTGTCTGATTCTCATCATCACCATCCTCAAAATATAAATAAAATGTTCACCTATTGTTTTGTGCGCAGGATGTAGATACACAGTTTAGCTGTTTGTGTGTGCACATAGCCGTGCACTGCTCAAATTTTGACAAAAATAATGCGGCAAATGATTTTTCACCTAAAACCTAACTCGATATTTGAGAGGCAGAAAAGCGTTTGACTCAAAATACTTCAAGGACGGATGTCTGGTGTTTATTTTCTGAAGAGTATTATTTATGTGCTGAGTCAATGGATCGAACATGACGGGCCATTAGAGGATTCTGTTCGAAATGGCACCGTTACCTTCCTCATAACTGCCAGATGTCACTTCATTTCAGCATAATTAAATCAGAGATGTTTGCCTCAGCTGGTCTCTATCCATTACAATAATGAATTCATCAACCCAACGGCCCCATTTCACATCTCTACACACTTTCAGGATTTAGGATTGGTGTGTAAATTGAAGGGGTTAAACTGTGATCAGTGAGACACGGATTGACCTGATTAAAGAGATAGTTCACCCAAAATTAAAATTCTATCATCATTTTCACTTGAGATTTTTTCTTCAGTTTGACACAAAAGAAGACATTGTAAAGAATGTTTGAAAAAAAAAAAAACTATTGACTTCCGTAGTGTTTTTTTGTGTGTGTGTGTGTTCCTACTATAGATGTCAATGGCTCATTTGCTTCCCAACATTCTTCAGAATATCTTCTTTAGTGTTCAACAGAAGAAAGAAAGAAAGTTTAGAGCCACTTGAGTGTGAGGAAATGTTCATTTTTAGGTGAACTATCCCTTCAACTTGACCTTTTATCTAACGTTACATTCAACATGCTTCCTCTAATCTCATTGAGTAGCATTGGTGTTTTGATTTTCCCCATGTCTGTTTGTGTTGTGTTGTGTTGTGTTGTGTGTGTGTGAGTCTTTACGAGCTTCTTGAAACATTTCAGACCACGTACAGATGGGTCTCAAGGGACAGGAAACGCCTGAGAGGCAGCTAATAAAAGATGATGTATGCTTACATGCTGCATGCTATTATAGCACATTAGCATTATCCTTATTGTCAATGTGTGCATAGGTAGAAAAAAAACATTCATAATTGGGTTCCAACTTGATATACTAGTACGGTGACAGGCAGCAGAGAAAGAGTAATGCCAGATGAGGCACCATGGATTGCATAAACCCTCTACATAAAACCATCAAAATTCATTTCATTCATTTTCTTTTCGGCTTAGTCCCTTTATTAAGCTGGGGTCGCCACAGCGGAATGAACCGCCAACTTATCCAGCATATGTTTTACGCAGCAGATGCCCTTCCAGCTGCAATCCATCTCTGGAAAACATCCATACACACTCATTCACACTCATACACTACGGACAATTTAGCCTACCCAATTCACCTGTACTGCATGTTTTTGGGCTGTGAGGGAAACCGCAGGACCCGGAGGAAACCCACGCGAACGCAGGGAGAACATGCAAACTCCACACAGAAACACCAACTGACCCAGTCGAGGCTTGAACCAGCGACCTTCTTGTTGTGAGCAAAACCTACTGCGCCACTGCGTAACCCCCATCAAAATTTATCAAAACTTTTTTTGTAGACATTTTTCCTACATAATTTATTCAATAATTAATTTGCATGATGTAAGGTCTATGCATTTTGTGCTAAAAATGTACAATTCAATATTTGTGACCCTGGAACACAAAACCAGTCTTGGCAACAGCCAAAAATACACAGTATGGGTCAAAATGATTGATTTAGCTTTTTATGCCAAAACTCATTCAGATATTAAGTAAGATCGTGTTTCATCAAGATATTTCATCATTTTCTACTGTAAATATATAAAAACATAATTTCTGATTAGAAATATGTCTTGCTAAGTTTTTCATTTGAACAAATTTAAGGGCACCTACAGTATGATGAAAAGCATCTTTTGGGAGCTGCTTGGACAGAACTGTGTGTAGGTATAGGGTTTCCACAGTCATATTGAGGTGATATAAAGACAGTAACCCTGCAGGCACAGGACATCAACGTGATGTCATATTGACGCTGTACCCCAATGTACCCCAATGCCGTGGGGATGTTGGATTTTGTTTGAAAGTGAAAATCGGGTTGACATCAGAACCCATCATCCAACCTAAAATCAACCAAATATCAACTAAATCATATCTTATCATGTTACACCTTGACGTTCTGTCAGACGTTGGATTTTGGTCACTTTCCAGCACAACCTAGAATCAACCAAATATCAACAGAATTTGACGCTGTTATTGGACGCCAAAATAACGTTGTCCTTATTCAATGGCTAGACATTGAATTTTGGTCACTTGACGTCATTACCTAAATTGAACCTAATATTAACGACTTATGTGTTGTGTGCCTTCTGGGAAGTCTCTTTTTTAAAATTTCCTTTCGTTAAAATAGCATCCAAATCCCTTCCATTTTGAGTCTGATCGCAACATAACATAGGAGTGCGGTTTCCCCGCCCACCGAATTGATTGACAGCCGCGTATTAACATGTCTCCGTAGTAACGTGTATAATCATATCAACAAGACAGGATGTGCACAAAGCAACGGGGAATTAAAGATCTGGTCAGCTCACTGTGATCATCAATCATCATCAAATGTGATCAAGAATGAGTTTTACAAGTTTAAAACTTTGTAAAACAGTGCATGTTTGTAATGAATTACAGCGATTTACCGTCTTTACATTATCACCACAGCCGCATGTCAGTACAATTATTAAAGAAGATGCTTCAACCCCTGTTTGTGAATGTATAATCATGTGTGTGTCCGCTGTGTGTGTGTGTGCATAAACTTTGTAACAACATTGTGTGTGACTCATCGACTCATTAACTGCACAACAAATACATCAAATAATCATTGGGAAAGTTCTTACTGTAGTATTTCTTACAAACTTTACGTGAGACCTGCTTCCTTTATGTCTGTCATTGTGCTTTTTATCTGACAAGGCGGAGATTGAGGCACTTTCTGACAGGCACGTGGGAATGGTGGGCAAGGAGAACTAGCATTAAAGGCACAGGCAACAAAAACAGCTACATATTTTTCAAAGCAGAAATTTCAAACATTCTGAAAGGTATAATTAATAATTTGATGGGTGTTTTGAGCTGAAACTTTACAGACACATTCTGGAGACACAAAAGACAACTTAAATCTTGAAAAATAAGTAAAATAGGTTTTCTTAGTTTCAAAAAACTGATTTATTCAGCTTTCAGATGATGTACAAATCTTAATTTCAGAAACTTTACCATGATGACTTGCTTTGTGGCCCTTTGTGGTCACATTATGATTTAAGAATATTTTTATTGGTATGATATTGCGTAAAACAAATACTTTGAAAAGCCCTATGCTATTCTTAGCCTGTTTTTTGTTAGATGGCACCAACACAGTCTGTAGTCCATTTTTACCACATGGTTAATTAGGCACTTCCAACAAAGTCTGCAATTAAAAAACCTTTGCCATCTAGCTAAGAAAAACAATCCATAAGATAAGGCATTCATTATCAGAGGCAAAAGGCATCACTGCGTCGACTGAACTCATCTACTGAGAGCAGGGCATGAACTCTGCATGAACCTCGTTATACTGAACAAAAGAGAACAGACTTAATTATGAAATGAACAGCTTCACAGATTATTTGTTAATTAAAAAGGATCAAATGAAACAACAGTGAGCGGATCTGAAACATGAAATTCTTAAGTAAAACTGCTTTGCAGAAGGAAAGATTCTTGAAGAGTCCCATTCTTTCTTTCTAAAGTAATGAATCATCCATGTCTTTAGGTTCTAATAGCTATGGCATCAACACGTATAGCATGCCTGTGACATCATAAGCAAGACATTTTAAAAGGTTGAGACAGACAATGCTAATCAATAAAGCCATCAGCTCAGGAGTCCATGGAAAGTTATTTATACATTATTTAATGAGTTCACCGTGCTGTGCATTTATGAGCAGCATGCTTTATGGGATAGAGACCTATGGCTTATGCATGTTTACTATCATGTACTTAGTGAGTCATGAATCCTATAGCACAAAACAGCACCAGAAATTCCTTACGTTAAATTCAAAAAAGGAGATGCAGAATCCTAAATTCACAAGATGTACATATAAAAAAATGTAAGAGAATATAGTCCTGTTTCAAACAGAGCATCGATGTATTCAGCACTGTGGAAAGACCAAGTCTGATTCTTGGCTTTATTCCCACTGAAATACTGCAGTAAGATCTGAGTCAGGTCTGAGTCAAGACAAATATTGTAGACTATATGTAATGCAGGGCAGAAGAGAACTTTATATTCTCTAGTTCTATGGATCTCAAAATTTTGAGCTAAAATGTGGGTCAAACTTTGACAAACCCAAAAATTCTGTGTTAAAATGTGTACCTAAATTTGGTTAAAACTCTTTTTTACATTGAAATCAATAAAAAAATCTCTCAAAATTCTATTATAAAAACAAAAACACTTCTCTAACATGCCATGAACCACTTAGCAATCCCATTTGTCTACTCATTAGCTAAACAATGGAGTGTGAAAAAGTTGTTAGGGATAGTACACCCAAAAAAGAAAAAATTACCCACCCTAAAGTGGTTCCAAAACTTTGAGGGTTTTTTTCTGTTCAATACCAAATCATATATTTTTAAGTGTTTTAGAAACCAGTAATAATTGACTTCCATAGTAAAAAAAAAATACCCAAACAAATACTTTGGAAGTCAATAGTTACTGGTTTCCAACATTTTTCTAAATAACTTCTTTGGTGTTCAACAGAAGTAAAGCATCATTACAAGTTTGGCTCACATGCTGCATATCAAGCTATTATCAGGACTTGACATTTGCACCCACTAACCCGCCAAATGCAGGTGTATTACAACAGTAACATATAACAGTCACTCCCATTAGCCAGTTTAGCAGGTTGAATTTCATATAACATGATTTGAAATGAACACTTGTTCAGGAATAGGCAAGCAAATTTTATTTGCATGACTGGACTATTAACCTAAAACTTCAAATAACGGAAAATTATTTAATTTAATTCTGAAATTTGTTTGATTATCACACAGTCTGTCTGTGTGTGAGAGACTCTCATGGTGAAATCCATACAAATGAACATTACACACACAGAGCCACAAATGAAACATACTGTATTAAAAATGATGGCCTAGTAATGCAACATGTTAAAGCCAGAGTGCTCTTCCGAATCAACACAACAGTGTGCTGTCACTGAATGACTGAATGATGCTTTTAATGAATTGGGTGATCTATTCATTGATTGATTCAGAGAATCCTATTCATACACATCTCTTTGCTTGATCCTTGAATAAATCAGTCATCTAAACAAGTTGAATGAATGAATTACTCATTAAGACAGTCAATTGTCCCTACCTACTAACTTTACTTTCATATAAATAGGCCAAATTGCCTTGAAGTATAACAACAGTAAATATTAGTGATCAATACAAAGCAAAAAAGAAAATGAATGAATGAATTAGTGATCAATATTCAGCTTTAATCCTATAAAATTAAATTTACTAAGTAAGAAAAAAATTGTGGTCGGTGAACAGGTCTGTCGCAATAATCAGTACATCCTCTTATTGCTCAATACGTGGACATGACCACAGTTATTGTTGGTGATGCAATATACTGTATATATATAAACAGTGTATTGCTCATCATGTTTACATAATGCTGTTCTGCTGATATTCACAAAGCCATTTTACAAGGACATTTACAAACTACATAAATGGTGGCATTTTTAACCTTAAATTACAGAATTTAAATAAAAATTGTAAACATTTTGTCCCTTGAAAGTATGTATGCTTATTTGCATTATTTGCTGCTGTATAATTATTATATAATCAGAAAATGGTCTTAAAATGTCAATGACACCACTTTGGAAAATTGCCCAAGAGCAAACAAGCTGGTAAGCAAAAATGATAGTCCTGTTTAAAAACCATAAAATTATACTAGTACTGTAGAAATACAGTCATTAGAACAATAGTATTTCACATTACATTGTCCAAAACACCACATACCCGACTGCAATTTGAAACAACTACAATTTGGAATTTGGAACAACTGCATTTGTTCCAAACTACACTGTTCCAGCTATATTGTTCCCAACTACATTGTTCCAAACTACATTGTTTCAAACTACATTACAAACTACATACATTGTTTTAATCTGCACTGTTCCAAACTACATTTGGAACAGCTACAATGTTCCAAACTACATTTGGAACAGCTACAATTTTCCAAACTACATTGTTTCAAATTACACTTTTCCAAACTACATTTGGAACAGCTGCATTGTTCCAAACTACATTGTTTCAAACTACACTGTTCCAAACTACATTGTTTCAAACTACACTGTTCCAAACTACAGCTGGAACAACTACATTGTTCCAAACTACATTTGAAACAGCTACATTGTTCCAAACTATATTGTTTCAAACTACAGTGTTCCAAACTACATTTGGAACAGCTACATTGTTCCAAACTACATTTGGAACAGCTACATTGTTCCAAACTACAGTGTTCCAAACTACATTTGAAACAGTTACATTGTTCCAAACTATAGTGATCCAAACTACATTTGGAGCAGCTACATTGTTCCAAACTACATTGTTACAAACTACACTGCGGTGTGTTTCCATACTTTGATAGTTAAGCCGCGAGTTACGTTGTCGTTTGGGAAACACACCCCTGTTCCAAACTACATTTGGAACAACTTTAAATAGTGTAATGTACTAGGTGTAATAAAATACTAATGCAATACATAATGATGCCAACTGTATGAATAGAACACGCAAGCATCACATCCAAGTTGCATTTGAATCTAATATTAAGTCCATCCTGTTCTTGATCTTACAAAACTTGCCACACACTTCATCAGGCTCAGAATCACTTTAACTGAAGCTTCCTTGTTAGTCTGATCTGCTGTCTGTTATTGATTTAGACTGAAATTTCCAACACAACCGATTGGCTTTCCATTTCAGGCCTGGACAATTGATCAAATTGCTCGCAGAGGGAGGGTCTTTGAGCTTCCCAGCAGCACTCGATTTAAGCAAAGTGTACTGCTGCAGCCAAATGAAGCATGATGCTGAGGTGAAGTCAGGTTATAAAGATCCTGACATGGCACAGTTCTGAATCTTAGTGTCCACAGCATAAACTTTAGACTCTGCTTAAAATGATCTTAATTAAACACTAATTAAAACATTAATTTAGGTTGTTGGGGATATATGTGAAGAATTGTAAAATGCCACAGTCGTTTTATTTTTTTCCTCATCAGTTAAGTCCATTAGAGTCTGATGCTATATCTATTTTTGATGAATAACATTTATATTATTACTTTAGACTCATCTGTGTTACCATGATATCATCTATATACACTGAAGATTAATAATAGGTTACCAGCTTTCATTATAAAATTAAATATATCCATCCTGACATTTTTCATTAATAAAATGTCTCCATCGCAAGTAAAGGTAAAAGCCAAGCCTTTTTGTGTTTTGTTTTAATTTAAGATCTCTCAAAGACACCCAGCAGATTTTCATTGTGTAATGGCTCAGTGTTTTACATAAGAAGCAGTCTTAACCTCTGACAGATGAGGTGAGATAATCCAATCTATCAAATGGATTTAAGGTAAAACTCTGAAGGGCTCAGATTAAATAAATTAGCTACATTAGCACAATGAGCTCTGACCGCAAATACATTCACATTATTATTATGAAACTGACTTCAGGAAACTTCTTGTGGGATCAATGTGCATCGTTGCACACGGCTAAAAGTGGCAGAGAGGCATAAAAAAATGGGGAGGAAAAAAAAAGGAAAGAATGGGAGATCCGAAAGTGAGTGGAAGCCTGGCAGTCCTCCAGCCGTTATAATTCTTCAAGCTCTCAAAGTCATGGTAGAGAGCAGATAGTATTACTGATGATCATCTTTCTCTGGAAGGGCATCGGCTAGTCTTTGTGGAGACTCTGACCTTGAAATGGAGCAGAGCCAACAGGAAATGTCCTCCTCCTACTGCAGCACTGCTGCATTATCACACACTATCAGTACTGCATGTGCCATGACCAGGGTCTGATGCAACGCACGTGGGCAGGTAACCAGTAATAGTGTTTAGATCTGACACAGTAATCATCAAGTGGCTTCAAAGGGGAGTCTGCGTCACTTCTGATGCCCACCTAAACTTATACTTTTAGGGCATAGTCACAAAGGTATGCAGCAAAACTGACAAGATACAACATGTGTGGTATGAAGTTACATACCATACAATGACGCTCACATCCGGCTCTTAGCTCACTATGAATCAAGATGGTCAAGGTTCTTTGATCTTGCAGGAATGCACAATCTATACTGACAGTGGTATATACAACAATTTGATGATTCAGTGCAGAAGCTATGATGTGACTATATCTAGAAATAAAACCCCAATCATGACCCAAAACTGAACACAGATTGTACTTACAGGTCTTTGGAATAATTTCGTTAGATTCCAGAGTTGGGTACTGGTTAGCAGTGTCATTCTGAACAGGTCTGAAGGTGCTCTTGGGGCTGGGTGGAGACACAGAGTTTGTGTGAACTGTCACTGCTGCAGTGGGTGTGAAAACAGCCACTTTAGATGGAGGCACCTCAAAGGGTCCAGCTGTGGTGTCCCCCTCCACAAAGACCTTGGGCTGTACTGGTACAGATAGAGTGACTGAGGAAGGTGAAACTGATACAGGATTCTGAGTTAAGTCTGTATTTATTATAGGATCCTGTCCTATATAGTTTAAATTGGGATGGGTCAGTGGCTCGTATTCAAAGATTTTGTCCACAAAAACCCACTTGAGTCCAGCGGTGCAGAGAGCCAGACTCAGCAAACAGGCCAAGATGGGCAGGATGCAGATTTTTTCAGAGTGGACGCAGTTATTTACCCGCTCCAGCTCGAGGCACACACAGCAGCAAGCGACTGTAGGCAAAGGTACGCATCCCAGAGGACCTTGCTCGGAGCTGTCGCCGTCCCCCGGCACGTCCTCTTCTGCTTCCTCGAGTGTTTCTTTGGTGGTGACCTCAGACAAGGCATCAGAAGGAGCCTCTTGAGATGCGAGTCCGGCTGAGATGTCCTCCGCTGCCTCCGACTTCATCTCCTCTGGTTCTCTCTCTCGTCAGCAGCTGTGCAGACCTCGCTCTAGTGCTGCAGCAGCGCCAGCCGACACGCTGCCTCATAAAGTCTTCTTTCCATTATCAGATCAGCAGCGAGGGGGAAGGGGCTCGGACACGACACTCCACTCACTAACCTCGTTACTAAAGAGGAAGAAGAAGAAGACTTCCGTGCCTCTAATTTGTGTCGCCCAGGTCTCTCCAAAGAAGCAGGAAGAAAAACACAGGCAGCAGGTCTATAAATAAGGCATATGCTCCGGATGCTTAAGGCTGGCTGAGGGTGGATCCCGCCTCAGAGAGTCCCGGAGAGAGTGCAGCACTCACCTGGGGGCAGGGATGGAGGAGGGGGCTGCCGCGCCTGGGCTGCGGTTCGTGTCCTCTCAAAAACGGCTGAATCACCCGAAAGCAGCAGGTGCGGGTTTGATCAAGGCACGTGCTTCTCGTTAAAGACTTGCACACAGAACAACACGGAAGGACGAGTAGACAGAAGTGAAGATACATACAGACACACACACACACCCCTTCTTTCACCCCTCCTCTTTTTCCCTCTCCTGATCCATCACACCAACACATACGTTCTGTCTCTTGCTCTGTCTGGTGCCTCTCTCCTCTCACATTATGAACACAAAGCAGAGAGTCGGGCAAGTCTGCACTTGATCCAATTAGAAAGATCGGCAGCGTATGAGACAGTCTCTCTCTCTCTCTCTCTCTCTCTCTCTCTCTCTCTCTC
>CAIGQZ010015273.1:762449-793442 GCA_903798205.1 Danio tinwini
ACACACACACACACACACACACACACACACACACACACACACAAAGAGCCCAGTTCACTGTCTGAGGCAACATAATATCAACATGAAATTGAAATTAGCTCATTGATGTAGAATTCTCTATTAAAAACCAAGACTTGCCTAAATAATATTGCAGCAAAGTGTAACAGTCCACATTTTCTACATTAATATTTTTTATATATTTATCTACATTATTATTGCTTGGTAAAACTTCAAAATAATGCTCCAGTAGTTAATATTATTGAATGTATTTACTAACATGATATAAGGTACTTGTACAGCAGTACTTGTATAGCGTTTATAAATCATAGTTCAACATTTACTATCGATTTATTAAAATACAGTGCTTGTTATCATTAGTTCATACACTATGAACTAACTTTAAGTAAGCGATAAAGGACATTCAGGAGGTTGTTATCGCAGAATAAAGCCTGTCAGACTTATCGGTTGTATAAGACTGAAGGGGTTTATTTTGAGAAAACAACCGACTGCAAGTACTTTGTCCCGCTAATTACACGGCTACTAACCACAAAACATACAAATTAGACACAAGGCATTGATCTGAGCTGAAATAGTTTATAAAGCCTTTAATTAAATGCAAAGCTGAAAGAAATTAAAACAGCTGAGTGGAGCTGACGGAGTATTTACTAACCTGCGCATCATTCAGCCACAAAATAGCGTCAAACAGTCAAAAACCCAAAGCTGACAGAAGTGAAACTGACTGAATGGAGCCTACACTAAACTATTATTCAGTCACAATATGGTGTCAAATAGTGACAGACAAGCATATAAATATGAATGTGGATGTAAGTATATGGATGTAACGTATTCACTGATGGTCAAGCTAATTGGAAACACCCAGATGAGCCTGTGTTATTCAGCGGTTGTGATCACGGAAAAACATACCTTGAAATGTCACTACTGACTAATCAGAATCAAGTATTCCAGACAGCCATGAAATAACTTGTTAACAAAGATAAATAAATACTGTAATAAATGTTCATTGTTTATTTATGTTTTTAAACTATAGCATTCATTTATGGGCCATTATATGAAAGTGTTACCAATTTATAAAATTATTGGTCTAAAACCTGTAGACCCGGGTAAACGGTCAGGTGGTCATTTATTAAGTCAGTCAGTCGACAGCGGCCTCTGGTAGATTTACGTGAGAACAGCAGGCGCAAATGGCACTCGTGAGAGAAATTTGAGATCTCAAAATGTGTACACAGCGGCCTCTGGTGTATTCGCGAAAACAAAAACTGCAAAAAAACGTGGCTGTTGGGACATATTTTGTTCTGTCCAGAAATGTATATAGAGGAACATAATCAGAATGAGCCTGGGTTGCATATTTTAAAGAGAACATGAACTACCTGTTCTTTAGGGTCCACTGATAATGTTATCAATACTTTTACAATGAAATAATCATAATTTCGTCTTGTTTTTGACACCTCATAAGAATCTTTTATATGAATGTGAATGGCCGTTTATAGACTCAAAAGTCAACAACCATTGCTGTGATTTGCATATTAGCAAGGCTAAACAAGCAGTGGAGTACCTCTAGAAGCAGACACTGATCTTCTGCGAAGGCTAGCCTTATAACTATTATTTAGGGATGTAACAATTCACAGTGAGCCGGTTGAAAATTGATTCAAATATTTAACGATTCCAACCTGTAGAAATGTTAAACGAATCGCAATACATTTTTTTAACAGAGGGGGTGCTGTGTTTAGAGGCGCATACTCGCTTTACATGCACATCAGCGGCGAACGAGAGGTGGGGCGGCAGAGTAAAATGACAGCAGTGTGCCAGGCGAAACACAAACTATGCAAATACTGCAAAAAGACGTTTACTTACACTAACAGAACAACGAATATGATGCAGCACGGTGGAAAAAACTACTGTCACAGACGTCTATACGCAAAACAACTATTAATAAGCCAAACCACGCAGACCAGATGATTTGTAGCTCCGCTTGCTCCGACAAACGCTACGGAGATCACACTGTGCACCAGTGTTTTCATAGTAAAAGTGTGAGATGTTTTTCAGACTGAAAGAGAAAGTTGTTCTGTTACAGAAGCAAGTATTAGATTATTTTTACCCTCTTCTTTTCAAGTTGGTTTATGCATATTTGAATATTTTGCTTATTATTATTGAATATTTAAAATGTTCAAAAGTTTCTCTTCTCAAGTGTATCACACTGATACTTATGCTAATTAATTAAACAAGTAATATAAATTATTGACCTTCATAATCATGTTCTCTATCCTGATATATAATTACTAATTTTATAATCAGTTTTGTTATGCCGGTGGCCAGTCCCCTGGATCAGAAGGCCTATTGACCACCTCTGTACACACTGCTCTCTGGTTTAGGAAAGGCTTTTCTCTCCACACCAGCCATCTCAGTCCCCAGTGAAAGAGTTTATTTCAGCAGGGGACATGGCAAATGTGCAAAACCTCAGCCTATGCCAGAAAACACAGATATGCTGATATTTCACAGTATTAGTTTGTTTATATTAACAAGTCTTATTTAGTTTGTATTATTCATTCATTAATTTTCCTTTCGACTTAGTCCCTTTATTAATCTGGGGTCGCCAATCGGAAGGAACCACCAACTTATCCAGCATAGGTTTTTTTTTAAGCAGATGCCCTTCCAGCTGCAACACATCACTTGGAAACATCCATACACACTCATTCACACACAGACACTACGAACAATTTTAGCTTACCCAATTCATCTATACCACATGTTTTTGAACTTGTGGGGGAAACCAGAGCACCTGGAGGAAACCCACGCCAACACGGAGAGAACATGCAAACTCCACACAGAAACGCTAACTGACCCAGTCGAGGCTCGAACCAGCAACCTTCTTGCTGTGAGGCGAAAGTGCTACCCACTGCGCCACCGTGCAGCCTAGTTTGTATTATTTATTTATTTATTTATTTATTTATTTATTCATAAATTTTTTTGGGAATTTGTTTGTAAAATAGCAGTTTAGTTATAGTAGAAAATATATTATTTTGAAAATAATGTGCAGCACTTAAGAAAAAAACGAAAGTGCTCTTCACTTTAAAGTTGTTTTAAACAATTTTGTAAAAAAAACGTGACTAAATCGTGAGAGTAGTATCATGAATCGTATCGAATCATGAGGCAGATGAATCGTTACATCCCTACTATTATTACTATAATATTTATTACATCATAAAATATTACAAAACCTGCTGTTTTATTAGACTGACTTGGCTATACGCTGCTTTTAGAGGAGCAACAAGGTTTTGATCTTTGAAAATTACAGGAGGTGTTTACAGTACTGTGACCTCTTATCTGTCAAAACGTCAAGGGAATTTTAGTTTCTCAGTTAATGACCCCTTTTAGATGTCATTTGAAAAAAAAAAATCGATCTAAATATATCTATTTTGATTTTAAATCTCTGAATCAAATTTGCAATTTAATCTGAAGTCCTGTAAAACTACTGTATATTAGGTTTATTAAATCTTGAGATGATACTTTTATCATCTAAATACAAAAATGTATTTATTTATGCAAAGCCAAACAGATTAAGAAAAACAATACAGTCAGTGGTTTTCCACTTGCCCCATTCTGCCATCTCCATTGAAGTGTTTCACTGTGACACCGCCGATGCATTAGTCAGTTTACTCTTGTAATGATGTTTCTATAAAAGCCCAACTCTCCTGATGGTGCTGCAGTGCAGTGCTGTAATTATTCATGCGGTCTGAAGGTGCAGTGTGTTCTCTCCTTCAGAGCCTTACCCAAATGTCATTTAGAGGAGTGTGGCGTGACAGAGATCACTCTCAAATTATGGCTTACAACTTCTACTCAAAAAAAACTGAAACCAATCACTTAAGATAATAAGGCTGTGTGTCAAATAAAACATATACATTAGTGAAAACTGAGTACATCTTTATTTTAACATAGCATTAATATTACAATATATCTCTGGTCAAAGCTGTTTTGAGTTCACTGTGTTTTGTTCCTCCAGAGTATTTTCTCTATGTACTGTATTCCCCATGGTATAGTAATATTTAACAAGTGATACTGCTGCAGAAAGACTTGTTTCTGGAGTTATTCATGGTCTGCTGAAAGTAATTTGTAAATTATTAGTTGCCTTTTAATACTTGATGGATAAACTGTGAGGAGATTAATGGCTCCTCTTTGTTTCTCAGTGTATTTAAAAAAACATTTCAGATTTTTACAGTGTTATAGCAGCTATGCCAAAGTAAGGCAAGCCATTTCATTTGACAGCCATCTTTGAAACTCAGATATACAAGTCTCCATCTCATTGGGAAACATCAAATTCTCTAAAACTGTTTCCAAGCTGATTCATTTTCAGATTTGGAATTACTAATGAAAACGAATAAGAACTGTCAAATTGCATTTTTTCAGGTTGCCCAGGCTAATCAGCATGCACACTCGAAGGGAACAAATTCACAACACCAACCTCTATTATGGCTGTTTCTGGAAAATGCAATCAAATGTCATCCCATCAATCAAACCATGTAACTACCAAAAGAATCAATAAATTACAGGTTACACAATATCATCCTCTTCACTATCTGCTAATAAAGAAATTGTCTGATTGTTACGAATGTTATTTTACCAAAGGACTCTTAGAAAATAACCATTATAAACTCAAATAAACTTGAATTGAATTGTATGGAGAAAAATCATAGTATAACACATATATTCAAAATGAATATATTAATTTCCTCAAAGTTACTATTGGTGATATTGAGGTTTATGTACTATTGTCTATGTTCTTGCTTTCATTTAATCCTCCGATAATGTTGTGTCCGATCATGCTGGTTTTCAGTAGTAAATTTTCTAATGTATTCCTGATTTCAAATCTTCTTGTAAAGTGACAATAACCTCTTGTTTATACAACCCAGACTCATTCTGAAAATGTAGTCCCGTGGACGTTTCTGGAGACCGCGAATTATGTAGTCGGAGGTACGTATGGCTACGGGACGGTATGATACCGCTCCTTTCCAAAAATCTGGTATCCAAAATAAACAGAATCCAAAAAATAAAATGAAAAAGTAAATAACAGGGTGAGAATGCGGAAAAATTCAAAAACATGGTAAAAATCAGACGAGGGCTTTTCTTTTTCTGAACGACTTTTGTAAACCGTTGGTTGGGTTCAGAAAAGTAAGTGGGTGGGCGGGTCAATTGATAAAATTGGTTGGTTTTAGGGAAGAAGGAGGGTGGGTCAATTAGTCGATTGGCCGGCCGGCCATTCAGTCAGACAGCCAGACAGATAATCAGTCGACAGCGGCCTTCTGTGGGTTTACGCAAGAACAGCGGGCGCGAACAGCACTCGCAAAAGAAATTTGAGATGTGAAAAAGCACACAGAACGGCCTCTCGCGGATTCGCTGAAAAAAAAAATGTGCAAAAATATGTACCGCCCTGGACGTATTTTGTGGTCTCCAGCAACGTCCACGTGACTACGTTTTCAGAATGAGCCTGGGTTGTGTTTATAAGTGTGTGAGCTTTTAAGTGTTTGCAATTTGCATTCAAATGTTGGAGGTGGGAATTCATTTAAAATAATGAGGTCAGACGCGACCTTGAAGCTGTAGTCGATTTGTTTAAAAAAAGAGATTTCAAGCTTTATATAAATATATTCTCATGTCTGTAAAGCAATTATCTGCTGACTTTAGAGGGTTCATTACAATGAAGCTGCAGAAACTGTCATAAACAACACATATCTGAGCCGAGCCCCTCCGCCGAAGAATGAGTCTATAGCAATCAATTATTGGTTCCTGTCCTGAAAGGTGAGGTTTCTTTTGCTAGAGTGTCCAGAATCGCATACTACTCCAGTAGGTACTGCATTTGAGTTTCAATTTACTTCACAACCTTAAGAAATGTATGTTCTATATAGTATGATTATGATTAATATAAAAGGATCTGGGTTGTCATTATCACAAGACCTACCAGTGTCAGTTGTGTCAAAAATTCTCAGTTGGGGAGAAGTACTTGCATGGCCAACCCAGGCTCATTATGGATACATACCCCTGTATACATTTCTGGAGAACACGAAATACATCCCAGGAGGTACGTTTGTTTGCAAGTTTTGCTTTGGTAAATCCACCAGAGGGTGCTGTGTACACATTGTTAGATCTCAAATTTCTTTTGGGAGTGCCATTTGGGCCTGCTGTTCTCGTGTAAATCCATAAGAGGCCGCTGTCGACTGACTGACTGACTGACTGACTGAGGCCCCGTTTACACTAATACGTTTCACTACAGTTACGCCATCCGTCCACACTACGCCGGAGTTTTTGAGCCCCGAAAACGGAGCATTTTAAAAACGATGGAGTGGTTGTTTTCATTCTGAAGCGCTGCTGCTCCGTCTCAGTGTAGATGGGGGAAAACGGAGACATCTGAAAACGGAGGCGTGGCTGCAGATATTCGCCTCTCTGACTGGGGCTTTTTCCTCAATATTAAGTAGCCTTAACACAGTTCAGTCTTCATCCTCTCCTTGTAAGTTCAGACTTCGCAAATTGATAAGAAAAACAAACTCCTGAGTGTGTACTTTATAAAGTCATTCACATCACCCTGGCTACGCTGTTTTACTATCTTAACAATAAAATGAAAACATGATGTGAGGAACTGCCTATTTTCATTTTGATATTACTAGCTAATTAACAGACATTAGAAATGTTGAGGCGTCAGGTGGGTTCATAATATGAGCGTCATCTTCATTATAACAAAACGGAGCCTATAACATTACTGCCTCCTTTCAATTTTATTGAAAATACGAAACATACCCTCTCATACAATGAATATCAGTTTTAATAATTAATAATGACCATTATAAAAGTATAACGCACAATAAGTTTATACAATAAATAAAATAAAAGCAAGCAATCAGTCAGATGTGCAGAATCGGTGTCCGCGGTTACATTTAATTAGGATTTTAACCTAAAATACCTTTGCGCTCAGCCAAAGCAAATTACCTAAGAACAAGTCATAGATTTAAAAGACTAAAGTCAGGGAGTATGTAGTTAGATATAGACAACAAGATGAATTAAATATCACGTTTAACAAATATAGTAAGATTAGATCCAGCGGGAGATCCGTGATGAACAGTCCGACGTGCACAGCTCTCATATGGGTATGCCCTTAAAGCACGCTGCAGTGCATGCCAGAGAGTGTGTGTGTGATCTCGTGATGTGCGTTTTCACCGTTTTAGTGTAGACAGAGAGCTGTTCAGAAACGCTGGGTGAAACGCTAGTGTGGACGCGGATCGTATTGATGTATTTGGCGAGCCACTGGACAAACTGATAACAACGAAAAAAACATTCACATGGAGGTAAACAGTCAGCTGGTAGCGCAGAAAATAAAAACGAAGTCGTTAGCAGCATCATACTGGCCCGTAGCCTTCATTTTAAAGACGAAATGCAGCCATATGTACCTATTGCTACATATAAATGTATACAGGGATACTTATTCACAACAAGCTTGTGTTGTGCATGACCTATGTTTTTCTAATACTATAGATGCATAGATTCAGCTCACATGGTGCTTATACTATACTGGATAGTATGGATGTACTGCATGCAATGTGGAATGCAGCAAAAGTTTTGGGTTATTCTCATAATTAATGCAATGTGTCATGAAGCATCCTGTAGGAAAGAAGTCAACAACTGTGCAGAAACACTTCCAGAACATTAAACAGCTTCCTGCTAATGCCTACAGCACTGCAAAACTCTCAGAAGAGCAGCATGACTCACATCAGGTCAAACATGCTTCTGCTTATTGCTCATATTTTGGGTTATTGATTACCCTAAACACCCTAGCAACTACTTTACAGGGCAATTGCGCACACCATCCCTAATGTCAGTGAGTTTTGCAAAGGCATCCACTCCCTGAAATCTTTTTTACTCTTGTTTGGCCTTGAAGCTGTATTTTTCAGGTGGTGCAGGGCAATTCTTATCCTCCCATATTTTGACTTTCTCGAATTGCCAGTCCCCTACACATGTCTAGACACTGTAATTGAAACCTGACCTGTTCAGATGACCACTTACGAAAAAATTCAGACATTTGTAGAGAATGTAATGATCCAAATACCACACGTATGACATCTTTCCTTGTCTTTGCAGAAGGTCTTATCCTGCTGTACAGCTGGACTTTACTGATTCAGACCACACATCCACAGCAGAAACATCCACCGCATGAGCTCATTTAGCCACTGCAGTTCTGCTGAGACCAAACACAAATGAAACCGGCCCTAAAATGTCACTCATAATCACTTTACACGGGGCTATGATGTCATTTTAGCATTTATCGGTGCTAGTCTGTGATTTTATTGCCTTCCAATAATGGAAATGTCAATGTTTTTCCTCCCACCTCCCAGTAGAATATTCCCAGACAAATGACCAACTGTTTTTTTTTTGACATCCATCAGCATTGTGTAGTAATGTAATTCCTGTCTGAACTTTCATTTGAGTTTACGTGGAAATCTTGGACCCAAAAGTCTTATCTAATTGTAAAAATTCAGTTTAACCACTATTGCAGATACTGTCCGGTACAAAGAGTGCTTGTTCCAGACAACCAAGAACTAACAACTGAAAATGTAGGACTATTTATACACACATTAAAAGTTTGAGAGCAAAAATCACAGTGAGTTCCAGGAGTTCACTCATTGTTTCTGTACGAGAAATTTAAAATGAGTGAATGAGGACATATTTGTGACTTATTTATTTTAAAATGTGGTTATGATATTTAGTATTCAGCTCATTTTAGCTGGTAATTTATTAACTGGATTTATTAAATTGAAAAGAAAAAAAAAACATTTAATTTAACCTGTTTTCTGTTCTACAGCTCCAGTTGAATGATTCATAAATTATTCATTACCAATTTACTTTTACATTCCTCATTCTTTATGTGAATCTGTATTAGATAAAGTTGTATAGAAAAAAAATGTGACTTGACTTAATATGCTTTAAAAATACTGAGCAAATTCGTCCCAAATTTGGGTCAGATATGGATAAACCCCATAGATATTTACAGTAGATGTTGCCTATGCTATTGTTGTTGAAAGGAATGCGTCATTAGAGCCGCTATTTTAATACAGGGTAGCGCTCCTTTGAAATGAATGTGGGACCAAGATGCAGTGGAGGACTGGCCATCCAGAGTCATAGATATATACACATATATACATATATCTATGATCTGAAGTTTTCCTGGTGGTCAGTATGCAAATATTTTTTCTATTCTATTATTCTACTATTCTACATCGATGGATAAGTGACCTCACTGGCATTGCAGACAAAAAGAATCTGTGTATGTGCACGGAAAGGTATTATCCCTGTTAAATTTGATCTAATCCATGTCATGAAACACACCCCCCTCCCGCTTTCACTTGTAATTCTAATGGAGGGAGCGATTTCATTTGTGAATGAATCTCTGTTATGAACGATTTGTGTGAACCATCGATATCCCTGCGTCTCAATGTGCATATTCACATTTCTGATCTAATTGGTATATGACATTTGGAATATTCAATAATTTAGAGTGGACAGTATGCACATTGAAGCCCAGGCACTGTTATGTTATCAGGCACCTTTGTAAGGTCAAAAAACTTTTAAAAAATAGCCGTTACTTCACTTAGCCAACAATAATAGATGTTTCTGGCACCACAGCATCTTTTTCATATTTCATTTACATTTTTTGCTGATTTTAAGCCTAGAATTTAAGGCAAGTTGGTACTATTTTTTGTTTTATTTATGGTCAATGCAGTAAGTGACTGTATTATCATTAATAACGTAACCTGTTGAGCAAATCTTTAAAAACAAAATCTTACCTATGAAATGTTTGCCCGTTACTACACTTGTACTCAGTGCAACAATCCAGCATCTTTAGATTGGCTTTTGTCTTGACAAAGTGCGGCTAAATGACTTTTTCTGGGAGCACTGTACAAATATGGCGGCAGTATTGACGCATGCAAAGGGTCCGTATGCGATATCTAGTCTATATATCAATGGACGAACCCAACCATTGTGTTAAATTTGAAAATAATTTGAAAGAAATAGTTGGTCACACTTTAAGTTAAGGTACAATTCTTGCTATTAACAAACCATTAACTATGCCTTTTAGCTCAATAAACGTCTAATCTACTGTTTATTAATAGTTATTAAGGTACTACCTTAATAACTATTAATAAACAGTAGATTAGACGTTTACTGTAGGTAAAATTACTACTACTGTAGGTAAAATTAGGGATGCAGAAAATAATCATGCTGAATATTGTAATGTGTATTTATATAGCGCATTTATTGTGTATGGCCATACACCCAAAGCGCTTCACAATCATCAGTCGGGGGTCTCTTGACATCATCACCAGTGTACAGCATCCACTTGGATGATGTGACAGCAGCCACAGGACAATGGCGCCAGTGCGCTCACCACAAAACAGCTATTGGTGAAGTGGAAATATATTAATACAGCCAATTCGGTGGATGGGGATGATTGGGAGGCCCTGATTGGAAAGGACCAATGGACAGAATTTTGGCCAGGACACTGGGGATACACCCCTACTCTTTACGAGAAGTGCCATGGGATTTTTAATGACCACAGAGAGTCAGGACCTCGGTTTAGCATTTCATTCGATAGACTGTGCTCACTGACAGTATAGTGTCCCCATCACTATACTGGGGCATTAAGACTCATATGTACTATAAAAGTACAAGTAAACAGCCAATATATTAATATTAGGTAATTAGCCACTAGTTAATAGGGAAAATTGGTACTTAAACTAAAGGTTTACCAGAAATGATATGGTAGTTTGTTTATATTTGACCAAAACGTATGTATATATGACCCGAGTATATGCAGAAGATGAGTTACAAGCATATTTAGTTTTGTATAGCTTAGCAAACTAAAACAGAATCAAAAAAAAAATACGTTTCCCATTTAAAATCTACCAGACAGAACTTAAAAGGTGACAAAAAGAGGTTTCTTCAAATAATGTACTGAATGAAATATAATCAACTGGAATACATTAAATGTGGCATCAATGAAATGGAAAGAGGCTGTTTCCTTGAAAAGGGTCAAATAAGAAGCTTTGATGAATTTGGGGGAAGTCTATGAGGAAGAGTCTAATGGTGGCCGCTGATCTCACATTACAGTAGAGGACCGCTTACATGGAGAACCTGAGGGGAAACTACTCAGACAAAATCCCACAAATCAATAAAGTGCAAATGCAGATCCATACGTTTAGAGATTTGATTTGTGAAAAGGATATGGATCTAGAATGAAGTTGTTCTGTTTCTGGATACCACTGCTACTTTCTGTTTCTGTTCTGTTATTCAAGTTACCTATAGACAATTACTGACCAAACACCATAGAAAATCAGTTTTAAAAAACATAGTAAAAAATAAACTAAGCATTACCTCCTACCGTGTGTACTGTATGCATTGTACCAAAGACAGGAAAAAGAAATTAGGTTCGAAAACAGTAATTTTCCACCTTCAAAACTTCTAAGCAGTTGCTTTAATTTGCAAGAAAGATGATTTCTATAGCGTTTCTACCTCAAACTGTTGATTTCTAAGTTGTTTAATTAGTTGATTATACAGTACAAAGCATAATGATATCAGTCTCCATTATGCTTCAAACTTTTTAGAGAGCTTTTGATTAGGGTGAGCATAAAAGAGGATTACAAAAAAAAAAAAAAAGCAAAGGGGGTGTAAATACTTGACAAATATGTTTACAACCATGAAACTACAGTACATTACTACGTTATAACTAGGCCCGCATGGAATCTGTGTGTGCACAAGGCAGATTTTTTAAGCCCATCACTGAATCTGTTTATTTACCTAAATGTTAATATGTATAAATATATATTTATTCAGTTTTTATATTAATTTCAGTGATATTATTAGCTAATATGCAAATGTTTATATGATTTTCTCACAATGCAGTTTATAACTTTAGTTATATTATATGAGAGACTAATTTGATCTAATTGGTTTTGCATTGTAAACCTTAAATAAAAGTTCAACAGTTATTTTTAAATATACTTCTGCACAGAAATAGCATACAGTAAAATGTCTGCTGATTAGCTCAGGCCTAACGCCTGTTGATGGCAGGCCTGAAATGATTGGTCTTAAAAGCATAACAGATAATGCTAAAATTGTCTCTATGATGAATACACAGGAAGGGAGAATAAAAGCAGCTATGTGATTAGCTAAGATCACGGGACCTATTTAGCATTACAGGTTTTCCAAATGGTAAGTAATACAGACTTTTTCATCTCCCGTATAGTGAGAAAATCTTTGATTATAAAATATATTTTTTATGTTTAGCATTTACATGATACTGCTTCTTTTCAATAGGTTAAAGTAAAAAAAAAGGTTTTAAAAAATCTGCTAAAAAAAAGAACAAAAATATTGCATCCAAATACACATGCAGGATAGCAAAAAAGAACAAAACTTTTTACATATTTTTCTAATCAACAATTTTTTGTTTCATATCTTTATTTTACATAAACAACTTTAAATTGTTGATAGTTTAATTGTTAGGGATTTTAAATATGGCTGAAATAATTTAATCATTCTGTCCCAAATGGCACATAATACACTGCGCTTATACAATATGTACTTATGCACTTACACACTCAACAGCATAGAATAAGAATTTAGTGTCGTCTCAAATGAACTTTTTTTACTAACCGGAAATCCAAACCGTTTCCCTGATGATGTTTGACGGATGCCAATTAATGAAATAAATGACCAAACTATCAAATAGTACTTGCTATGAGGCAGCATAATCAATTATATGGAAGAACTTTGCTTTCACAATCCAAAATAAATATAGTAATTAAATGTCAGCGTCCAATAGCTCTGCCCCTTCCTCTGCATGAGCAAAGCTGCGGCCGTTGAGTGTGTGAAGTGTCCAAAATTCCACACTTATTTTTAGCAGTTAAATAAGTGCATCATTCAGGTGTTTAAAGCGCACATTCTTTTTAGTGGGTATGCACTACTTACACTACACTGTAAAACCCAAAAAGTTAAGGTAACTCAAACCATTTGAGGAAACCAATTGAAACAAACCATTTAAGTTCAAAATCTAATCCTAATCAGTACTGTAAACTTTATCCATTTGAGTAAAAGTTTGAGCACAGTAAAACCAAGCGGCAACCTCCCGCTCTCCCTCGGGAAGCCAATGCGGAAGTAACTAAAACTGCAATTCATCGACTCGCCTTGGGGGGCTGGCTCCAGGAAGTCCAAGTGCTTTCTTTCTGCATTGGTAAATTGGCTATTTTTACAGCTGATAAAAACATGTTTACAGCCTGGTACAAACGATGGCTTTGGTGCATATAGCTATGATTACGCTTCATGGCAAGTGTGAGGGGGGTGAATTTTTTTATAACTCATCTGTTTAGTTTTTATTAAGTTAAATGAAGTCTGCATAATTAAGGGCGTGGCCACTTGAGTGACAGCTAGCCCTCGCTGGTCGCTGTCTCGTCACCTCAGCTGATTCTGGCTAATTAGCCGATGAGCTCGGCATATTCATCATATTTTTGTTTTGGTTAATGTTTCTTTACACAGTCAGTTGCCTTTTGGAACTATTTCCTGCAATTATCAGATGATATGGCATGCTGTGTGGACTTAATTGTGCTTACAAACTGTTCAAGTTGCCTCCATTTCCCAGGTGAGTGAAATTATATACTTATATACCATCTCTATAAATGTATTTGTTTTATTTAAGATCATTTATTATTTATAATGTTCTTTAGACATGTAATGCACTCCAGAATCTGACAGATTGATTAGCTGTAGGCTATAAAACAGTCACCTGAAGCATGGTCATACAGTGTTATGCCTGAAAAAATATGTTTTCCTCCTGTAGAAAAACGTCATAAGAACAATGTTTAGTGGCTCAATGTATTACAACAGTGTTTTTAAAAGTCTAAACACTTTATTGATATAGTGTACAACCAAGCATGTGTGGTCAGAACACAAGCGAGTCACAGGTAATGAAGTATTAAGCGTTTTCCCAAAGTAAAAAGTCTGTCTAAGCCAGGTCTAAGCAAAATGCTGAGAATCCAGCATGCGTCTGTAGCTCCGCTCACTCTCCGCCTCTTTGCCCTTATTTGGTATCCCGCGTTTGGTGCGATAACGCGCGGACAAACTGGCAACGGTTGGCCGCGCCTACTTGTAGCTTCTTTTGCAGTGTTCAGAAACCTATGGGTGACATCACGGATACTACGTCCATATCTTTTACAGTCTATGAGTAATACCCAATAAATGAAGAGAACTCAAACCAACTGAGTACTGTAAACCCCAATAAGTTAAGGCAACTCAAACCATTTGAGGAAACCAATTGCTACAAATCATTTGAGTTAGAAAACTAATCTATTTGAGCACTGTGAACTTACTCCATTTAAGCTGAAGTAATGAGGTATTTAATTAACTCATTACCTTCAACACTGAGGTCAAAACTCTTTTCAAATGAGTAGAACTAATTTTTAGTCCATTTTGAGTTGACACCACTTATTCCATTTGATAAAGTTGACTGTTGGGTTTTACAGTGTATTTATACTACAACATGGAGTAGAATGATGCATTATTATGTGATTTGGGAAACACCAAGTATTTATGTTAGCTATTGTGTAGCATTTACTACAGTTAAGCAAGTGAAAGTGAAGCAGGTAGTCAGAACTAAAATACAGTAAATAAATAAAAGCTGACTGCAAGAGGACTTTATCATTCAGCACACTCTGAACATCTCATCCTCTTTACCGCAATAACAATAGTCTTTGCTCTGTCAGATAACTTCATTCTTTACCAGGTTCATAAGGCATCAATATCAGGGCGTTTACAGTGATTAACATGACAAGACTGGCTTTTCGCTGATCTTCTAATGCCTGAGGAAAGACGCAGAGGAGCTCATACTTTTCTCTCTTGGCAATCATTTAAATGCTCGCTAATTGAAAAAAGACATTAAGAAGCCAGATTACAAAGCAGAAAACTGAGCTTTTTTTTTTTTTTGCAATGTTGCAACTGTACTGGAGGAACCCCATTTAGCTTTCAGAAGATATTTATGACCTGCTGTTCAGTCTCAGAGCCCCCGGCTGATCAATACCACAATCTGGACTGTATTACATTTGTGGATATAAATACGCAGACAACATGAGTTTAACTAGATTTTAATATTTGTTTCTGAGAAAACTGTTTATGCGCTATCAGTGTTGGGCAAGTTACTTAAAAAAAAGATGCATTTCAATTGATTTTCTCAATTTACTCTGAAAAGTGAGGAATTTAGTTACTTGACAAAACTACTTGGAATCCCTCTAAATCAAATCTCAAATCTCTTTTTACCTTTATTTAAAAAAATTAAACCATTAAGAATTTTACAATTGAACAAGATTCTTTATTTACAAAATAGAATTGCTTTAGAAAAGCTATACATATTAAAACAGTATTAGTATAAAACAAGACATTTTTGAAAGTTTTTGACATCATGACAATGTTTCATATTCATACATTTCTGGAGAGCGCCAAATACATCTCAAGAGCTACATTTTTATGCAATTTTTGTTTTCACAAATCTGCTAATTGATTTGAACAGAACTGTTGAATTTAGTTACAATATTTAAGGTAAACACTTTAAGGGCTCTATTTTAATGATCTAGGCACAAAGTCTAAAGCACATGGTGCAAAAGCATTAAAGCCATATCCAAATCCACTTTTGCTATTTTAAGGACGGAGAAATACAATTTGGACCCCAGTGCATGGTCTAACAGGGTTGTGCTTATTCTCTTGATGAATTATGGGTGTGTTTTGAGCATAATGTGCATTAAACCGATCAGAGTCTCATCTCCCATTCCCTTTCTTTTTACTTTACTTTTACTCTTTACTTTACTCCTTTACTTTTGTGTATAATGAAACAGTGTTGTATGCACTCCACTGAAGACATCCATAAGCCTACATATTTAATTTAGTTTGTTAAGTGCAAACATTTGTTTCAAAACTATTTCTAAATTCAGTTCTAATTTCCAGCAAACAAGTAAATGAACAATAATAACAAAGTGTGGTAAAAAAAAGACTCTAAAGATCTCTAAAATCCGACAGATGGACAATTCTAAACTTGTTTTTATTAAAACAAATAAAAATATGCATATAATAAATACTACTACTTATAATAATAACGTCATACAAATGCAAATTGTCACAAATAAACTGAAAAAAGCACCCTGACATGAAGAAGGCATGGAGGTAGTGGTATTTATGTAGTAAATAATATTTTTGTAACATTTTAATCCTTTTATTTATTTTTTTCATGTGTAAATATATTTGTGTATTGCTGTACATACTGTGTGTATTAAGCAAGTGTAGGCTTTTGGACCCACATAGGCGCATAACTACTTTAGACATAAAGACTTTAGACCAGCTTTCAGTTGGTCCATGTCAGCTTTCATGGTCTATTTCAGTTCCTCAGAATAGCAATGTGCCAACAATGCGCCTTAACACACCTCCTTTTTAGACCAGCACACCCATGAGTCCACAAAGTGGTGCAAATGGATTTGCTATTTAAACAATGTGGAGCAAAATGTGAAAATTTGGGTTGCGCTGGTCTGAAAATAGCAACAAATTGCGCCAAACATGTCTTGCACTTTATTGCGCCGGGTGTACTGTATGATAGGACCTTAAATGTAAGAGTAATGTGTAAATTAAGTTGTTTTATTTTTACTTTTTTAGTGGATAAGTACACTGTGAAAATGCTTGGTTCCACACAATCGATATGTACGTAGATAAGTGGATTGGACATAAAACAATGAAGAAAAAAAGTCAAGAGTTGTGTTGTCTCAGCTTGTTTTAAATCTGTAGTTTCAACAAACAGCAAGCATCAATTTTTGAGTCAAATTTGATTACAGGTAGAAGCTAATTTGTACTGTAACTACCCAACACTGGTTGCTACATACTTGCATTATATTAAGTGTAGCATTTGTGTGTTAAATAAGTGCCTGGTCATCTGGTTATTTGAAGTGTATTTGAAGGGCACAATTGCATGAATTGGGATGGTCTGGTATGTACGCATTTAGAAATGGCTTGAGAGCAGAAAGACTGAACTTCTAAAGCAAATAAAGTTGCATGGGACCAATGTATTTACACTTTAAACAAGCTTATCCAACAGAAACTACACACAGAGATAAAAGGAGCCAAAGGACTCGAAACTGGAACATGTTCATTAACATACACATTAATTTGCAAATGTATCTGTTCATTTATATTCATTTATTTGGAAAATGAATCTTGCTTTCCAAAGAGGTCTTTCAAGAGGTCTGCTTAACTAGAATTAATCAGATCTTACAACATAACAGAAATGGAGTGCCACATGCGACAATGTGAACCACTGGAATTACACAAACTTTCCAAAGCAACATGAGAAGGAGGACCATTTAAGATTAACTGATTCACTACTAGAACAAACCAGACTTACTAGCTCTATATATACAGTATAAGAGAGCTGTTAAGTAGAATAAATGTGGCAGAAGTGCTAGACGTGATCCAGGAATCCCTCTTTAAACCAAATGCTTAAAAACCCTGATTGTCCCCTTCACTGAAAATCAGAACATTTCCATGACATCTAATGAACACAAAAACAGTCTATAGTTGTGCTTATATTAATGACTACAATATTAAATGATATCTTAAAATAATAGCAATATTATAGTTGGGTTTTAGCTTGAAAAGTTAGCCAGTATGAGAACAACAATGGAAAGTTTACCTCAGAATTTGTTTTACAAACTTTCATTTTAGCTTATCTCTCATCTAGGTTAACACCCAGAAAAAAAATATGGCAAAAAATTGTCATCACAAGGGTGAAACATGAAAAATTTCCACATATTTTTAGCACATTGGAGTATAATTATAACAGGTTAACTATATTTTGTGGTTCACGTGGTGTTTTCTGTCTTATTACAGTTGTGAATTGCATTATGGGAGTTTTATCTCTGCCTTGTTGACTTTTGATGTTGAAAATTCAACACTGCAGATTAACAGAGTGATTTTTATTGATATTTTAGTAGTTTAAGACAAAATATTGTTTAAGAAATAACATACTGTATAGAGAAATACTGGCAGCCTATTTCAAGGTTTTTGTACCATTTGTATTTACAATACAAATACAGACAATAAATAACTTCAAACTATTAAAAATGAAAAAAAAAAACTATTAAAAACATTTTAAACGCTTTCAAAAGCTATTGGAGAAAAGATCAAGATCCTGTAATGCAATTCAAAAGCATAAATGCAAGTTACTAATAACAGAAAATACAAATATTTAACAATTTTTCTCAGTGGCTTTGGTGCATTTCTCACAACACTATTTACATTTGCATGCCAGTTAATGCCTCTCTCAAAACATTTAGTCATTTGTGCACATCATAGTAGCAGTTTCTTATTCCTTCCAACAAATTGCAAATGCTTTTGGACATGCATCAATTGCTTTCATACAGCTCTCTGCTCTTTTATAACATTATCATTTGCTTATGTCATGTCAGTTACAGTTTTTCTCAGTAGCTTTGGTGCATTTCTCACAACACTATTTACATTTGCACAACAGTTAATGCATTTCTCTATACATTTAGTACAAACTGCAAAACCTAGTGGATAACCTGCAAAAGCGTGTCACTTGCTCAAAATGGATAGCTTATTCCTCAAAACCAAGTATTCATGTCAATAAAAGTGTCAGTGTCATCAAAATGAAAAGTCCTTCCACTATTGTTTATGAACAATATAGTCAAATGGCTTTGTCATGTTTTCATTATGACAGTTTACTCTGTACATTAGGACCAATGCATAAAAGTCAGATTTTGGTGACACTTTCTAAAAAAGCTTAAGACCGCACTATATACTATTTGCACAGCCATTTGAAAACTACAGTAAAGCTAGACATTACTGAATTTAGTGAGGTATCTGAGTACAAGACACTAAATATGTATGTTTCATATTTTTACTGCATTTGCTCTTTACAATTCAAATTTATTCACAGCATTGTGCAAAAGAATAAATACACCCTTATTTACAACCAATATAAACTCCCTTTGGGTAGAGCTGTGCACAACTGTAAACAATATTGCAGTACATATTGAAACTGAACAAACAACATACACAGGTCTGTAAATCATTCATTAAACTGTTCAATTTAGAAGACATTTTCAGGAAAAAAAAGATTGAACGTTTTTAAATAAAATGAGCTTGACAGGTTTTGACAACTAGTTCAACATTTTTGTATGTAATGACTCAAGTAATGAAATGAGGACTATTAGTTTTATATGGAATGACTATTCAGCATCCACAAGTTTAGTTAATTTTGACTGACATAAGCAAATGATAATGTTACAAACAGCAGAGAGTTGTATGAAAGCAATTGATGCATGTCCAAAAGCATTCGCAATTTGCTGGAAGGAATAAGAAACTGCTACTATGATGTGCACAAATGACTAATTGTTTTGAGAAATTCATTAACTGTTGTGCAAATGTAAATAGTGTTGTGAGAAATGCACGAAAGCGACTGAGAAAAACTGTAAAATTAACTAAACTTGTGGATGCTGAATAGTCATTCCATATAAAACTAATAGTCCTCATTTCATTACTTGAGCCATTACATACAAAAATGTTGAACTAGTTGTCAAAATCTGTCTCTTATTTTTTATAAAAAATAATAATAATTAGCTTTTTTTCTGAAAATGTCTTCTGAATTGAACAATTTTATGAATGATTTACAGACCTGTGTATGTTGTAGGTTCAGTTCCAATATGTACTGCAATATTGTTTACAGTTGTGCACAGCTCTACCCAAAGGGAGTTTATGTTTGTTGTAAATAAGGGTGTATTTATTCTTTTGCACAATGCTGTAAATAAATAAAATTTGCAAAGAGCAAATGCAGTAAAAGTGTGAAACATACATATTCAGTGTACAGTGAAACATACATATTCAGTGTCTTGTACTCAGATACGTCACTAAATTCAGAAATGTCTAACTTTACTGTAGTTTTCAAATGGCTGTGCAAATAGTATATTGTGCTGTCTTGAGCATTTTCAGGACATGCCACCAAAAAAAACCCAACATTTTTTTGTATTGGAAAAACGTACAGAATAAACTGTCATAATGAAAACATGACAAAGCCATTTGACTATCTTGTTCATAAACAATGGTGTCAGGACTTTTTATCTTAATGACATTGACTTTTTCATTGACATGAATACTTGCTTTTGAGGAATGAACTATTCATTTTAAGCAAGTGACACGCTTTTGCAGGTTATCCACTAGGTTTTGCAGTTTGCACTAATTGTTTTGAGAAATGCATTAACTGTTGTGCAAATGTAAATAGTGTTTTTGGTGAGAAATGCACCAAAGCGACTGAGAAAAACTGTAATTATAATCCTACTTTAAGATTTAAAAAAAAATTCTGTTTGCATGCTTAGTGTCTCAGATTTAATAGTGAAGCAACAAACAAAAAAAAAACTAATATTCCATGACTTGGAAACAAACAAAAAAAAAATAGTAAAAAATCTTTGACATTCAATGTCTGGAACAGACCTTTAAAAATGCCATGATATTCTGGAAATTCCATGACTTGTTGGAACCTTGGTGATCTTTGTGAAACAATGCTAATCATATGTATAGCTGCATTAATAGATTTATTCCTGACCCAAGTGGATCTCTCACTGACACAAAATCAAATATGCTTAAGTAACAATGCACTGAACTAGATGTGGTTTACCAGTTGAGTTGTTTTTCATTTTAATGCCAAGGAAAAAGATTCTTACTGTTGATGATGAATAGGCTTGCTGTGGTATTTGTTTTTCCAAGGCTGTTAACGGCCTCACAGGTGTATAATCCAGCATCTGCCTCCGCGGACTTCCGGATCAACAGTTCGGATATTTTCCCCCTGTAGAAAGTTATATAATCCCAGTTGTTTATATTGCAACTCAAGTTTAACATTAGCAGCAAAAGCATCTGCATGAGTCATAATAAAAGCATGAAATACAGCTTAGTAAAACTTTTCAGTGCAGTGCAGTGCTGTCTAAACTAGTCTTGCATCATTAAAATGTCATTCAGAAGAATTGAAGTGTAATAAAGTGTTGATGCACTTCTCTTGTATCTGAGCACAGGCATGTTTGGATTAAACTTTCACAACTCGTCCACATACATTGAAAAATTTTAAACTACTGTGTATTTCATTTAAAGTACATTTTTGTATTGGATTAAGTGAAAAATTCATCCCAGGCTCATTCTGATCTCATCTGATCTGATTCTGATCTGCGATCTCCAGAAATGTATATACTGTAGGGCTACGTTTTCAAAATGAGCCTATGTAGGAAAAATTATGGTTTCTGGTTTTAACCTGTTTTTTTTTTCAATTTGCCCCAAAGCAAAAAATTTACCCCAATAAAAAATGTAAAGCATTAGTTTTTTTCTCAAAGTATTTTTTACTTTAAACCAGCAGCTTTCATGTTGTGTGACTACATAAAAAAATATTTATATTCAGTATTGTAAGTTTAATTACCACTTTGGATGACATTTATAGCAGATACAGTAGTTTACTAGCAATAGCCACATACATTGAAAAATGTTAAACTACTGATTATTTCATTCAAAGTAGTATCCCAGGCTCATTCTGAAAACGTACTGCTATATACACTTCTGGAGAGCACCAAATAAGTCCCAGGAGGTATGTTTTTTTTTTGCAGTTTTTGTTTTTGCAAATCCACCAGAGGCTGCGTACGCTATTTCAGATCTCAAATTTCTCTTGTGCACGCCTGCTGTTCTGTCGACTGAATGACTGACAGACTGACTGACTGACTGCCTGACTGACTGAATGACTGACTGAATGACTGACCCACCCTCCTCCTTCCCTAAACCCAACCAATAGTGTTTTTAAAAGCACCGCGTACTGCAGCGTAGCGTTTGTTTTAAAGCCAAAATGGAGCCATAAGTACTTCTGGCTACATAATTCGCGATCTCCAGAAATGTATATATGGCTACGTTTTTAGAATGTGCCTATGTTGGAAAAATTATGGTTTCTGGTTTTAACCTGTTTTTTTTCAATTTGCCCTAAAGCAAAAAATTCACCCCAAGAAAAAAAAATGTAAAGCATTAGTTTTTCTCAAAGTATTTTTTACTTTAAACCAGCAGCTTTCAAATTGTGTGACTACATAAAAAAAACTGACATTCAGTATTGTGTTTAATTACCACTGAGCATGACATTTATAGCAGATACAGTAGTTTACTAGCAATAGCCACATACATTGAAAAATACTACTGTTTATTTCTTTCAAAGTACATTTTTGTATTGGATTAAGTGAACAATTTTCCCAGGCTCATTCTGAAAACGTACCGCTATATAACCTTCTGGAGAGCGCCAAATACGTCCCAGGAGGTATGTTTTTTGCACTTTTTGTTTTCGCGAATGCACGCAGTGGCACAGTAAATAGTGCTGTCGTCTCACAGCAAGAAGGTTGCTGGTTCGAGCCTTGGCTGGGTCAGTTGGCGTTTCTGTGTGGAGTTTGCATGTTCTCCCTGCATTTGCGTGAGTTTTCTCTGGGTGCTCCGGTTTCCCCTACAATCCAAAGACATGCGGTACAGGTGAATTGGGTAGGCCAAATTGTCCGTAGTGTATGAGTGTAAATGAGTGTGCATGGATGTTTCCCAGAGATGGGTTGCGGTTGGAAGGGCATCCACTGCATAAAAACATGCTGGATAAGTTGACGGTTTATTTCGCTGTGGCGAACCCGGAATAATAAAGGGACTAAGCCGAAAAGAAAATGAATGAATGAATTTTTACTTTAAACCAGCAGCTTTCATGTCGTGTGACTACAAAAAAAAAATACTGATATTCAGTTTTTATGTATGTCTAATGGGAGTTTGATTACCACATTGCATGACATTTATAGCAGATAGTTTACTAGCAATAGCTTAGCCCAATGTTACATGCGTTATAGTTTAGTGCAAACTACAACTAACTTTGATTTTCTAGGAGAAAAAAAATAGTTTTTTTCAGAATAAATATGTGAGTTGAACCAAATTCAATTAACCGTGGTCAAAAAACAACAACTATATTTTACCTTTGAATGAAATAAATATTTGATCAATATTAGGGAAGAGAACGTATAAATGTAATTGTAACAAATTAACTAATTAACTTAAATAAAAATTAAAATTGGGATCTATTTAGTAAAGAATATTTTTTACTTTGTGTTAATGTAATTTTTTTTCTTGACCACAATAAATACTTTTGAATTTAATATAAATTAGATTTTAATGCTTAAATTAAAGTTAAATTATACTTTGAGAACATTACAGTAAATTCTTTTACACAATTACACGCAGGGCAGATGTCCCTTCCTGTACATGCAAAAATAACATATCTGGCTCAATTTTATTTGAAGCAACATCTTCGGATTTGGCTTGAACAACAAAATAAGCAAGTTTTTATTAAATACGCAAGTATAATTCAGTGTACTTACTGTTTCTTTTTTTTTATCTTTATGCTTTTGGGTTTGTTTTTGCCTGTGAGCTCTTTTCCGTTCTTGTACCACTTGACGTTGGGCACTGGGTTTCCTGCCAAAATCTCACATTTGAGTACCGTTTTTTTCCCATCTTCCACTGTCATGCTGCGAAGGTTTTTTAACTTCGGTTCCGCTGGAGAAAAAAAAAGACACAAAACACAAATAATGCCATCGGTGCTTACAAGGGTGAAACTTGCAAAACATTTAGCACATTATTAATAATAATTTTATGTTAATAAAAGCAAATCAATCAAAGAAATCTATTAAGCGTTTAAATCTTCATTTCAGTTTTTTTTGTTGTTGCACAAAATATTATTAAAATGTTATTTGAGTATCTAGATCTGACATTGCTGCCCTCAGAGATGAAATGAATGCTTTCTTATTGTACACTTGTTATGATAGATCCCTTCAGCTAGCTATTCAATCACAAATCACAACCATTACACTAATAGAGACCAAAAAAAGAAAACATAATTGCTCCGTATTTTAAGATTATTTATGATGCCATGAAGCTGTCTAGTTAAATGCGATGCCCTTTGTGATTCAATTTTTGCGGGAGAAGCTTCAAAATAGCAGAATAAACATTGAGCCTCCAACAGCTGGAGAACCACATTATTCCCACATATAGTCATTTACAACCTGTAATTGAACAGTGATTTTAAAACAAAAGTCAATAGAGATGCTGTATTTCAATGTAGTCACTTGATGTAATATATCTGCACACAATTTGAAATGTTCTTTAAAGTTCTGCCATCCCATCAGAGTAATTGCCAATTATATATCTTAATTACAGCACATGTTTGAAAGTACTCCCTGATGTGAATGAGAAAATGACTTAACTAAGCAATTACACTTGCAGCAATTACATTTACAAAAAGCATAGCATTTGTACTTAAAATGAGCCTGAAGGTATTTTTACACACCAAAGCTCTTGAACGTCCCCCAACCAAAACTTCTTTTGGAACATTTGTTTTATAACTGCTTATTTACAATCTGTCAAAAAAGTTTGGTTTGAAATATGTGAAATTCTGAAGTCATTTAGCATTCAATGTGATTTATTACAATTTATGCAATAGAGCTTAGTGAATTTAATAATAGTTTCTTCGTTTTCACCAGTGTTAAGGTCAGGAAATTCCTGTTTTCTCTGCATCTATCCTGTCCTTATTTGATTTGTTCTTCTACTTCTGATTAATGTTATATTTCTGCCCTAAAAGTGTCCCAGCCAAAACTATAAGAAACACCAAATTTTGCAGGATGGACCCAAATATCCCTCACTTCTCAGGTGTACACACACATTGATTTGATAATAAGTGGTGTTATAATTAGAACTTTTACATTTTTAATTGTTTTTCTGCAAACACACCAGTTAGTAACTGTTAAAAAGTGTTATGGTTGCCAGATCTTTAGTTAGCCAATTCACGTTGAATCAACAACATGTTAAGATTTAGTTGTTAATTTGATTTGTATATTTATACTTGTTGTTTAACGTCAATTTAGATTTAGATTTAATATCTTTTCAACAGATTTACCACAAAGAACTGTGCTTGGACCTGTGTGATTGTCGCTTGCAGCTATATTTTTATTCAACCCAGGCTCATTATTGATACGTACCCCGCAATACATTTTTGGATAGTGTGAAATACATTCCAGGAGCTACATTTTTTTGCAGTTTTGTTTTTGCGAATCCACTGATGGACCGACCAATCCCCGACCGGTCCCTAAACCCAACCGACAGTGTTTTCAAAAGAAATCCAGAAAAAGAAAGGCCCTCACGGTCGCCTGATTTTTACCACGTTTTCAGATCTTATCACATTCTTGCCCTGTTATTTACTTGTTTATTAAATTTTTTGCCTTTTGTTTTTGCTTTACCTGCTTTCTGGAACTGTTTTTCACTTGACTTTGAACCCCATCCTCGCGGTCAACTCCTCTCTGCTTCTAAAGTCCGCCAACGTATGCGGCAAGCCACAGGGCAAACTGTTTATAGCGGAAAAGCCATCCACACAGAGGTAATCGTTCAGAAAATAGTGCAAAAAAGAAACTGAAGCTGTCAGCGGCTCTCCAGAATTTGTGCTCTCCAGAAATGTATACGGAGGTACGTTTTCACAATGAGCCTGTGTTGGTTTTATTCAATATAATTACAATTATATCTGTGTTGACTTTTGAAATTCTCCTTTGTGTTTTATTTTTTTAGTACAGACAACAGTGGTGGTAAAATAAAATGATCCCTGTTCACACGGATAAATGAATGCGATGAAAATGCCAGGCCAGTAGTTGGCAATGTGACTTTGTAAAGAAGCACAACATGGCTACACAAATATGGTCCTACAGTCTTCGATTCAGGCCAAAATGTGTTTGTGTTTAGTTGAAAGCTGAGTTCTGTAAACTGCATTGCAAAATAGCACATCTAATTAGGTAGAGTATAAATATTTTCCAAAGGAACAAAGATAAAAGAGCATTTGAAAACTAAAGTTTTTATTCACATTGAATGAATATATATTTTGAAAATATATTTGTTAAATAAAATCAAATTTTACATTTATTTATATTTTTGTAATGTGTTTCGATTCATAATACACAGATAAAAAAAGATTTTGCTGCCTGTTCGAACTACTTATTTAAAATAAGTTGAAACAAAACAAGTTTTGAGATTTGTTTGGACAACATAGTTGTTTTATGTTCAATCCACATAAATTGGTAAAGTAACTTATTCAATTTGTGTTAAGACCATATGAATGAACTGTGTGCAACCCTGCATTTTTTACAGTGTAGGTTACCAAATATGTATTCACTGTCTGTATTACTATTACTGCTTCTATTTATTATTATTCACTATAATTTGTAGTTCCAAGTTAGGGGTTTAAAACAGGCATCTAGATAATTAATAATTATAATAACAGTGTAATAATGAACCATTTCCCTCCATTTTTAATTCATAGATAATAAGATGTGAGATATGTATTATACTTTGCCCACTTACAGTTGTAGTTGTGAAATGTCCCTAGTTCCTCAAGATCACTGTTTAAACTGTTTAAAATCAAAACCAGCAGGTGGTGGTAGAGTCCCTGAAGAAAATACTCAAGCTTAAAGACACCTATTGATAAATAAAGATATCTTTACAATACATCTTTCATGGACAGGTGCCACTTTATACTAACATGTGTATGTAACATTTACCCTTGGAGAGGCCAATAAATATGTTAATGTATTCATAAAATTCTTCAGTGTTGTCCTGGCTTCACTAAGTCCCACTTTCGCATATTCCCAACTTAAGACACTATAGTTTTTCACCCTCAAATGTTTCTGTGACAAGGCTTGCAAATGGCAACAGATTCACACCTTCTCTGCAGTAAACACAGTTTTTATTTCTTCAACTGGAAGATCTAACAAAAGCACCTTAATTAATAAACTGGTGTTTGTCATCCAAAACAAAAAATCAAACCTACATGTAACCTAACCATGACCCCAAACAATTCACACCATTTATTACTGGCTTATTATTAAGATATTAACTGTTTATTAGCACTTATAAAATAAGTCTGATCTGATTTTACATTCCTAATCCTAGTCAACAACTACCTAACTATTAATGTGCAGCTAATTAGTCGCTTATTGAGCTAAAACTCTAGGTTAATGGTTTGTTAATAGAGTGAATTGTACATTAAAATAAAGTGTGACTAAAAACCCTACAAAGCTGCAATCATATTGTATGTGCTCAAAAATCTTGCATATCTGCTGAAAGTGTTTGCATTATCATACAAACATTTCCTGTTGACTAGGTGCTTTTAATAACAAGAATCCTTTGCATAGCGCAATGATGACAGTTAGACATGCTTCATTTTTCATGATCCTCTACTGGGACGCCTATTGGGCTTTTAGCAGAACATCCACCAACACATCACTTTGAGTATACTGTACAAACATGGTAAAATCATTGACAAATAACAGCGAATAGCTATATTTCTGTGTGATTTGAGCATTTCCTCGTGGTCCAGGCTGCATGCTGCCCGTCCAGCTGTTTCTTCATGTCACGGACGTGTTTCCTTTGGGGAAACTCCTACACTGTTTTTTAGCTCGCAAAATTGAGTCGGATCAGGGTCCACATTCCAGTACACGGAGTGAAGAATTCCATGATCTAATATGAGCTTCATATCAGCTCTGCATTTTCTTCTAAAACATCTAGAAATAAATCCCTAAATAGGTAACACATCAGTCGCTACCTGTTTATATGAGAACACCCCTCACAAATATAGATTTTATATTAATGTTTTTTATAGGATGCTATAAAATATTACATTTGTGCATATACAGTTAAAGTCAGAATTATTAGCCCCCCTGAATTATTAGCCCCCGTTTATATTTTTCCCTAATTTCTGTTTAAAAGAGCTGATTTTTTCAACACATTTCTAAACATAATAGTTTTAGTAACTCATTGCTAATAACTGATTTATTTTATCTTTGCCATGATGACAGTAAATAATATTTTACTAGATATTTTTCAAGACACTTCTATACAGCTTAAAGTGACATTTAAAGGTCTAACTAGGTTAATTAGGTTAACAAGGCAGGTTAGGTTAATTAGGCAAGTTATTGTATAATGATGGTTTGTTCAGTAGACTGGCGAAAAAAAAAAGAAAATGCAAACTTCATATAAAAATGCCAACTGAGCCAGCCGAGGCTCGAACCAGTGAACTTCTTACTGTGAGGCGAGAGCATACCCACTGCACCATCATGCTGCCCCAGCTTTAATTACATGCAGATATTTTTTTAACAAACACATAGTATATACACAATATGTGCTCTGTATAAACATTAATTATTTTGTTTGTTAGTACATACAGTAGTAGTTGATGGCACTTAAAGGGTTAGTTCACTCTAAAATGAAACATTTGCCATCATTTACTCATTTTTGACTTGTTCCAAATCAGTTTGAGTGCTTTTTTTATGTTCTGGTAAACACAAAAGAAGATATTTTAAAGAACCTCAATAGCAGGACAAACAAATATGGAGGTCAATGATTACAGGTTTTCAACATTCTTCAAAATATCTTCTTTTGTACGCAGAATAACAAAATAAAGTAAAAGAATGTTTAAGTATACTATCCCTTTAAGATGAAGTGGGTCTGTAATTCTTTTGGTCCCTCTGTATATTATGTGGCCTTATCTTCCAAATACTTCAATCAAAATATAAGTACAATATATTTTAGTGTTCATTTAGCATAGAACAAAACTGTTCAAATGTTGAACTGAACAAGACTCAAAATAAAATCAAGATGAGATACAGGTAAGGTTAGGAACAGGTTTGATGATATGGATATCTTTATGGGTTGGTTAAGCTCTCATTATAAATATAATTACAGAAGTTCGTTACAAATTTAATTATATGTTGATCATTGTTTAAATATAACTACAATGTAAAAACATGTAGGTACACATAGATTGCATTGCACCAAATGATTCACTTAAATGTAAGTGCATAGTAGTTAAGGACACTTAATATAGAATAAAAAAAATGTACTGTACATGAAATTTCAAGTTTACATAAGTGGTTGAGAAACATGGAAGTAACAAATCACTACTAACTCAACCAAAAAGTGCCACAAAAGGTCTTTATATTAAACTAATGTATATCTATTTAATAATTTCAGTCTGGATCATTTTTTTAAAGTTAGCATTTGATCAATTTATTTACAATTATTAAAAGCTGCTTCGATATTGTATGTCTAATGAAAACATATTTTTCATTATGACGCAAGAGTCCCAATATTTCACAATAATTCCTCACGTTTATATAGCCACACTTCCATCATGCTCTAAATCAACAAACTGTTTCATCTACAGTAAAGCTGGCATGAGCTTGTTTCAACACGAGTGCGTAACGAAATCTAATCTTCTGCAATATATAATACTATCCTAAGACAAAGTCCTTGCATCTATTCAGTCGAAACATTATGCCATGAGTTACACCGGTTTTAGACATTGAGAAGCTGGTTATAAATAAAACAATCCAGGCTCTTTGAAACGTGGTTAGGACTACATTTTTGAGAACTGGCAAATACTGTATGTACCCTGGACTGCGTTGTCTTGCAGGTTTGTTCCCACAAATCCACTAGAGGGCACTGAGTACATTTTTGTCATTCTCAAATATGTTACTGAAACACGATTGTCATATGTACTAAGGTTGTGCCTGCAAATATATCGCAGAGAACTGAGACCTATGACGATTTTAAAGACGATATTTAGCTCCTTTCGCATTAATGTAAAAATGAATTGGTGGCCGAAAATTTGGTACATCTCTAACATCAACACGCTTCTAGGGTCCCCTTGTTGCACATTTCTGCTGTGTGATTGGCTCTTAGATTAATATAGAATAAAAAGGTCCAGAGCTTATCATTGTTATTGACATAAATGTCATCGCGATTTGATATAATAGCGTTCATTGTCCAAGCCCTATTATAAACCTAATCTGAACATTACCTCATCATTTTTTCTCCCTCATTTAGTTTTAAACCTTTAAAGTTTAAGTTTAAAGTTTACTATTTAGTTTTTTTTTTTCTGTTGAACACAAAAGAAGATATTTTAAAGAATGCTGGTTTCTGGTTCCCTTTGACTTCCATAGTAGGAAAAACAAATACTATTGATGTCAAAGGATGACAGCTACTAGCATGCTTCAAAATATCTTCTTTTGTGTTTAACAGAAAAAATAAACTCAACTGTACTTTTGAACAAGTAATGAGTGAGAAAATAATAACAGCAAATACAATTTTGGATGAACTATCCCTTTGAGCCTTGAAGCAAGATGAGTGCTTTAAAGTTTCAAATTCATTCATTCATTTTCTTTTCGGCTCAGTCCCTTTATTAATCTGTGAATGCCACAGCGGAATGAACCACCAACTTATCCAGCAAATGTTTTACGCAGCGGATGCCCTTCCAGCTGCAACCCATCACTGGGAAACACCCATACACTCTCATTCTCACACATGCACTACGGCCAATTTAGCTTAGCCAATTCACCTGTACCGCATGACTTTGTATTGTGGGGGAAACCAGAGCACCCGGAGGAAACCCACGCGAACAAAGAGATCATGCAAACTCCACACAGAAATGCCAACTGGCAACCCAGCTGGGGCTCAAACCAGTGACCTTCTTGCTGTGAGGCAACAGTGCTACCCACTGCGCCGCCAAGTTACAAATTACTTTGGTGAAAATTCAAGTAAAATAATGTTTAGTCAGCTTAAGATTTTTTTTTGTGCAAAATAAAACAAAAACATTTAGCTGACAAATTGGGGAAACTTAATAAGTCTTTCCAGGAATTTGCGAGACAAATAGCTCTTGAGATAGGATTTTTTTTTCTTTCACGATATGTTTGAGTATTTTTAACAAGAATTAAAAAAAAAAAAATAGCCAAAGTCACAAAATCTGTCATTTTAGGCTATACATAT
>CAIGQZ010015273.1:808442-836951 GCA_903798205.1 Danio tinwini
GGAATTAAACATGTGTTATGGATGTGACAAAGAAAAGTGTGAGTTTTTCGTATACAACATACTTTGTAGAACTTCTGTGAATTAAACTGCCCAACCCTAAAGAAATAATGCGAATCAAAAGCATCAGAGTTGGTTCTCTATTGAACAAACATGATTAATTTTATTTTATTTTACATTTTTGGCATTTATAAGGAAAAAGCTCCCTTATGGATGTGAAATTAGCATTTGTGTGATTTTGGTAAATCAAATAAAATAGTTTGAAAACATTAACAGAGAAATGTTTAAGTATTTTTAAAGCACTGTAAAATATTTGCTTGCACAAAAAATGCGAAACGGTTTTGCTATTTTGGCCAAAACTTAATTGTTTTCATGGCAAAGTTGACATTTGCATGGAATTGCTCATATATTTTATTTAAAAAATAGACTTTTTTAAAGTTAAACACATAGTATAACAATTGTAACATCATTTTAGTTGTGTAGTCTGAAATCTGATCTGGGGCACAAAAGGATGTAATAATGTTTTATTTACAGAAACTTTACACATGCTACTTTCACAAATCCGTTCCTGAGCTGTTTTCTTCAGCACAAGCACTGGCACGTCTGCAACTGAGCAAACAGGTAACACTTCAAAGTCAGTCCTCGGTACTGCTTCTTTCGAACCTTTCAGTTTCACCCAGTGGGTGTTGAATGAAACTCGGTCCTTCAGGTAGACGCCACACAGTCATGCAGAGAGGCGGGTGGAGTCGGGTAGATGGAGGAAATCCTTCCTCCTCCACAAAACCTGATGCGTCACACACACTTACAGTCAAAAGATACGGTTAAGTGATCTTGGAGCATGCTGTTGCAGACCTGCGCTCCAATGCATGAAGATCATGTGTGAACACAGCCAACCTCTTCCAGCAGGATAAGTCCCAGCCAATCAAGACAGACTCCGCTTACTGGCTTACTGACAGGACACCAGTGACAGGAAGGAATGTCAAATAGCTATTCGTTAGAAATCTCCTTCCACCACACCACATATTTTCAGGGTTCTTACACCTTTTCCAAAGTCAAATATAAGCACTTTTCAAGCAATTTCCAGTGTATTTGAAGTGTGGAAATTCATTCTTTCATTTTCTTTTCGGCTTAGTCCCTTTATTAATCTGGGGTCGCCACAGCGGAATGAACCGCCAACTTATCCAGCATATGTTTTACACAGTGGATGTCCTTCCAGCTGCAGCCCATCACTGGGAAACATTCATACACACCTATTCACACACAGACACTACGGACAATATAGCTTACCCAATTCACCTATAGCGCATGTCTTTGGACTTGTGGGGGAAACCGGAGCACCCGGAGGAAACCCATGCCAACACGGGGAGAACATGCAAACTCCACACAGAAACACCAACTGACCCAGCCGAGGCTTGAACCAGCAACCTTCTTGCTGTGAGGCCAACGTGCTACCCACTGCACCACCGTGCAGCCCCATTGTGTAAATTATTAAATTTATTTACATTTATTTTAAATAAAATTTATTTGCGTCTCTCATGTCACTATGGTTTCAAGGCACCCTCTAAAAAACATCCTACTCATAACATCGTAATACCATATGATCACTCTGCCTGGTGCAGCCATGGTACAGCTGCAGGGTTTCTTGACTATTACACCAAAATAAGAGTATAGCTTTTTGCAATATTGACCTAGAGAACAGTTTATTGAAAAAAATTTTTATTTTCTGTCAGTCCTTTAATACAGTCCTTATTACCTGATGGTGCTACAGACTGTGTTGGGGTTAACATGTTAAGTATTGCACGTTACGTAATAATATTACTTCTTTAAAGTAACACATTACTAGGACCAGACAGAATCTGCAGACATTTTTTGCTATTTATGCGCAGAATTTTGTAAAAAAATCTGCGGATTTATGCGGAATGATTTTGGGAGTATAACTAAAAAATAACTAAAAAATTTATAAATAAAAACAATATCTTTTAAACTTTTATTTAGTGTTAAATTAGATCCATTTATTTGGTAAACAAAGCAAGTCTCTCATTTAATATATCCTCTAAAAGACAGAACATATTACTTAGCAAACTGTATTGTAAATAAATTATATGAACATTTTCATATTAGTCAATAATATTACTGAAATTAATTTAAAAACTGAATAAATATAAATGTACACACATTTACACAAGTAAATAAATAGACTTAATGTTGATGCTAAAAATTGGTGGAAATCTGCAGATTTCTGCACGCACAGATTCTGTGTGGGCCTATACTTTTAAAATAAGTAATATTATTTGAGTTACTTTTAAAAATATGTAACACAAGACATATTGCGGAATAAAAATGACCTTAGTCAGGTTGAATCACATACTCAATGAGAGAGCATGCTGCAAGGGGAGAAGCAGTCAGCTTGCACTCATCAGCTCTCTTCTTTTCACAGCAGATGAGTCGGTGTACTGTTCTAGTAACTGAGTAACTCAGGGTATTGGTTTATTTCGAGTAGGAGGGGCATCCGGTATGTTAAAAAGTAAGTAATTAAGTACTTACTAAAGATGCAAACCGTTTCATGACAACTTAATTCAATTTAATGAACTGGTTTCGAACGGTTTACCTAAAAGATCCGGGTTAAACAAACAATTCATTTATGAATCTCCCGTAATCACTACAGAAACAATGGCAGGCCAGAGACTTACATTTTTGCAATGGATTCTTGTTATTTTGAACTCATCAAAGAAAGGAAGTGGACTGTCGTTAATTGTAGATTATGTGTAAGTAAAACTCTTGACAACTGCAAGAAACACGATGTTGAAAAAAACAAAAAACAAAACTAGATGCAAAGCACTACACCCACACCTCACCTCCAGTTAAACAACAAATGATTGACATCAGTTCACGTTCTCCAGGTAAAACAATTAATTCGACTAAACTGAAAAAAGGTTGTTGAGGAGAGGCAACCACTGGTTGTTTCTCAATTCCAAGAATGCAGATGCACATCAAATGAGATGCTGCGTTCTTCCTGATCATCACATGACCTTCATGCATTTTGTATGAAAAATGATTTAAACATTACAGCCTTCATACAACAATTAATAGTTTTTTCTTTTTTCAACATACATAACATGCACAAAAACCTTACAAATGTACTTTGCACAATACAAATAAAACAGATTTTAATATGAATATCAGCATCCTTAATGTGTTTATGGCTTTATTAAAATTTTCATGGTAATGTTTATGTTTCATTTAGAGAACTCCTGAAATAAATAAGTTATATCTCTGAGTCTGAACTTTAATAATAAATCTATATAAAATGCTACGCCTCCCACTTCCTACTTCCTTTCAAGTGAGTTTTGCACTCAAGTCTGCATCGATGCGTCCTCGATATCAAGAACACATCCGGGAACTTTCACGCATCCTTCGTTCTTGCGGTCTTGAGTTTTGGAACTGAACTTTGACGGTTGATGATGACGTTATACGAGAACACAAGGACATAAGATTGCTGAAGAATGCATATTGTGAAACTGTCTACTGTTGAAGCGACTACATTTTGTAATATAGTAAGGTTCTTTTTTTCTCTTTTGGGAAATGATTTACACATTTGTTAAGGCCATATAAAGCAAAATACTCAATGTATACAGCTCAAATATTTATTTTGATTTGTGTTTGTTTTTTATCGTCTTTTCATTTTAAAATCACTTTGTGTCGTAGTATAAAATATTTAGTAATAAGCCCAGCAAAGACTGTACTTCCTTCGTCAGCTGAGGAAGTTCAACCTGCCACAGGAGCTGCTCGTACAGTTCTACTCAGCTGTCATCCAATCCATTTTTTGCACTTTAATCACCGTCTGGTTCAGCTCAGCTGCCAAAACCGACCTTCGTAGACTACAGCGAATAGTCCGGACTGCTGAACAAATCACTGGCACTACCCTTCCTACACTTCAAGAACTGTACTCTTCCAGAGTGAGTAAAAGGGCTCGTAAAATCACTCTGGACGACTCACACCCAGCACACTACCTGTTCGAACTGTTACCGTTGGGTCGGCGCTACAGAGCACCAAGCACAAAGACACAGGAAAAGTTTCTTTCCTCAGGCCATCTACCTCATGAACAGTTAAATATTCCCCTACTGTGCAATAAACGTGCAATACTTTCTCATACGCACTTGTACACAGCACCTTATAACCTGTATATTTACAACATATCTGTACATACAACTCATCATCCAGATCTTTTAACTAACTGCATCTCTGTTTAATGTTTAATGTTTATCACCTTTTCTTTTCTTGTATTTAATTTTGTGTTGTCACTTGTCACTTTATGTACACTGGAACTTCTGTTGCCAAAACAAATTCCTTGTGTGTGTGAAGCACACTTGGCAATAAAACTGATTCTGATTTCTTTTGTTAATATTCAGACTGAAGTACTGAAGGCATGTGGTCTGTTTTGAGGATGGTTTTTAGTATTTTTCTGGACTTGGAAGAAGTCAGATTTCAACTAAATATCTTCAGTTCACAATTAGCTGATGATTGATTATAAAGCTTGTTTGTCATGCTGTCCCGGGAGAGAGCCCTGAGCTCAAAAGGTCCTTGAGACCTGGGCTCCCTCCCATTTGCAGGGCGAGAGGGGAGCTTTGAGCTCAGGTAGGTCTCGAGAACTCCCCCTTTTTTGATAAGAGCTGATGACAGAAAATGATTGCTATGAAGAGATATGCTGCTGGATGAGAGTTTGACTGTAGTGCTAAATTTAGATTGAAATATTCACTTGTAGTGCATGTTTTTGGAATGTGGAAGGAAACTGGAGAACCAGAAGAACATGCTAACTTCGCACAGAAACAACAGCCGGCCTGTTAAAGGACTAGAACCGATGACGTTCTTGCTGTGAGGCAACAGTGTTAATCACTGGGCCACCGTGCCACCCTTTGAAGGGAAAGGTGGGGGGGGGGGGGGGGAAGGGGGGGGGGGGGGTTCTTCAAATAGAAGATGGCTTTAGTGAGAAACCTTGGCTCTTTATAGTGGGTTAGGAATCATCTGATTGGTACCAGCCGTGTTCAATCATAATCATGTGATCCTCTCGAAATTGGTTTATAAATAAACTTCACTTAATTTGTGTTCCAAAGATATACAAAGGGTTTGGAACAACATGAGGGTGAATTATTGATTCAATCATTTTGGTTGCCACAGTGGAATGAACTGCCAGCTATTCCGGCATATGGTTTACACAGCAGATGCCCTTCCAACTGCAACCCAGTACTGGGAAACACCCATACACTATGGGCAATTTTGTTTACCCAGTTCACTCATACTGCATGTCTTTAAATAGTGGGGGAAACTGGGGCACCAGGAGGAAACCCACGCCAACATGCAATCTCCACACAGGAATGTCAACTGGCCCAGCCAGCACTCGAACCAGCGACCTTCTTGCTGTGAGGTGACTGTGCAAACTACTGAGCCTCCATGCCCCTACAAGTTTTATTTCTGAGTCTCAGGAGGTTGTGAATAAACAACATTCACACACGCACTCATACACTACGGCCAATTTTGTTTACTAATATACCACATGTCGTTGGACTCTGAGGGAAACTGATGCACCCTGAGAAAACCCACGCAAAATTGGGGAGAACATGCAAACTTTACACAAAAATGCCAACTGATCCAGCAACGACTCGAACCAGCAAGCAAGCAACATTGCTAACTACTGAGCCAACCTGCCACCCAAGTGTAAATTAATAACACAAATTTTATTTTTGGGTGAACTAACCTTTTGAATATTGTTAGGAATTTATGTAACTTCAAATTAAAAAGTGAGTAATATGACTGAGGTCAACTTCTTGCTAACTATTTTTCTTACAAGTCATGATGATATTTGGCAATCTAACCACAGTATTGACTATTTATCGTAAGACGCAGTTGTCTTTATTACGGGCACTATTAGTCAGACACCTGACGATGCAGAAAAGCACAACATTTGTATATAAAAGGTCCATTCCCATAGAAAACGGGCTTAAAAATATTATTAATGTTACAAAATAGAGTTGTAAATACACGCTTGCGTTGCTCAATGCTGTCATTTCCTTTAAACAGTAATTGACAAAGATGCGTAATTGGTGACTTTTACTCACCTACGCCAAGCTGTTTTGAACAAACAATTTATAGTAGTGGGTTCAAGGCACTTGGAGAAGCTCAACCTTCCAGAGAACTTTTCTGAGAAATGACAGACTTTCCGTGAGTGCAATCTGTATAAACATGACGCCTACACGTAAAGTGGACAACCCAACAAGCCCTCATCCCCATCACACAACGCAAAACAAGTTCCTGGGCATCTCCGTCTGCTGCCAGATCTATTAAATCTGCTAATATCATTACTATCCATGGACTTTCACTCCACAGTGGTGTCATTCAGCTATCTTGAAAAAAAATCTGATGACTGTACAGACAGCGGGATTATGCTTTTAATCCTTCAGTTCATGAGGATCATGTTGAAAGAGTTCATTAAACCGTAGCCTATGAGAATGAAAAGTAAAACACAAACACTTAGGAATGAGCAATAAATGACAGGACAAAGTTCTCCACGCGTCACACTTAAGTCTTTTTTTGGTCCTTTCCTTTTCGGTGAGTTTCTAGGAGGGGCAAAATTCTGAAAGCACAGCCTGTTTAAACTTGAACAGAACAGAACATTATCCGAAAACGTACACTGACTGCTCTCCCCTTATTTATTTGGGCTTTGTTGTCCTGGATACATGCCACCCCTTATGGTCACATGTTATTTTATCCATAAAAAATGAAAAACGTATCAAACACCAAGAGGTCTGATGAAACAAGGTATAACATGTACTCCAGAAAATCTTGTCTATTGTAGTATACAGTTATTAGTGTTATGCAAAATATTGGAATGATCAAAATATTGCAGAATAATTGAATACAAAAGTGTCTTTGTGTGCCTGTCACTCGCACACATTAGGCAATGTAGTTATACGATTGAAGGCAGAATTATTAGCCCTCCTGAATTATTAGCCCCCCTGTATATTTTCCCCCAATTTCTGTTTAAAGGAAAGATTTTTTTTCAACACATTTCTAAACATAATCATTTCTAATAACTGATTTGTTTGATTTTTGCCATGATGACAGTACATAATATTTTACTAGATTTTTTTCATGATACTAGTATCCAGCTTAAAGTGGCAATTAAAGGCTAGATTAATTACGTTAAAGGTAGAGTAGGTGATCTACCAGAATGCTAGCATTAGCATAATAGCTTAAATTTTACGACCCTCCCTTGCCGTCCAAAGCCACGCCTCCTTAAGCCATGAATGTACACTAATTGGATATAACACTAGATCATGTCATTCACCAGTTAGAAAACTCTATGGAGACACGCACTTTATCAAGCGTAGTTGTTGACAGGCCAGCGGGTGCAGGAATTATATTTCTCCAAAACTGTGTCACAGGCTGTCACTGTTAAAAAATGAACGAATGTGTGAATATAAATCAAACTTCAATTCAGTAAAGCTGGTTAGGCGGAGGGGCACGTTTAGTTATGTTTTGTTAACTAAATAACAATTAGATCAGAAAAAAGGGATTGCTAAAAACAGAAATATCCTGTCATCTTTTTACATTAAACTTATGTTTATGTTACCAAGACAACAAGTGACTTTTCATTTTCAATTGTGCTCGCTGATCCTCGTACATCTCTTGTTTTCAGCTCCTTTTCACTTGAACAACTAAATGAATGCTTATGTCTATTTAAAGATGCTGTATGTAAATTTTTGACTCTTCTAAAGCATAAAAATACCATAATATGTGTGCAGATATTTAAGAAACATCCTAAGTGAAAATACTTACTTATTTGAAAAACAATGCTGAAGTCAGATATTCTGCTTTGAAAAACAGCCTTGTTGGAAAACAGCGTATTTCATTAATTTATTCAGAAAGGCTCTGAAAGCATGCGTCCGTGACTGAAAATGCGACCTCCGGACAGTATCCGACGTCGAAATGAGACAGATTCAATTCCACATGAGGTTATTAATTAGCAAATGATATAAATATTATGAATGTAAACATTAGGTGAGCAGGTTACATTGTAACCGCGTGTCCTAACAACACGCTTCATGACGAGATACACAGTGATGAGCAATTTGGCTGTTTGCACCAGACGAAACACGACAGAAATTTAAATACAGCCTTTCAGAAGCACAGAATATGCACTCACTCACGAAACGGTAAGGTTTAGAATCTATTTAATACATGTTAACCCTCTTAAACATCATTAAATGCAGATACTGAATCACTCATGTGTGTTTAGTTCTAAAGTTCAATTTCAAACGGTTTATTGTATTTTCAAGATCTGAGGTGAACTATCTGCTGCTGCTCTCAGTATATGGCAATAAATGTCATGTGAAATGGCATTCAAACTCACATTGTTAGCATTTAGCACTGAGTAAAGCACACAAGGTTTACCTGAGGTGATCACTGTCATAGTTTTCTGTTGTTCAGCTGTTGTGAGAAATAGAAGCCGTGTCTAATATATCAATTCGAGGTGTTGGTTAGAAAACTCCTTTTAATATGGAAAATATTCCCTCTATCGCATGTCGTTGCTTTTATTTAGTTCAACCACTGAGTGTCAAGCTTACATACTGCACCTTTAACCAACTATAGTATGGATGCTGTAAAAGGTACTCCATGAACTTGAAAATAGCCAATCTTTTGCTTGACGTTTTCAGTGGCTGAACAGCCCATTCATAAACAGGAACACAATCTACATCAGCTTTGCATGGCTAAAATAGTTTTAAAACATACCTGTCTAAAAGAAATACTTCAGCCATGGTGTCATCCTTCAGATTGTTGTTTTGAACTGCATAACGTCATATTGCCCTCCAGTGTGCAAGAGTAATTCCGATACTGATTCAGGGTTTAGAAAAGTTTTGATTCTGCATATTTGGCAGAAGCCCTTTCAGAAACAATCTTTCTTTTCATGCATACAAGGCCACGTTGGTCTTTCAGAAAGAAGTTCTGGTTGATGCAGAGTTTGCCGGACGTCTCACTGTCAGCGGGTGATCCATACTTCATGGGTCCGTGCAAGTGACGTATCTGTCTGCTGAAAGAGTCTGCGCAGAAATTTAAATTTAAATTTGTTGACAGACAGTTTGAGTTACCTGTCGTAATTGAGCTATTTGTCAGTCTGAAAATATTTAATTGGATGAACAGTTTTTAGTTTTATGCCCTTTTCAGACAATTAAAATACATATCAATACATTTAGATCACTTACTTTAATCATTACTATTGGAATGTGAAGAGACTTTCAACCAGCACAACAAAAAATGTTTCTAAAGACAATCACCTACTGCACCTTTAATTAGGCAAGTAATCAAACAAATCATTGTTTAACAGTGGTTTGTTCTTGAAAAAATATACTGCTTAAGGGGGCTAATAATATTGATCTTAAAATGATTTTTTTTTAAACTGCTTTTATTCTAGCCGAAATAAAACAAATAAGACTTTCTCCAGAAGAAAAAAAATATATTGATGGACATTACTTGCTTTTTACACGTAATTTGGGAAATATTTGAAAAAGAAAACAAAAAATCACAGGAGGGCTTATAAATCTGACTTCAACTACATGTCAATGTGCAACCAAGTATGCATCCTGAAATGCTGTTTTCCTGATGTTCCTAATACAGAGGTGGGCAAACTACGGCCCGCGGGCCAAATGTAATGGTTTGGTTTCAGAATTAGTAAATGATGCAATACAAGTGAACGCGGTACAGTTAGTGCAACCAGTAGAATTAGAACACACTCTCGGATAGGGCTATGCAATTAATCGAAATCGAATCGCAAGAGGCTGCGATATGGCATACATTATTTAACTTCCCCCGCTCAGAGCAAATGCATGAATCTGTGTGTGACGGTCTTCTGTGTGTGACAGCCTTACTAGCGAATCGAGTGAGCACACTTTTATACTGCCCAATCAGAATTATGCAACCAAACTATGTGGAGCACTCATAATAACAAACAGAAAAGCGAGAACGGCTATACGAGGAGGGGCGATCAGGGGCGTAGATTTAGCATGGACGGAGGGGACGGAGGAGGACCAACAATTGAAATGTCCCCACCAATTATTTAATGCCCTTAAAAAATTGTGCTGTCAATATTGACCTAGACATGTTAACCTAGAAAGGCTGTGCCTTTCCCTGCTGTCATGTGAGAGGCTGTAGCTGCATTCAGAAAAGCAGCGCCAAAACAGCGCAGGTGAATTTCCTGTCCAAGAATGAGGTGTGTGAGGTGTGTGACACACACAGGTGAGGATGGTGGCAGCAAAAAAAGGACTTGATGTGGCCCTCAGGTCTAAAAAGTTTGCCCACTACTGTCCTAATACTATCAGGATTTGAAATCTATACCAGATTGGCAAAATGGTGGCGTTATTTTTATTTGGTGTTCAAGCGTAGTTTTGTAGCCCATTGTAATTGAGGAAAAGTCCAAATGTCACCTTTCTGCCATAAAACTGATTGGGCAGACCAAACTGCAAGTCATAAACAAATTTTGCTAGATGGTAAACCCCAAAGTCCCTTTAAGGCAAGTCATTTTACTCGGCGGCCATCTTTAAAAAAGCCTCTCAGGCAGAATGCTCGGGCATTTTGTCTGAATGGGGAAACAACAAATTCTCCAGTACTGTTTGCCTAGCTTACGATTACGATACAGATTTGGAACCACAAATAAACCTAAACAACAACTTTGTTTCTAAGCATCTGAATTAAACAAAATCTGCATATTTTCAGGGTGCCCGAGCTAATGCGTATGCGCACTCAAAAGAAAAGAGATCACAACACCAATCACATTTATAGCCGTCTTACACACTGCTCTTCTGAAGTAATTCACAACTTGGTCTTGACAGTGAATCTCTTCCAGAAATGACAGCGACTCTTTGTTTACAAGTTTGTGGCTGTTTGGGTAATTGTTGTCAAGTGATGTGCTTTTGACAGAACAGACTGTAGTACCTTAGTACGTGTTCTTTTCATACAAATCACAAACCAAAAAACTTTTGTTTTCAAGTTTAGTGGTCAACTTGAAATGTTTCAAGTTCATTTAAAACTACAGATTTTAAGCTTTATGTGGATATATTTTTTATGTCTGTAAAGCAAGTATTCACTGAGATTCCAGTGTGTGTGCTGACCACAAAAATTGTCGTAAAAGCACACATCTGGTCTGAGCTTCTCCCAGGAGAAACATCAGTCTATACCAATCCATGATTGGGTCCTGTACTAGTAGGCGGGGCTTCATTCGCCATATTGACCGTTATACTTTTTCCTATTCAAAACAATATGACATGTCTTGTGTATTCTATAGTCTTTTGTAGTACCCACCCCGTCACCTAGGCTCACTCTTATTGGCCTAATAGTGACACTGCAGCAATCCAAAATACAATATCGCTCAGAACTTCGAGACTGCATATCTCAGATCTGGCTGCCACTGTGGTAACATTTTAGGCTATATATATAAAATTATAGTAGTGTATGTGTGTGAATGAGAGTGTATGGGTGTTTCCCAGTGATGGGATCCAGCTAAAAGGGCATCTGCTGCATAAAACATATTCTGGAAAAGTTGGTGGTTTATTCCGCTGTGTTTATGAATGAATAAATAAATGAATGAAATTATATAATGAAAATGAAAATTGTATAATGATATATATATATATATATATATATATACCTGACCAGTGAGCTGTCTGACAAAAAAGCGCTCTTCTAAATCAAATCTGCAGGATGCCCTTCTGGATCTTTCACTTACTTCGAAGACACTATACTGACTACGCTTACATGGACATCAGTAATCTAGTCATTTGCCTTAATAGACAATATTATAATTAAGATGTTTACGTAATGTGCTTTCATGTAAGATTTTCCTGTAATTTTGGGTGACTTTAACTGAAGTTCGGCAGTTTCACTTTCACTCATGAACATTTCATTCATGCCCCCGTGACAAACTGGGGTATTAGACGCAAATAAGGAGTAAGGACTCGTGAGTGTGTTATGGAATTTAATAACGCATGCCAAACAGAAAGAAAAATTCAGCATTTGGCGATGTGTGTGTGTGTGCGGTCCTTTACTGACAGCCGCGTGTGTGGATCTTGTCGGAAAATATGGCGAAAAGTCCTACATGACGGTAATAGTTTGATTGGGTGTTTACTTCAATAATGCCACCAATATATGCATACTCCACATCTTAATTCCATTTCTGTTTAGTTCAGTTATGACTTTAGTCAGATTAAGGTGATCAAAAATTGCTGTTTTGAGCTTATGTAGGCTTAAAGTTCAAAATTCATGTTTAACTGAATGAACAGTAAACACAAGTAAATCTTACTGAACATAATTTATTTTCATCACCAATTATCATAGTAGAACAGTTTCTCAAGCAGTTTGTGATGTATTTTAAAAACTGGAGATGAGCCCCTGGTCTAATGTGCCACCTGGCTTGAGAAACCCGTTCTCAAAGACTTATATTTAGTCATTATTTGAATTCAAATGAGCTACTTTAATCTACATTAATATAGATTAATTCCAAGATTACAGTGAGATTAATCTAGATTAAAAAAATATCTATGCCCACCTGTAATAATATATGTATTAACAAAGTCCATTTGTATCACTATACCAAGTTATAAACTAAAATGTCTGTAAATTATAAATTAAAGCTCTAAATCTTCAAGAAATTAAGTATGCACATGTACAATTTTTTTTTTACAGAGAATCCTGCCGAAATTGTATGAGATCAGCCCATAGGTTGCGCTATAACATTTTAACAGGCACTATAACTTGCTAAAATCATATTTTCATTTAAATAAATCATACATTATTTATTAAAGTAGTTACAGACTTGATAAAATGTCTGATTTGTTTTGTACAGCAACCATGTAAACCATGACTGTTCACTTTCAGTTGTGCTAATGCATCTTTTCCCTGAAAAAGTATGAAAAATATGTTGGTTATAACATTTTTGAAAATATGATATTATAAATTGTATATGGCATTATTTAGCATTCTGCCACACATTGCTTATGTTGTTTTTTTTCAACAGCGCACCGTCCTAATAGTTATTAATGTACTGTACCTGATATAATCACCAAGGCCTTTAAGTCCTGCAAACCAGATCACTGACTCTGTTTTGTTACTTCCAAAAAAACACCTTTGATGAAGTAAATATTTTCTTAAACTGGGTTGTGGGTGTGTAACGCGATAAATGTATTATGCAGGTGTATGTTTTACATAGCCATAAAAGGTAATGGCAACCTAAAAAACAAAACAAAACATGATAATTATATGAGCATAATGTAAATATTATGATTTGTGTAAAAGCTAGCGTAGAGCTGAAGTTACAGAGATGAAAAGGGCGAATCGCAAAGATGACCCTCTCTATTTTGCACAGATCCAGATGTCCGGCCCGCTGTGTGTACTGCTCATAATGGACTGTTTTCATCCAACATTTCTGAAAGTGAAGTTGTTTGGGTTGGTTGATAAACACAGTTGTAACTGAAGGAAGAGCGCACTCAACAAAGCCCAGTGCACATATGCGCAAACTACACATGCTTTCTGGTGGCCTGTCTGACCCTGGTGGGGGGCTACATGACAGGTTTATAACCCATAAAGCTGCAACAGCTAATGGCTAAAACTGATTATCATCACTATGTAAATAACCAACAAAAGGTTTCGTTATTGTAGAAACACATCTACATGCTAAAAACTGAAAGAAAAATATTCTGTTGCTCAAATGTATTACTCCTTTCGAAAGTAAAATTATCACTTTACTCATTATTCCCTGGAAAAAGCTCAAACTACTCTTTACACTTATTCTGTAAAGTGTATGCTTTCCCATAATTCTACTCAGGTGACTCTTTGCATATTTCTTGGTAACACTTTGTAACATTTCTTGGCAATATATTGTAATAACTGAACACTAGGAATCATTATTCATCGTTTGTTAAGGCACCTAACCCTTAATGGCCCACTGCTCCGAGTGTATGCTCACAGTGTGGGTTTGTGTGTGTGTGCTTTCACTACTCACTCAAAATGTGCGTGTTCACTTCACTTAAGCATTAACTATACATTAAAATAATTAAGTTATGATGAGTTTATAAATACTGTATAGCTGCACATGTTGTATTCTTAGCTTATAAGCACATGTTTAATCTGTCATAATCATACTTAATTTATTCATGAAAAATTAATCATTAACAATGCATTATTTACAAACCAGTTATGGCCACACAGTGACTGAGTGGTTAGCACAGCAAGAAGGTTGCTGGTGAGTCTCAGTTGGGTCAGTTGGCATTTCTGTGTGGAGTTTGCATGTTCTCCCCGTGTTGGTGTGGGTTTCCTCTGGGTGCTCCGGTTTCCCCCACAGTCAAAAGACACGCGCTATAGGTAAATTGGGTAAGCTAAATTGGCTGTAGTGCATGTGTGAGAATGAGTGTGTATGGATGATTCCCAGTGCCGGGTTGCAGATGGAAGGGCATCCGCTGTGTGTGGGATAATTTGGCGGTTCATTCTGCTGTGGCAACCCCTAAAAATAAAGGGACTAAGCCGAAGGAAAATGAATGAATGATAAATAAGTTATTTAAGAGTAGTTAGTGGTTTTTAGGATCATTCAGAATGGGTAAGTAAATGATTATTAAAGTATTCATATGAACATGTATATAACTTATTTTTCAGGCATATGTTACTTAATATGTCAATAAATGCCTTAACACAAATATCTGCAGTGTTTTGGGCTACTCTATTCTATGTACACTCACAGAAAAAGGTACATGGTGGTACAAAACATGTTCCTTACCGTACAGTACAGAAAATACCTCTTATGATACTGTTCTGTACCTTTTATGGTACAACTGAAATGAAAGTACACAATTGTTCTCATATAAAAGGTACATAAGTGTTAGACATCTCCTTTTTACAATATCTATGAAAATAAGTATAACTGTAAAGGCACAGTGATTTATGAATAATTTCCGTATTAAAACATGAATCATCATTTAAAAGCATTTAAAGAAATTTAAAGAAACTCATAAGCATGATTTATTAAGTTCTATAATACAAAACAACTGGTAAAACAAAACTACAGGTATTGTAAACTAAACATTTAATAAACATTTGCTAAGCATTTTCTAATACATTTTCATTATTGATATCCACTATCAATTTGCTTTCCACTACATGTACATGGGAGAATGTACTGCTGTAACATTTTTTTCTGTAACAAAAATCTTAAGATTTATGTTAAAGGATTGTTTACAGGTATTATTTATTGTAAATTAAAAATGTGTATTTACACAAAAATAAACCTTCCTTTGTAAACTGAAACATTGTTAAAAATGTATTTGATGTTTTATATTTACTGAAAATAAATTGACGCATTTTGGATATAGCAAAATGCATTTGAATAGTTCTTGAAGGAACACATTTGACACTGTTAAGGTACAAAGTGTCTTGTCACACTTAGTGGTACCTTCATGGATCAGATTTGCACCTTTGATGAAGGTACAATATTGTATCTGCAGGTTTTAAAAACCAAAGGAACATTTTGGTTTCCCATGGTACAAATCATGTCTTTAAAGGTACAAACTGCAATGGTACAAATTTGTTTCTTTGTCTTAAGGTACAATTCTGTCCCATAAAAAGGTACTGCTACAGGGACAAGAGTTTGTACCTTCTTTGGTACAACCTTGTATCATTTTTTCTGAGAGTGTATTCTTTGTAAATTCTTGAAAATGAAAGGCTCAGTTACAGTCTACACAGAAAAACATATAAATTCAGAACCCCAAAATGCAAATTTACATAAAATATACAAGATAGAAAAATGAATACAACTGTTTCAAATGAAAAATAAATCGCTCAATAACCGTAGTGTAAAAACAACATCAAATTTGATAAAACAGCATAATTATAATAGTTTAACAGTTTAGTGTTATCCAGCGATGTTTAAACTGCTCAGTAATTTTATTTTTTGATCAATAAATAACAATAATGATAGTTTATGTTATCTGATATCATTATAAGCTTCAAGCATTGTTTCAGTATGTTGTTTATTGTTCGTGACTCAATGGAAAATCCTTTGAATCCTTGAAAAATACTGTAAAAGCACTGTTTACAGTATATATGAGCTTATAACCAGTTTTTTTTTCTGAAGGTAAACTTCCATTAAACTTGTGCTTCAGTGCAAAGCTGATTTTTTTACTCATGAAACATGAAACCAATAAACAACAAAGAGTATGTTTTTCATATGATTCTTATTATTTTATGAGTAATTAGGGTTGCACAATATATCGTTTCAGCATTGATATCACAATGTGCGCATCTGCAATAGTCACATCGCAAAGAAATGCAATGTTCGGTTTGAATTATAGTTGACCAGGAGCTACAGAAATGTATTTAATCACTGTATTTATATGGACTTATAATTTATGCAAAAAAAAAAAACTTTTCTTACTTAGATGTTTTATCTTTTTAAATGTCAAAGCAAAAAACAAGATTATTTCACTTGCCCCACTGGCAGATAATTTCCTTAAAACTATCAAAAAAACCCTCTTAATTTTCACTTATTTCTTCTGATGGTGAAAAGTAAACAATATTTTACTTGGTCTTAGAAATGTTTTGGATATTTGGACTAGAAACAAGACAAAACAAAGAAAAGCAATTTGTTTGCAGTGTGATTATTTAATTTCTTATACCCAAATACTGTTAGACACCCCAGAAAACCGTCAAATAAAGCTATTAAAACCCTCATCTGAAATTGTAATCATATTGCAATATTTATCGCAAAAAAATATGGACTCACAATCTGGAGTTATTACAACCAGTCAGCGGTTATTGTGTCTTTAAGTAAAAGCGTAGAACTAATTTTATAAACTGCCTTATGTACTGTAGCTTGATGCTACACACAGCTCTAATGCACCTGCCATATGTATGTCATATAACTGTTTTGATAATACAGTATGTAGGTATATGAAAATGAATCTAGGAAGGGCCACTCAAAAATGACATTTGCTGTTTGTTCAAACTACTTATTTTAAATGAGCTGAAACAACACAATTCTTGATATTTTTTGTGACAACTCAATTGTTTTATGTTCAATCCACTTAAATCTGCCTAAACATCTTAAACCAATAGCTGATTATTGAAAGCGATAGTATATCTGCCATTTCTGATACTGATGGTTTGGTTTGATTAAATTGTGATCATTATTTCCACAATTCTGAAAGAAATAAAAATGTTATTCTCTCCATTTCAACAACATGTTTGAGAATAACTGTCTCAAAACACATTACTTAATAATATTACATTCTTCACGCAATAAATTTCTTAAAATAAAATTAAGATAATGTTTTATAATGTAATGTTTTAAACTGAATTGAAAAAAAAATAATCTTGTTTTAGTTTCACATTCATTCACCTTTAATACATTTGTTGTTTTAAAAGTATTAGGGAAAATTACAACAATCATATGATCCAGATTAAAATACAAATTGTTATTTCTGTGCATCTCTAGTAATATTATAACAGAAATATTCTCATAGCAATTTTTTAAAGCAACCATTACTGTCAAATTTGTTATTGTTAAAAGTAACATATAATGACTTATAACAATAGACTGTAAAAGATATGGATGTAATATCCGTGACATTACCCATAAGTTTCTGTAGAAAGCAAAAGAAGCTACAAGAAGGCATGGTCAACCTTTGTCATTTTGTTTGCGCATCATCGCACCAACCGGCGGATACCAAACAAGGGGAAAGAGGTGGAGCGTGGGCAGAGCTACAGACGCCTGCTATCATTTTGCTTAGACAGGCTTTTCTTTGGGAGAAATGCTTAATACTATATTACCTGTGACTCGTTTGTGTTCTGACCACATGTGTTTGGTTGTATACTATATCAATAAAGTGTTTAGTATTTTAAAAACACTGTTGTAATTGAGCCACTAAGCATTGTTCTTATGATGTTTTTCTACTGGATATACTAAATATAGTCTGTGTTAGTAAATGCAAGGCTATTTATGAAATCCAGACATAACACTGTATGACTGTGCTTCAGACGACGTTCTATAGCCTACAGCTAATCAATCTGTCAGATTCTGGAGTGCATTCAAGTTCTAAAAAAAAGTATAAATGATAAATGATCTTAAATAAAACAAATACATTTATAGAGATGGTATATACAGTCCATCTGGAAAGTATTCATAGCGCTTCACTTTTTCAAAAAAAAAATTATGTTACAGCCTTTTTATGTTATTTCAAAATGGATTAAATTCATTTATTTCTTTAAAATTCTACACACAATAGCCCATAATGACACAAAGATTTTTTCAAATTGTTGCAAATTTGTTAAAAATAAAAAACCTGAAAAATCACATATACATAAGTATTCACAGCCTTTGCTGTGAAGCTCTAAATTGAACTCGGGTACATTCTGTTTTCACTGATCATTTCAGCAGCTTAATTGGAGTTCAGTTGTGGTAAATTCAGTTGATTGAACATGATTTGAAAAGGCATACACCTGTCTATATAAGGTCCCAGGGTTGACAGTGCATGTCAAAGCACAAACCAAGCATGAAGACAAAGGAATTGTCTGTAGACCGCCGAGACATGATTGTGGAAAGGCTGGGAAAGGATACAGAAAAATTTCTGCTGCTCTGGAAGTTCCAATGAGCACAGTGACCTCCATCATCCGTAAGTGGAAGATGTTTGGAACCACCAGGACTCTTCCTAGAGCTGGCCGGTTGAGTGAGTGATCTGGAGAGAAGGGCCTTAGTCAGGGAGGCGATCAATAACCCAATGGTCACTCTATCTGAGCTCCAGCAGTCTTCTGTGGAGAGAGGAGAACCTTACAGAAGGACAATCATCTGTGCAGCAATCCACCAATCAGGCCTGTATGGTAGATTGGCCAGATGGAAGCCACTGGTATTTACCAGGTACAAATACATGGTATTTGCCAAAAGACATCTAAAGGACTCTCAGACCATAAAAAATTATACAAATTCTCTGATGAGACTAACATTGAACACTTTGGAGTGAATGCCAGGCGTTTCGTTTGCAGAAAACCAGGCACAGCTCATCACCAGGCTAATACCATCCCTACAGTGAAGCATGGTGGTGGCAGCATCATGCTGTGGGGATGTTTTTCAGCAGCAGGAACTGGAAGATAGTCAGGATAGAGGGAAAAATGAATGCAGCAATGTACAGAGACATCCTGAATGAAAACCTGCTTCAGAGTGCTCTTGACCTCAGACTGGGGAGGCGGTTCATCTTCCAGCAGAAAAATTTGCCAAAGCACACCACCAAAATATCAATGGAGTGGCTTCATAACAAATCGATAAATGTCCTTGAGTGGCCCAGCCAAAGCCCAGACCTAAATCCTATTGAACATCTCTGGAGAGGTCTGAAAATGGCTGTACACCATCAGTGGCATCATATTCAAAAATACTTGAGGCTAGAATTGCTGCTAAAGGTGCATTAACAAAATATTGAGCAAAGGCTATGAATACTTATGTACACTCAAAAAAATTGTTTTGGCTTGTTCAAACCACTTAATTAATGTGAGCTAAAACAACACAATTCTTGAGATTTCATTGGGACAAAAAAAAAAGTATGTTCAGTCCACATAAATTTGTTAAAAGTGTTAAGTTAACTTAATTGATTTGCGTTGGGACATGAATAAATTGTGTCGAACCCTGCATTTTTACAGTGTACATGTGATTTTTCAGGGTTTTTTTTTTTTATAAATTTGCAACAATTTCAAATAATCTTTTTTTACATTGTCATTATGGGGTATTGTGTGTAGAATTTTGAGGAAGTAAATGAATTTGATAAATTTTAGAATAAGGCTATAACAAAAAAATGTGGAAAAAGTGAAGCGCTATGAATACTTTCCGGATGCACTGTAAGTATATTATTTTACTCACCTGGGAAATAGAGGCCACGTTAATTGTTTGTGCGCACAATTAAGTGCACACAGCATGCCACACCATCTGACAATTGTAAGAAATAATTCTAACAAGCAATTGACGGTGTAAAGCCATATAAAATAAAATGTATATGCCAAGCTCAGCGGCTAATCAGCTGAAATGAGCTGAGGTGAAGTGACGACGACCAGCGAGACCTAGCTGTCACTCAAGTGGCCACGCTCTTAATTATGCAGACTTTTTTTTATAACTTAATATAAACGAAACGCATGAGTTATAAAAAAAATTCACCCCCCTCACAGTTGTCATGAAGTGTAATACTAGCTCGTTCTTTGTACCAAGCAAACATCTTTTTTTTTGCTGTAAAGTTGCCCATTTTAACAGTGGGGTAAATAGAAATTTGCTCTATTATGGAGCCAGGGTTATCGGAATAAACTGCAGTTTCAGTTACTTCTGTATTTGCTTCACGAGAGTGGGAGGTTGCCGCTTGCTTATAACACAATAAATATATTTCTGTATTTGTGTTCAGTCTTTAAATTGCTCATTGCTTAGAAAACAGCAAATGGCAGAATGTGGAATCAGCTTTTTATATGAATAAATTATTAGTAACACTTAGCTAATGTATTTACAAACATTAACAAACAATGAAAAATAGTATTTATTTATCTTTGATTATGCTAGTTAATGTTGAACTTTGATTAATAAATGTTGTACAAGAATACTGTTCTTTATAGTAAATACATGAACTAGCTTTAGCTATAAAACCTTACTGTAAATGGTGACCAATATCAATGAATTATAAAAATAAATGATATTTAGCTGAATCTCCATGCTATCATTAGTCGATAAAGTTGATTAAATGACCTCTCGTATCTCAAAAATGAGAATTACCCTTAGTTATCTGACCAAATGGCCTCAAATGAACGCATCAAGTAAATTTCCATGATAACAAAACAGGTGATGGGTTTGCTATTAATAGATTTTAAAAGGCAATACAAACTCTTTAAAGAGTTTACATTAGAGTGGAATATAAAACATAAACAGCAGAGTCATAGAGGAGGCAGCAATGCACTTGTTAACGCAAGCAAAGGTGAACATCCAGAGCTTTAAGTTAAATCAATTATTGTGTATTATGTAAAGCTAAATAGCAAAAACATGATGTTTTATTATACATTATCAAGCATGAACCACAATTGTGCTATAATATGTGTTATGACTTTACTACATGCACTCAAAAATTTATTTTGCTGCTTGTTCCAAGTACTTATTTAAAATGAGTTAAAACAACACAATCCTCAAGTTTTTTGGGGGGACAACTTAATTGTTTTATGTAAAATCCACGTAAATTTGTATAATCATTTGAGTTAACTTAAATTATGTTGGGACAACATGAAGGAATTGTGTGGAACCCTGCATTTTTTACAGTGTGCCAACACAGTGTTCTATGATATACTAGGGCTGCACAATATTGAAAAAACTGACACGGAAAGCAAGGCAAGGTAAAACGCGTCGTAATGTTCACATTCAGGAAACAAGACTCAGCAATCAGTCCGTGAGCAGCTTCAGCTGTGAGTGTCTAATCAGTGAAGACTTGGAGCAGGTGTGTGTGTGTGTGTGTGTGTGTGTGTGTTGCATGACTGAATCTATAGTTCATTTTGAGGCAGGATTGTAGTTAGTGTGAATGTGAATGTTTTCCGTCTATGGTGGTTAGATCGCTGGTGATCGTGACATTGTTACTGTATATAATTTCACCAGATTAAATTAATAACTCTATTTGGAAATAATTTACATAATTTTATGTTGATTATGATGTAGAGTGTGTTACAATTTGTGCACAAGTGTAGCAGTTTTCTTAAAAGCAGGGTTCGACAATAGAGATGGCCCAATATTCATGCAAATGTGATCTTAGATTCAAGAAGCAGCACGACTGTCAAAACTAACTGTGTTAGCGCAAGCAAAAGAAAGCAGGTGAAAACCGATTGAGAGGATGATGATCAGTCGCGCGTGCAGGTGATGTGATGTTAAAAAGCATACGTGCCTGCCCTAGAGTAAACGCAACTGGTGCAATCGGTTCTCTTTAAAATAGACTGGACAAAACAACAAAGAGCACCCACAGTCGGGGGTCATCAACAGGGAAGAATAGACGATCAATGAAAGTCAAACTAATTTTGGCCAGCCACAGATCTGTGTGAGTTTACTGGTAAATGTGAGGCTCAGGAGGACACAATTCGTCTGCTAACTGATTATCGGGGGTCAGCTATTTTGAGTAGTTTGTGTAATAAATCCATACATTCCATTGCTTCAATTTTATTTACGTTTTTGGTGTTTTGAGGGATAAAGAGCTGATTCTGACCTATACTGTAACCTCTGATGAGTTATTTCAGCAGACACAGGGCTCTTACACCTTTACCAAAGTCACATTTAAAGACTTTTCAAGCTCTTTTCAGGTGCATTTTCAAACTGTCCCAGCCTTTTACAACTGTGGTAAATTACATATTTGCATGTACACACTTCTTCATTAAATTATTTATATTCTATAGTACAGCATAGCATATAGTATAGTATTTTAAGGAAAATTTTAATGATATATTTGCCCAAAGCCCATTATCAACACTGAAATGCTGTCTCTTTTAAATTTCATCTATTCACATCTAAGAAGTCATATTTAACTTTACATTTATATTTATTTGAGTGATCAAATTTGTTTTTATATTTCAAAGTCAAAGTCAAATTTATGCATATAAAATATATTTTCCCAACAACAAAATTGTGGCTAATAAAATCGGTGAGTGGCTAGTAATGTTGGAAATCTATAGCCAGGGTGGCTGGTGATCAAAAAAGTTAATTGTATATATTCTGAAGTACAATCAATCTTTCTTTAAGTTAAAAACATTGTAATTTCTTGTGCATGAATGCTTTAAATGCCTACACAATTACAGGCCTTAAAAACATAAACACAATCAACTGTAGTTCCAGGTTAACTATAATCCCGCATCAACATTGCAGATGTGCACATTGCGATATCGACGTTGAAACAATATATTGCGCAGCCCTTTGATATACTATAGAATATCAGAGGTTAGACTAAAATTAAATGTCCTTTGTCCTAAAATTCTGTATACATATTTTGTCATCTTTTTTGCCTCAACTAAACCTCTAAAATAAAGCAGCTAGATGTAATTTCAAGACTCAAACCTACACTGTTAATGATTTCTGTAAATTGCACAGTATTGAACTGTATTTGACTGTAGTGAAGTTATGCAGTATTTACAGTAATTTAAATTTGCATTTGTAAAAATTACTGTCTATTTTACCGTAAAGATATAGTGTAAATGCATATAGAGCAAGATTAATGATGCTGTAAATGTAAATACAGTATTCTTGCTATAATTAATTTACAATAAGTTACAGGTGAACTGCTGCAAGTAAGTTACAGTAGATTTTACAGGAAATTGTTAACAGTGTATTTTGCATGACGAAAATGCCCATTAAATGTCCATTTTAGTTCCAGCTTGTGTTTACAAAGAAAGCCTTCCAGCACATTCATATGAAAATGTCAGAAATCAAGCCCATGTGTGAATGCAGCTTGCTTTATATCTGTGCTAGAATGTGCCACCGATGTCAAAGATGCTGCCAATCTTAATGTGAGCTGTATCAATTGGTTCCTCCATCCATTAAGGTTCAGTGAGATATTATAATGTAAGCATAACCCGCACAGTGTGAATAGCAGTCTTTAAAAATTAATGCAAATGCATCAAATATAAGGCATTAAGCATAAACCTTGTAAATAAAACAGTATCAAAACAAGTTAAACCTGTTTAAACGCTTTCTTCCATGTTAAAATAGTTCCGTTTAACATGGAAGAAATGGGAAAAAACTGTTCACATCCCTGTTTCACGTTAAAACATGTTTGCATGCTTTAGCTGATTAGTCAACAGTTATTAATTTCTCATTAATGTCTGTTGACTTGAGTTCAAGGAACCCTAAGATGATTTTACAATGATGTTAAAGAAATAAAGTTCTCTTCTGTTTGTTACAGGGGTCTAAGGAGCCATTCGATCAGCTCCTGTCAACAGTCTCGCAAAGCAGTCTGTCAGCAGAGTTTACTGTTTGCCCTATAAATGAACAATAACAAGCCAAACCTTTTCTCAAATACAGCTTCATTGTTTGAATTGTCAAGTTTCTTTGTGAATGATTTCTTTTATTTCATGATTTATGATGTCTTCTTCTTATATGTACAAAGACAAAGTTGCTGACTGTGTTTATACTGGCATTAAGCACAACAAAAAATTGGCAACACTTTATAATGTCCTATTTGTTTAAGGGATAGTTCACCCAAAAACAAAAAATTGCAGGTCATCCAAGATGTAAGTTGTAATGTAGGATATTTAGTGCATTGGAGACATGTTGGATATTTCTTGTTATGAGTTGAACATACACAAATGCCACCAAAATGCTATATTATGAGTGTGAAACTCCAAGTGTTCTTAAAGCCACAAATTTCTGAGTTGGGGGGTTAATAAGAAACATGGTAGCATCAATGAATACACTATCTGTCAGGCTTTGTCTGATGGTATAAACTAAATTGACCGTAGTGTATGTGTGTGTGTGTGTGTGTGTGTGTGTGTGTGTGTGTATGGGTGTTTCCCAGTACTGGGTTGTGGCTGGAAGGGCATCCGCTCTGTAAAACATATGCTGGAATAGTCCCTCTGAAATAAAGACTAAGCCAAAGGAAAATGACAGAATGAAAGAAACTCAGTGTAAACATAGTAAACATAAAACACAACAAATGACATAAACATCAACCATGAATGACAACCAGGAAATAAAAATCAGGAGCTGAAAACATGGGGGTGTAAACAATAAAACACCATGGAAGCAAAAGAGCACTGAAAACAAGGAAAGCAAAGCAAAAACACAATAAACTCACTAGACACAGATATTTAAAGAGGAAGTGAAGCAGTCAGTCAAGTTTACGTTCATTCATTTTCTTTTCGGCTTAGTCCCTTTATTAATCTGGGGTCGCCACAGCGGAATGAACCGCCCAGTCAAGTTTACATTATTTTCTAAATTGATTTTCACTTAAATGAAAATATATTAAACAAGCTTGATTAAAGTAACCATTTTGTAGAGGCGGGAACCGTGCAACAACTTTAATCATGAGGTAAACACAAAACAAAAGTTTCCAGCTTGAACTCCTTCACGGGACTCTTGAAAACAATCTCTCCATTGGGCTCGCGGCTCACAGCAACACCCACACTGTCACCGATACCAAGGAGACCAATCACCGAGCTTGCAATACGCGTCATTGCGACGTGTAGTTACATTTTATAAGAAGTGCGCATCAGTGTTGGCGCCAGCTTCGTTGCGCGTACGAAGGCTGCACTAGACCATATGTGTGCGTTTGAAGGAGAAGTATAAATCAGCCTTTGAACGCTGCAATAATGCTCAGTTTCGTTTCATATCAATTCAGTGTATCACCAGGAGCCACAAGTACACATTTTGTTTTGACTGTAATATTAATATTATTTGGACTCTGAAAGCTCAAGCAGCACCTGACTTTTAAAAAAAATATTTAAAAAAATACAAAAAATATATGAATCTGTGCAAATTATATTTATAATCTGTCTGGTTCTTAAATCTGATTGGCTGATAGTCAATATTCTGCAAATAACAGCACTTGTACAGACTCTTCACCCTTACCCTTGTGTATTACTCTGTCCACATAAAGCAACAAGCAGAGGACACTCTACAGTTTGACAAATAGTGCAGCTGCTGGACAACATAATGTACTTTTCAGTTTTTTTTACGTGAGAATGTAGTTGTTTAGATTGCAACGATGTAGTTTATTTTTAAGGATAGTACCTATTTTAAATATTATTACTTCTGACACAAAGCATGTCGGCGGCAATTAGCCTGTCATTGAGTCGTTGTCCATCCACAAGATGGCGAGGAAGACAACAAAAACAGCATAATTTATAACTAGCAGATCAAATCATAATTAAACAGGTAAATGACATTCTAAATCGAACTCCCTTTTTTGTATGTTGTAGTGCTATATTTATTATACCAGAGGATCTCAACCTTTTTCACTTTGGGGCCCATCTTCTCTGAAAACTTTTTGAAGGCCAACATCTTACATTTTTTCTTAAATTGATGGTCTAGAGAAAATGCTTATTTTAAATATTTATTTATTAGCAAAACATTTATTTTGCTTATACTATTATTATTTAATTTTTCTACAGCGTTTTATAAAAAAACCCCGAAACATATACCCTGAATATATATATAGCCACCCTTTGGATTACTTTTTTCTTTTTTAAATATTTCCCAAATGATGTTTAACAGAGCAAGGACATTTTCACAGTATGTCTGACAATATTTCTTTTTCTGGAGAAAGTCCTATTTGTTTTATTTCAGCTAGAATAAAAGCAGTTTTTAACCTAATTTAGAGTTAATAAAGTTAACCTAATTAACCTAGTTAAGCCTTTAAATGTCACTTTAAGCTGTATACAAGTCTCTTCAAAATATCTAGTTAAATATTATTTACTGTCATCATGGCAAAGATAAAATAAATTATTAAATTAAATTAAAATTATTAGAAATGAGTAATTAAAACTATAGTGTTTATAAATGTGTTGAAGAATTCTTTTCTCCGTTAAACAGAAATTGGGAAAAATATAAACAGAGGGCCTAATAATTCAGAGGGAGCTAATATAATGTGAAGGAATGTTAAATTATTTCAAAGTTTGCAAAAAAAAGACAAAAAAATCTATGTGTATATACAGGTAGGTGCGTTGTCAAGCCGCGGTCACAACTAGAGTTTGACCATACAAAATTATTTCGTACATCTCTGCGAAACGTGGCAAGATTAAAAAAGATGATTAGACATAAAAAATAAGCAATTGCTCCATATTTGAAAGTTCTGTACAAAGAAGTCATGTTTTGATCTTCTATTGATCATGTGATGCAATTTCGCAGGTCAGTGTTCACCAAGCTTGAACGGAGAAAGTTGTCACACAACTTTCGCATGTGTATGAATGGAAGTCTATAGGGGAGGAGGTGCAGACTTCAGGCTTCAGTGCAGGCTTTAGAGTGGCTAACTGTAGTATTGGTATCTTAGCAACAAACAGTAAACAGCTTACTGGTCATGTGGGTTTAACGTTTGCTACATCAAAGTTTAATCAGGAATTCCTCATTGATCTTGAGAGCCAGCCTGTACACTCGCCGGTGTCTTACTCACACTTGCAATATCGTCACGATGGACGTCCAGCATTCTTCAGCCTTCAGCGCTTAGACTGCAGCTTTGCACAGAAAGTTTGGCCCTAGAAGAAATGGTTGTGCCCAACTGAGCCTGGTTTCTCTTAAGGTTTTTTCATTCACTTTTGTCAATTGGTGAAGGCTTCCTTGGTTTTGGACTTGTGGAGATGCGCATCTATGGATCTGCTCTTTAGTTTTTGGACTTTCAGCAGTGAAAATTTAACCACACTCAACTGAACTGAACTGAACTTCAACTCTGAAAACTGGACTGACACAGTTTTAATGTATTAGAACGTCTATGTTAAGCTGCTTTGAAACAAGATACATTGTAAAAGCGCTATAGAAATAAAGATAAATTTAATTTAATTTAAAATTAAGAAAATGTGTTTCCATCTCACTTTATTTCCATTCAGTTCAATTTAATTCAATTCATCTTTATTTCTATAGCGCTTTTACAATGTAGATTGTGTCAAAGCAACTTCACAAAGAAAATTATAGTAAATTAAAAACTGTCCGTTCAGTTTTCAGAGTTAAAGGTTAGTTTAGTTAGTGTGGTTTAATATTCACTGCTGAAAAAAACTTCACCACTTGGTGAAAGTGAAGAATTAAAAAAGCTTGAGAGAAACCAGGCTCAGCACGACCATTTCTTCTATGGACAAACGTCTTGTGCAGAGCTGCAGTCTAGGCACCAGAGGCTGGAGAGTGCTGGACGTCCATCGCGGAGAAGCTGCAGGTGGGAGAGGTCACCGGCTGGTGTACAGGCTGGCCCTTCAGGATCAATGCGAGGACATTTCTGTCACTGGGATCTTACAGGAATCAGTCTCATGCTCTCCACTCCTCCATGACCACCACAGTAGCTGCTCAGGATACAGCCTGGTCTAGGATTATGGAAACCTCGGGAATGATAAAAAAGACTAACATAAGCGCAGATGCTGTTCAAATTATAACGTCTTTAGGAAAGTGTTCCCGGCTCCAGTTGCCATAAATAATGCAGACTAACAATCCCCTTTAGAGGATTTGGATTTCAACAGCATTTGTGTTTTATGTGTATGCTAATGCAAAGGGATGTGTCTTTAATGTAGTTTTAAACTGACAGAGTGTGTTTGCTTCCCGAACTGTGCTAGGAAGGCTGTTCCAGAGTTAAGTTGCCAGATATGAGAAAGATCTACTGCCTACAGTTGATTTTGATATTCTGGGAATAATCAATTGTTTAGAATTAATTGAGCATAGAGAACATGATGGGCTACAATACACTAGGAGCTCCCTCAAATACTGGGGAGCAAAGCCATTCAGAGCTTTGTAGGTAGTCAATAAAATAT
>CAIGQZ010015273.1:837351-867571 GCA_903798205.1 Danio tinwini
TATATTTAATAGGGAGCCAATGCAATGATGAAAGAACTGGAGTAATATGATCATATTTCTTTGTTCTAGAAAGCACTCTAGCAGCTGCATTTTGAACTGGCTGAAGTTTGTTAATTAGGCCAACAGGGCAACCACCTAGTAATGTATTACAATAATCTAATCAAGAGGTCATGAAAGCATGAATAAGCTTTTCCGCATCAGACATTTATAGCATATGTTGAAGTTTGGCAATATTTCTAGGATGAAAAAATGCAGTTTTACAGATGCTTGAAATCTGGAATTGAAAATTGCATTATTCACACAAGTCCAAAACCACTTCATGTAAGTCTAAAACAAGGGATTGCTATAAGAAATCTGCCATTTCCATCACTCATTTCTCTTGCAATACTTTAAAATGCTCATTAACATTAAAAGGTAACGGAAACCTAGATATTTATAGCCATAAACATGACAGATACCAACGGAACACTGTAAATTATGTAGCAGATTATATCATGTAAGGAATTCACACATTGAGCAAACAGCCAGATCTGAAATTGAAAGGACTTTAAAAGTTTAGTTATGAGATGGTGTTAGTCATATTGACCAGATTCAGAGATACATCTGTCCTAAAGTGAACCTCTTTCCTTCGCACCTGTTTGATCATTTATTTTTTACTCCGATATACTGTACGTCCTCTTGAAACCTGACATTGACAAGCATAAACAGCGTAAGAAGCCAAACAGATTAAAACCCACCACCTGCACTTTCTCATCATCAGATGGCAACGTGTGTATTACTAAGCTCCAGAAGAGGCGGACGGGTGACTTACAACAGGATATGACCTTCAAACAAACCCACTCAGCTCTGAGGAAACATCCAGTAATCTTCAGATTAGCTTCACTCACAACCCTCCCTGATGACAATATAAGATGAAAGACAACCAAACAAACCTAAAAGATGGAAATGGTCAATAAATAACACTTAAGTAACCCTTTCACTTTACCTAAAATACTGCAGATACAAACCATCCCACTATACAGTAGGTTCAGATCTTCACTATAATAGACATTCATTTAAATAATTGCAGTGGTGGAAAAAGTACTAAACATCATACTAAGGTAGTCAATCATACCTTTCCTTGCCAAAAATGTAGTACAAGTAGATTAAATGTATTTTTACTAAATATTTCCTGTATGAATAAAAAGTATAAAAGATTAGTGAGGATTACGCTGTGAAAAAAATGTAGCTTAAATCAGTGCTACTTTCTTATAAAGGTGTTATTAAGTGTAAGCTAAATGATCTGCCATTCATGGACTATCCATTTAAAATGTAAGTTTAATTTAACATCAGAACACATGACATTGATTTATAATAATAATAATAATTATAATAATAATTCCTAACATTTATATAGCACTTTTCTAGACACTCAAATCGCTTCACACATTGAAGGGAATCTCCTCATCCACCACCAGTGTGCAGCATCCACCTGGATGATGCAACGACAGCCATATTGCGCCAGACTGCAGACCAGCTGATTGGTGGAGAGGATTGGTGACATGCAGTCTAAACAGTCTCTAAGCCATTACGTGTAAGGATTTTGAGTAATCTTAAACACTTTTAATGCTTCCACACACTACATTTTTGCTGCATTTATAAAGCATTTGTATCACTGGGGCAGTATCTTTTTAAAAGAAACTTAAGAAGTGTACCTAAAAGGACCATATTATATTAATATCTTCACATTCAAATGAATATCTTAAATGTGCAGTATGTAGGTTTGACACCCAGTGGTTAAAATAGATATTGCACTCCTGGATCAAAATAAACGCAAGCGCGGGTTGCCAGATTGAGTACAGGAGCGAGTAATTTAAACTGTAAAAAATTCTAAATAAAAGCAACTACACCTGATAGAGGGAATATTTTCCATAAAAAAATGAGTTTTTGTCCTAACCAACACCTCGAATTGATATAATAGAAACAACTTCTATTTCTAACAGCTGAACAACAGCAAACTATGACAGTGATCACCTCAGGTAAACCTTGTGTGCTTTATTCAGTGCTAAATGCTAACAATGTGAGTTTGAATGCCATTTTACATGACATTTATTGCCATATACTGAAAGCAGCAGCAGATAGTTCACCTCAGATCATGAAAATACAATAAACCGTTTGAAATTGAACTTTAGAACTAAACACATATTTTACATATTAGTGTTATATGCATATTAGCTACATACTAGGCACTCATATGTACTGTACCTTTAAGGTATTATTGTGGACCCTTCAATTACAAATATGTAACTACTGAAAAGATCCTGCCCCAGTGACAGCTTCTGTACCTTATTTCTAAGAGTGTACTAAGCAAAGCACAGCAATTCTTGACAAATACTCAATTACAGTAATTTGAGTATTTGTTATTTGTTACTTTACACCACTGAATATTTGTCATATAAAACAGCAGCTCTGTGCTTGCATAACAGGAAAGGAAACATGATAACTTCATAGTTAATGATTTCATTGAATTACAATGATTAACAACCTTAAAGCAGTGACGAAATACTGTAGGTGCTTTGACTCCTGGAATGCCATTGTCATGCAAACTTCAGCTCCAACCAGCTCCACTTGCCTACTAGTTTCTATTGAATCTGAAGACCCTGAATAGCTGGTTCAGGTGTGTTTACTTATTTTCTTGGACAATGGCCTTCCAGGCATAAGTTTGGACACCTGTGAAGTAATCCTAATAATGCCTAACCTTTATAACACATTCTTCTATGTTCTAAATATAGCACAATATCATTGTAATGTAAAGGGATAGCTCACCCAAGATGTAAAATTTTGTCATTATTTACTCGCCCTGTACTTGTCACAAACCTGGTTAAATTTAGAACAATTTTGGAAACCAGTAAATATTGACTTCCATAGTATTAAAGCATTATAAAGCATTCCCTATTATGCATTATAAAAGGTCATATTTTGGTTTTGGGGATCTCCAACAACTATTTTAGGTCAAAAAATTCTAATATGCATTTATTTTTACCTAATTATCCCAATGACTTCCATATGATTCATTCAGCGATTAATTTGTTCCCAAACTCCTAGCACGATGTTAATCTGCGCTGATTGGTCTGATGACCCAGTCTGTTGCACTTGATTGACTGCGTTCAGCGCAGAGAGAAACGCCTACCACGACTTATCAACATTGGTGAAGTAGCAGAGTGTAGAGCAGAGATGCCCAAAGTAGGGCCCGCGGGACAAAGTTGGCCTGTGGTAACCTTTGATTTGGCCCACCATCCCATTTGAAAAGAGAGAGAGAATGATGAGAAGGCGGTTGGGGCAAATGCCTTTGACAGATATCGTTATTTTAATTTTAATGTAACCCGCTGAGCTACAAAAAAGCCAATAAACAGTAATCAAGGCAAAGGCAGGTTTTCACCATTGAACTCCAATGTGTTATAAATGGAATTGTTTATGTTTTACTGTAATAAGTTCATTATCAAATGTGAAAAATTATACTGCATTAGTTAATATGGTTTAAAGCAACATTTTTAGTTATTATTTTAAAATATTTGTGAATAAATTAGGAAATTACCCTGGCAAATTTAACGTAATATGGTTTGATATATTCACTTTGGTTTATATTCGGCCCACATTCTTTAATCAAGTTTGGTTTTTGGCCCTTTATAAGAAAAGGTTTGGTGACCCCTGGTGTAGAGTATATGTGTGAGCCCAATGCAGGAGTGCATTAAAGCAATGCTGTTAAACACCAGCATATTGCTCTATCAATCAATCAATCAATCAATCAAGCCTTTATTTGTCACATATACCTCCATGTATTCACATACACTGACATATAGTGAAATTGGACCACCCCGACCATACACAAACATCACATTTCAGGGGAAGACAGGTCAAAGGGAGGTAGCATTTAGAAAAAGGAAGTAAGATACAATTCAGGAAAGAGAGGCGAAAAAAAACTCCCTCTCACCTTGCTCTTAAGTTAGAGCAGTGTAAGATCAGGGAGATAAAAAAGCCCCAGCAGTCAAGCACATAAAACACATAGACATGCTCTATTCTTAACCATAAGTAATAACAATGACACACGTTTAGTATTAATGCACACAGTGGAAAAAGCTGAACTATTGGCCAATGTGAGCTCACAAACAAATTTAAATCAGTAAACAAAGTGGCACGCACCACGTTTTCAACGTGGCTTTAGATGCGATATGTGAATATAAAGAGTTAACCAGATACAGTACAAGCAATTGCAAGTATTAAAACACATTTAAATACATATTTTGCAAGCTAGAGAAAACAAGGAGGCAATCATTTTAATCACACTTACTTACACTTGTGAAATGGAGGAAGAAACTGATCCATGAACTGTGTACTGATAAAGTTCCTGTCAAGCTCTGAAAGTCCCATGCATCAATAGTCTGATCAGTCAGTTTCTGATCCTTCCTTGAATAAACGGCCTATGAATCCCCTGTTGTATGGTAGATTATTGCATTAATCACCAAAACGTTCACTCATTAATGTTCACTCATCTTTAGTCGTGATTAGTTGCACACACACCTGCACTCTGCTAGTGTTTGAAGGGAAAGGCGGTTTCACATTTTACCGGATCCGGCATAGAAAATATTGTTTCGTGTCGACGTCGATACAAACAGGCAAAAGATCCGAATGAACAACGAATCATTTAAACAACTCTGAGTCAAATCTTTTATTAAAAAATCGCTATTTTTAAACAAGGTGCACTTTCAGATTTAAACTCTAGCCTTAAACTTTGAGCTGTGTTGCATACTGCATGAAAGGTCAAACCCATAACAGGGGCGATATTTTCTTTGGTGTTCAACAGAAGAAGAAAAAAGAAAACTCATTAGGCTTGAAACCACTCATGGGTGAGTAGATTTTGTTAGGAAAAAGGAATTTAGTTTTTATTAATTTTGTCTCTTTTTCTTTTCATTAAACAATTGTATTTGTATTGCTTAAAGGTAATATACTAACTAAACTTCGTCTCTTGAGTGTGATATGCCTTGCATACTAATGAAGCATTTTTGCAGAAGTAGATGAAGCTGATAGAAATGCAAAAGCATGGTTGTCTAAAATTACTTGAGCTCTGCAGCTAAACTTCCTGTGAGTAGAGATGGGTTGAAACAGAACAGAGAATATGTGCAGTTGAGAAGTCTTATGCTTTTATTGTTGTGGAAATTCATAAAAGAAGAGGATGTACTGTATGTAGGAGTGCGGCCAATGGAGGACTGGAGAATGATTGACATGTGACGAATGTCACTAAACTCCACCTGGTAATATCAGCTACCTATAAAAGTTGGAGTCAGGAAATAAAAGTTGTTGCGCACATCGTGAATGTAACTTTTGCATTGCATTGAGGATACAGAATTCTGTGAATCAGATTATTCATTGTATCCAATAAATTACTAAAATGTTTGACATTGAAGAAAACACTCTACTGACCTTTTTTATTGAACACGCATGGAATTGAATAGATATTTCAAATATTTTTATTTTGGTGTGAACAATCCCTGTAAGTGCACAAAATTTGCTATTTAATAAAACAGAAAGGAACTAGCCAATGTTAACGTTATTATTATCTGAGTTATATTTCGATGAGGGTTCAAGACCCCTATTTTTCACTGGTCCTCTTCAATACAAAAATAGAATTTTCCATTTTTACACCATGTGGCATCTATTTATAGTGGCATCTGAAAGCATGAGTTCATTATTTTTCTTCCTGATAGCACTAAACGGGTGTTTCCATTGTCCTGCCTGGAGCCGTGGGTGAACTAGCAGATTAGGGGTCTTCACTGAACACATCTCCACCAATATCTTCTGTTTTAAATAGAAGTGTATGGATGATGGGTCAAACTACCATCTTTCTTTGTGTATTCTTGTTGTGAATTCACAGATGGGCATCCACAGTGACAGCAGACAGGATTTATTCTGGAAGTTTCTACTGTACTGCATCTGTTGTCTGCTATGAATAACAATCAATTATTATTTGTACTATCTATCAGCATCTGAAAAAGAAATTATTTATTTTATTTATTTATTTTATTGGTCTCCCTTCTGTTTATCTTCTCAGAGTTACAGACTGCCATTTGAGAGCATTGGCACCAGTGCTACAGAAAATGGCACAAACAAAAAGCGATACACATTGAAAGTTTGAAAAAAAGGGCTGGAGATCATTTTGGCCACTACTTCACATAAACCGAACACTTTTGATATCTTTATACCACAATTTTTGATTAGAAAAATTTGAAATTTTAGTCTGGTTGACCTCCAACAGCATTTGTTAATGACAAAATGGTTTTGAGATGGCCGGTCTGATCAAACCTTTTGTTTATGTTTATTTATTCATTCATTCATTTATTTTCCTTCGGCTTAGTCCCTTGTTTAACAGGGGTCGACACAGCGGAATGAACCGCCAACTATTTCAGCATGTTTTACACAGCGGATGCCCTTCCAGCAGCAATCCGGTACTTGGAAAGAGCCCCACTGACACCCTCTGCCAATGCATTGATGAAATATAATAGTTGGATGTGCCAAAACTTTCTTCAGTTAAACAAAACTGAAAACTAAAGTCATTGCATTTGGGAACAGAGGTGAGGTTCTCAAGGTGAATGCGTACCTTGGCTCAAAGGGTCAAACAACAAAATATAAGTTCAAGAATATTGGTGTTATTCTAAAGATATGCTCACTGAATACAAACCTAACAGATCACTCAGATCTTTAGGATCAAATAAATATGAAATTCCAAGGCTTCAGTCAAAGCAGGGTGAATCTGCCTTCAGCCACTACGCCCCCCACTGCTGGAATCAGCTTCCAGAAATGATCAAGTGAGCTCCAACATTAGGCACATTTAAATTAAGACAGAAAACACATGTGTTTAGCTGTGCCTTTTACTGAAGGAGCACTGTGCTACGCAGGGGCGGACTGGAAAAGCATTTTCAACCGGGCAAAAATAACTGTCAGTCAGGCCACATCTGATGCAATCTAGAAAGTGAAGTGCAGGGAGGGGGCACGGAGGGGCCAGAGTCCCGGCGGCCACACGGAGGTAAACGGTCAGCTGGTGATCGCGAAAAGGAACGCTGTTGTAACGCTCCGTATGAGTTGCAGCCATACATACCTCTGGCTACATAACTTGCAGTCTCCAGAAACGTACATATAATTACGTTTTCAGAATGAGCCTGTGTTGAAAATATTGATTGAATCAGAAAAGGGTTTGAGTTTGACAATTACTTCCCTCAAAATCTGTAGATTTATAGATTCAAAGGTGTCCTGAATTGCAGATGGGTATGAAGAGATAGAAGAAACCATTAGAGTGGGGCAGACACTGAGCCTTTGAATTTTGACTTGAAATGGAAGTTAAGTTTGTTCTTTTTCCCCTATTGTGACATATATACAATTGAAAAATTGTTTCTGAAATGAGTAAAAATAATTGGGTGATGATGGATTTTGTCCTTTGGGAACCAACTGGACCGTTGGAAGATGGACCTTGGTAACAAAATGGAGGGAAATTTGAATGCCAGTTTGTACTCACTTAGTGAAGGATTACTGTCCACCATAATCACAGTCAAACGCTTTGGTTCAGAATGTATTCAGAAGCCCAATGATGATGAGAACAAGGAGCTAAAATTTTATTTCAGAATCTCATCATATTTCTTCAAACTACTATCTCCTGTGAAGGTAGGACAGAATGGAGACACACACTGACAGCCCCGCCATAAAAGCAATTTATGTGACCTGAAGTGAAGAAATGTCATTTCAAGGTGGGAGGGAAGGGGTACACCTTGAAACTGACACTTTTTTAGGCTTTAATCCAAATTGTGCTATTTTGGTGACTGTTCCTTTAAATTCAAATGAGGTTATGCACTTTTCAAAAGAAGGCAGAGCTAAAAACACCTATGTATCAGCATAGCAGCAGATGCAGAACAGGACTAAAGTTATCTCAGTGAAAAACTGAAATGTGAAAAGAACTGTCTGAGGAATTTTAAAACTCGCCTGCTTCTCACTCAGGGCTGTTTATGCTAATGTGGGAGAGATTGTCACTTATGGGTGGGGCTTCCCCCATCATGACATGTACAAAGGGAGAACGTCAATCAAAGTGTTTCTGCAGACTCTTTTTATCAAGTGTGATCAGGCCCGTGCAGAGGCTTTACAAAGGGCATTTTGGAAGGGCACTTTCTATCCCAGACTCAAAAGGGCATGTACACTGCACAGGTTGAGCCTTATGTGTGCACGTGCCTGAGTGTGATTACAAAACGATATAATGAATACTTTTTTTTACCATTAGAGGCTGACCGTATTCCCACACTGTTGCCACACAAGTGTGTTTAAACCCTTTATAAATGTGATTTTTGCATAATAGGTCCACTTTAAAGATTATGAGGGCAAAAATGACTTTTTACAAAATAATGAAGTGCACAGATGCACTTGCTTATAACAAGCACTACTACAAATCATATAAAAATAAGAAGAGTAAATTTTGATTTCATGCCAATATGTTACTAATCTTATCACTGAAATGTCTCAAGAATCTTTACAGTTTTTCAAATTTGCTAAGACAAGCTCAGTGAAACTAGGATTCACTTGATCTTCATCATCACTATCCCATCAGAGCAGAAGACATGTCTTGCAAATGTGTAAACTCTTTCTCATTGGATTGACATGTTTTCATTAACATTTTTTAAAACAGTTAACACGGATGTCATTCAAGCAGTCCAAAATCCATTGTTTTAGTTATAATAACCAAACAGAAACTATCTATTCCTAACCATTAGAAACTACCAAACTACCAACATCAGTATGAAATCACTGAACCACTGGTTTGACACACCTTCACACAAATCTTCAATTAGCAATCAGTCAGCAAACCTTATCAAAACAGTGGAAGGTCTGTGTTGTTCTGTGCCAGCATGGATGAAGAAGGTCAAAAGTGGCTATGTCTTACACTCACAATAGATTTGACTGTATATTGGTTTACATGTGTTTTCTCGTATATTTACAGTATTTTATTACTTTTGTCAGTTTTTTTTTTTTTTTTACAGTAACAGTATTTCAGTTTTCAGACACAGTTTGAAAAATGTCATGAATTCAATATAAATTTACTGTAATCAAACATTTCTTATTCTGGATCCAATTCTTTGCAAAAAGGTCAATTTGACAGCCCAAATAGAAAGACAACAAATCGTCACCTTGGAATTATAGGGCTCTATCTGCGTTCTGAATGATTTTGAGAAATTGAGCTTCAAAGTTTTTGCATTCCATAGCAAACAGTACGTGTGTGACATTTGTTTTTTACTGTAAATAAAAATCTTAAATTGCAAACAACTTATAAAGAAACATCCCATAATGTAAATAAGTTGTCATTTAATAAAAATGTCAATAACTTAATTTTGACAAAAATGTCAGATTAAACCTTTTAATTCTAAGGTGACGAAATGGCATTGGCAATAGGCTACAATGGGAAGCAATGTTCTTATTTACATCATTTACAATGTTACATCTTATTTAAAAGTTCTGTATTTTGTGTTTTGTTGTCCATTGTGCAATGATTAATTGAAAGCTCATATATTTGTTTGCAAGTTTAATTGTTTGAAGGTAAAATTAGTTTTTGTTGCATATTTTAAATGTTTTGACACAGCATTTTGCAAGCAAAATATGTAAGTTGAACCATGAGCGCCGCTGTTTAGGCCTGTGTGTTAACTGTTTTAAAAATGTGGTGTTTCAGTTGACGGCTGCATCAAAGTAATCAAGAAAAACTGTAACAAAGACCAAATGAGGTTTATTGTTTGCAGAACATATGCTCCAGTGAAAGAGTCTAAAAAGGACAATGAGTACCTTGCCATTTAGTGTTTGACAATTGTTAAATGATATAAATGTAAAATGACTTACAGCACTCGCTATAATTAAGAAAGCTGGTAACAAATATCATAGCATTTATGTCTCTATAATTAGTTCATTTAGCAAGGAAGATTTGGCTCTTCTGCAATGTATTTGTTCCTCAACACTCTAATTTTTAAATGTAAAATAGTCAAACTTTTCTACATATTATATAAATTATTTAAAGTTAACCTGAAAGCAGGGAATACCCCAATGAACAGCAAGTGAGTGAGTGAACATATTGTAAAATAATATAACATGGATTGCTTCTTGAGCTAGTTCTCTCCCTTTTTTCATGTTATTCCCTTAAATTGTTTGAAATTCTTCAATGTAATAAATTTAAATCAGAGAAGTTTGGCTGAATGCGTCCGGAGGTTCATACTTCTGTGATTGATCAAAACAACAGACTGACTGAGGCACATTTGCTAAAGTCATGATGATACATTGTATATTCATGAGCAAATCTACCATGTGGGATTAGATCAGGAGTGTTAAGAAGAGAAGGCACTGTCCTCTGCTGGAAGCATTGAGAAACACACATCAGTGAGCTGAGATTTATTAGTAGGTTAATAAATAAATGAGCACTGATCTTAGACCAGATATTGTACTGAATGAGCTGATATAAAAGGAGTTAGGTAAGGCCCAGAAGAATTATGTTTTACTTCATGCAAATGTGTTCATATGCCTACAGTTTTATAATAGTTCGTTAAAACCAAAACTTTATTTAAAAAGATTAACAAAAATTAATTTCTAAATAAAATGTAAACATTAGCTGGCTACTACTTTTTTTAATATTTTTAAATATATTAGTATTTAGACGTGGACTCAATTTAGGAAACACACTGGTTTGCACAGTGGTTGTTAAATATTGGAGAAAGAATAGAAGACCTATATTCTATTCTTTCTTCAATATTTAACAACCACTGTTTTGCACCATCCAATACGGACGTGACTTTTAAATTGTGGTTTGATAAGGGCATAAAAACCATTCATGACCTTTATGAGAGTGGTATTTTCTCATCCTTTAATAACATACTAAAAATAAAGGCTAAAATTAAAATACTTTCAAATGCATAAACATTTTTTAAAGAAAGACAAGGGGGGTATAATTTGAGAGAAAAAAAATTCAGGATGTTGAAAACAAGGACTTTAAAAAGTGTGTGCATGTCTGTATGTGGGGTCAAATTATAGAACAGTCAAGAACAGTCTTCTAAAACAATATCTGGATAGTAACCAATTCAAAAAGTTGTATAAAATTATATTATTAAAGGAATATGAATATATTATTAAATGAATATGTTGATGAATAGAGATGACAAAAAAAGAACAAAATGAGAAAGGTACTATGAAATTTCAGTTAGTGGCTGTTTACAGTATCATGTACACTCACCGGCCACTTTATTAGGTACACCAGTCCAACTGCTCGTTAAAGCAAATTTCCAATCAGCCAATCACATGGCAGCAACTCAATGCATTTACTATGGTTACCAAACAGAAACCATCTATTCCTAACCATTAGAAACTACCAACATCAGTATGAAATCACTGAACCACTGGTGTGACACACCTTCACACAAATCTTCAATTAGCAATCAGTCAGCAAACCTTATCAAAACAGTGGAAGGTCTGTGTTGTTCTGTGCCAGCATGGATGGAGGAGGTCAATAGTAGGTCTTATACTCACAATAGATTTGACTGTATTTTGGTTTACATGTGTTTTCTCTAATATTTACAGTAGTTTATTATTTTTGTCTGTTTTTTTTTTTACAGTAACAGTATTTCAATTTTCAGCCACAGTTTCAAAAATGTCATGAATTCAATATAAATTTAATCAAAGCATTTCTTATTCTGGATCCAATTCTTTGCAAAAAGGCAAATTTGACAGCCCAAATAGAAAGACAACAAACGGCAAGGGCAATAGGCTACAATGACAAGCAATGGTTCACACTGAGTTCTGTATTTTGTATTTTGTTGTCTATTGTGTAGTGATTGATTAAAAGAGCTCGTATACTTGTTTGCAAGTTGTATTGTTTGAAGGTAAAATTTGCTTTTGTTGCATATTTTAAATGTTTTGACACAGAGCATTTTGCAAGCAAAATGTTTAATTTTGACCATTAGGGCCACTGTTTAGGCCTGTGTGTTAACTGTTTAGAAAATGTGGAGTTTCAGTTGACAGCTGCATCAAAGCAATCAAGAAAAACTGTAGGCATGTAGACATGGTCAAGACGATCTGCTGCAGTTCAAACCAAACATCAGGATGGGGAAGAAAGGTGATTTAAGTCACTTTGAACATGGCATGGGGGTTGGTGCCAGACGGGCTGGTCTGAGTATTTCAGAAACTGCTGATCTACTAGGATTGTCACGCAAAACCATCTCAAGGGTTTACAGAGAATGGTCTGAAAAAGAAAAAAATATCCAGTGAGTGGCAGTTCTGTGGGCATAAATGTCTTGTTGATGCCAGAAGTCAGAGGAGAATGGCCAGACTGGTTTCAGCTGATAGAAAGGCAACAGTAACTCAAATAACCACTCGTTACAACCAAGGTATGCAGAAGAGCATCTCTGAATGCACAACACGTCGAACCTTGAGGCGGATGGGCTATAGCAGCAGAAGACTACACCGGGTGCCACTTCTTTCAGCTAAGAACAGGAAACTGAGGCTAGAAATCGCACACTCACCAAAATTGGACAATAGAAGATTGGAAAACATTGCCTGGTCTGATGTGTCTCGATTTCTGCTGTGACATTTGGATGGTAGGGTCAGAATTCGGCATCAACAACATGAAAGCATAGATCCATCCTGCCTTGTATCAATGGTTAAGGCTGGTTGAGTAATGGTGTGAGGGATATTTTCATGACAATGAGTTTACTGTACTCAAATGGCCTCCAGTCACCAGATCTCAATCCAATAGAGCACCTTTGGGATGTGGTGGATAGGGGGATTTGCATCATAGATGTGCAGCCGACAAATTGGCAGCAACTGAGTGATGCTATCATGTCAATATGGACCAAAATCTCTGAGAAACACTTCTAGTATCTTGTTGAATCTATGCCACGAAAGATTGAGGATTAAGAATTAAGGTACCCAAAAAGTGGCCATTGAGGGTTTTATGTAAAAAGAAAAAATAAGTAGAAGAAGAAAAAAAATGAAGTGGCAGACATATGATGTGCAGAGATGTGGTATGGGGTGGGTTGGGATAATAAACTTGTGCTTTATCCCGCTCTTTTACAAACCAGCTAAATACAGTACATTTGTTATTTTAAGTGTATATGGATAAGTAAATATTTTGTTGATCATGATGAAATGTATTTTGTTTTGAGAATTGTTTTAAGTGTATGATTTGCTGTTTGAAATAAATAAAACAAATCAAATCAAATTTCCCAGATATCATGACATTGGCAACCTGTACCAAACTGCCATCATACCCTGAAGGCGGTCATTATTACTACTCATGACCATCTCTAAGTGTGCTAGATTTCATAATTTTTTAACAGTTCAATGGCATGCCATACACTTTTGTAGGTAGCTAAACAAATATTAAACTGTCAATTTAAAAAAAATGAGTAACTCCAACAACACATTATAACAATATAAAACAAAAGCATAGCACAATCATTTACAGTACAAATGTTTAAGTTGTTCTTTTTCTGACAGACCAAAAGCTAAACATGTGGTATAGATGCATATGAAACAAATGTTATCTTTCATGGCTGATCTGAAGCCCACATAGTGTAAGTATTTACCACAGGCATAATGTGTAGAGTGTACTTACAGCTGCGCAGCCCTCATTTACCAACCAAAAAACGTAAAGACTTCAGGGAATGGAGTGTCTGAGGAGTCTGATGCATCCACCGCTGCCACAAGCAGACGGAGAAAAAGTCGATACACACATTAACAATGTTGTGTTGCCTGTCAAAGCACACAACTCGTCCATTAGTACTTGAGCGTGCTGTTTATCATTTTACTGTGATTACTTCTGACCAGGACATGCTGCTTTCAGAGTTTCCAGTCTGGAATTAACAAACAATCCATAGCGACTTGCAGTATAGTTGCTGTATCTATGTTTTTGACACTTCTTAAGCATAAAAATACCATATGTTTGCAGTTATTTCAGAAAGATGCACGCTGAACATACTTTTTTCTGAAAAAGAATGCTAAAGTCAGTTTTTCTTCTTTAAGAAAGTGCATTGTGTGTCAGAATTTAAGATCAGACTTTGTTTTGGTATGTGTAACAATGCCCACTGCCAGTCTAACCAGTTATATTCAACACAGGCTCATTGTGAAAACGTACCCCTGTATACATTTATGGACAGCGTGAATTATGTCTTTAAAGCGTGCATTTTGTCTTTAAAGCGAACACAATCGTATGACGCTGCCGACAGCTTCTGTTTCTTTTCGCTCTACCAGCTGACCGCTTACCTCCGTGTGGACAGCTTTTCTAAACCCTAGACCCAACTGTCACAGTAATGTAAAAACCGATCTGGATTTGGAGTCTTCTTTATTAGTATAGCTGATTAACCATGATAATTATTTATATTATTTATTAAATTTCCCATTCATTGTATTTTATTAATGTCTAACCCTACCCCAACCCTAAACCCAACCGTCACAGTATTGTCAAAACAGATCTAGAGACTTCTCTATTACTATAGCTGATTAACCATGTGGATGGATGATAACAACATTCTGAGTCTATCAGTAGACGCAGAAGGCCCCTACTGGCCCATATCTATCAACTGATAGAAAACTAACATTCGAAGTGGGTTTATCAGCTCATGATGGCATTGTACTTACTTTTGACAAATTATGTTAAGAAAATACAGCAGGGTTGGTTAAGTAAATAAAGAGCAAAGAATTTGTTTCAATTGTGTTTTGTCACTGACATATATAATACAAATATATGTATATATTATATGTAATATACATATAATAATATAATAGTATATTCATTTATTTTCTTGTTGGCTTAGTCCCTTTATTAATCTGGGGTCGCCACAGCAGAATGAACCGCCTACTTGTCCAGCACAATTTTACGCAGTGGATGCCAATCTCTGGGAAACATCTCACTCATACACTACGGACAATTTAGCCTACTTAATTCACCTGTACCGCATATCTTTGGACTGTGGGGAAAACCGGAGCACCCGGAGGAAACCCACGCGAACGCAGGGAAAACACGCAAACTGACCCAGCCCAGCCAAGGTTAGAACCTGCGACCCAGTGACGCTCTTGCTGTGAGGCGACAGCACTACCTACTGCGCCACTGTGTCGCCCATAATGGTATATGGAATTTTCTATTTTAGATCAGTGATTTCACAATGTTCTCATCAACATGCTCCCAATTTGGAAATTTCTAGATTCCCACTCATCTACATCAGGGGTTTTCAAACTGTGGGGTGCGGTGTTTACTTACCAATAATGCCACTAATATATGCATACTCCATCATATGTGTACATCAAATGCAAGTATGCTATGGCTTACACTTATTGACAGTGGAAGATGATTTATGGTTAGTCGTGTCAGGAATCCAACCATGTAGTCCTCACAGAAACAGCCTCAGCCATCACACTGAATCAGTTAAGCTATATTTATGCTTCAATGTAATTAATGCTACGCACTTTAAACGCAGTAATATGTGAATGATGTTTGCATATGGATTATAATTTTGGCTGGGGGGAGGGGTGTGGGGGGAGGGGGGTATGGGGCACGAGTGAAAGTGGCCAAACTTGGGGGGGCGTGTGTCCTAAAATTTTGAAAACCTCTGATCTACATAATGAATTTGTGGTGATTTTGTTTACTTTTGATGTCATCAATCTGGCAACCTACATGTGTTTTAAGTTTGAAAAGGAGGTGTTGGGTGAAAGAAAAAAAAAATATTATATTATATATATTATGTCTTGTCAGCTTAGTCCCTTTATTAATCTGGGGTCACCACAGCGGATTGAACCACCAACTTATCCATCACGATTTTACACAGCAGATGCCCTTCCAGCCACAACCCATCTCTGGGAAACATCCACACACTCATACACTACAGACAATTTAGTCTACCCAATTCACCTGTACCGCATGTCTTTGGACTGTGGGGGTAACTGGAGCACCCAGAGGAAACCCACACCAATGCAAGGAGAACATACAAACTCCACACAGAAACACCAACTGACCCAGCCCAGCTGAGGTTTGAACCTGCGACCTAGCGACATTCTTGCTGTGAGGCGACAGCACTACCTACTGCGCCACTGCGTCACCATATTTATATTATATAAAATATATTATATAAACATATTATACATGTAACCTTATTAAACTAAGGCCTGATTTTAAAGAAAGGGTTTAGACCAGGGGTGTCAACTCCGTTCGTGGAGGGCTGCAGCCCGGCACAGCTTAGTTCCAACACCGATTTAACACACTTCCCTGCAGGTTTCAAACAGGCCTGAAGGACTCAATTAGTTTGATCAGGTGTGTTTAATTAGGGTTAAAGCTAAACTGTGCAGAGCTGCGGCTCTTTAGGAACTGAGTTTGACACCTGTGGCTTAGCCTAAGCAGGATTATGCCACAGTTTAACCAGAACACTTAAATCATTTTCTTTTAAATTGCCTTAGAAAAATAAAAATTAGTCACCATATTGAGACAAAAAAGTCACTGATTTGTTATTTTAAGATCCATCTGGGCAAGTTTCTTTCAGTTGAAACAGCTTAGACTTACATTTTAGTCTTGTAATAGGCTTAAGCCTTGTCTGTGAAATCGGGGCTAAGTTAATAACTTAATTTTTAATGTTATACAAATTGTTTTATGTCAGTTTAATCTTAATTAAGTTAAAATGCCTCATAAGGTTAAGTGTCACAAGTTTGCATTTACAAATCACTTCTGATTATTAAATAAAAATTATACAATAATTTAGATATTTTGTGTGGTCTACTTAAAAAAAACCCCATAAAAAACAACCAAAACTGAATTAGAACTAGGCTGAAAAGAAAATAAATACAGAATACTTCAACAAATGTGTGCAAATCTGGAAATTACATTAGTATTAAACTATTAACTTTGGTCAGATTCCATCCCTGACCACCTCTACATTCAACGATCTGAACATAATTCCTCTTGAGTGCTTTTATTGTGGTCAAGCGCTATTAGCAGTGGTGGATGGGTAAGGTTTAGTGTGATTATTTGCATAATCAGCATTTTGAATCATTTTTAATGTTTGCACTTATATCATAAAAATTACGTTTGCTGTTTGTTTAAACTACTTATTTAAAATGAGCTGAAACAACACAATTCTTGAGGGTTTTTTAGACAACTTTATTGTTTAATGTTCAATCAACTTTAATTGGTAAAAACTAATAAACTAACGTAATTCCTTCATGTTGTCCCAACACAAATCTATTGTGTGGAGCCCAACATCTTTAGAGTATAGATAGGTTTGTTTACATGCACTAATTTATGTCTGTCCAATCAGATTTCAGATTGTTTAGAAGTATTGCTTACAACATGTATTATGAAGTGCATGAATCCCACCAGTTCCAGAGAAAGCTAACACAAAAATATTTTTTGTTGTAAATATTGGTCACACTTTATTTTAATGTACAATTCGCGCTAATAACAAACCATTAAGTAACTACATGATTAATTAGCTGCTTATTAATAGTTAGTAAGGTAGTTATTGGGTAGAATTAAGAATGTAGAATAAAATCATACTTTATAAATGCTAATAAAGCAGCCTGATTACAAGGAAACGTAATTCTTTTACATTTTTGTCAGTTTAGTGGTTAAATTGTTGAGTTCAGTCAAACAAAAATGTACAATTTTTAAAAGGAGGCGTGGCATTAAACCCCACCCCTAAACACATTGGGGGATAAGAAAATCATACTAAAATGTACAAATGAGATTTTACGAATTCATACGAACTAAATCAAAAAGTTACGAATTGCTGTGAGAGAGCGTTGAATAAACAGGTAATATCTTACTAGGCAGGTAATAAGCTAGTAGTAAAATGGTGTGAATTGTTATCTAAATTCTAACCTAAATATTCAGTACATCATTTCTTTTGACCAGTTTGTCAGACGTGAGATGTATATAAACACACACAATGCTAAGATGTAGCTAAAATGTAAATGGTCACATTGTTCATTTCAGTCTGCATAGCTGTGTCAGTTCAATCTAAATTTCTAAAAGGTCAAGATCTATTTGATTGATCTGTTTACGCGAAAGCTCTTCAGGCCAACTGAGCCATCAATATGATAACAAAATTATTATTTGGGTGAATATAAATGTAGCTTGTGTCTGTCAATTAACATCATTGATGTATCAGTAACAATGGTTCATTCTGAAAACGTAACCCTATATACATTTCTGGAGATCGCCAAATACGTCTCAGGAGGTATGTTTTTTTGCAGTTTTTCCACCAGAGGGCGCTGTGTACGCTTTTTGACATCTCATATTTCTCTCGCATGTGCCATTCGCATCTGCTGTTCTCGCATAAATCCACCAGAGGCCACTGTTGACTGGCTGACTGAATGACTGACCGATCGACCGACCCACCCTCCTCCTTCCCTAAACCCAACCAGTAGTGTTTTCAAAAGCATCGATAGACTAGCGCTCTCCCACTTCCCTAAACCCAACGGATAGTTTTAAAAAGCAATCCAGAAAAAGAAAAGCCCTCGCCTGATTTTTTACCACCTTTTCCATTTTTTTCTACATTCTCACCCTGTTATTTACTTGTTTATTTTATTTTTTGCATACTGTTTATGTTTTAGCTGCTTTCTGGAACCGTTCTTTGACAGACTCGAACCCCGTCATTGTGGTCAACTCCTCTCTGCATCCCAAGTCTGCCAAAGTACATGGCGAGCTACTAGACAAACTGGTAAAAGCAGGAAAGTCGTCCATATGGAGGTAAGTGGTCAGCTGGTAAGCATAAAAAGGAACGGCGTCATACTGCCCCATAGTGTTCATTTTAAGGAAGAAATGCAGCCATATATACTTCTGGCTACATAATTCGCAATCTTCAAAAATGTATATAGGTCTACGTTTTCAGAATGAGGCTATGTTGTTTTTTTGTATTGTTTCAAATGTCAAAATAAAAATTATAGTTAGGGCAGAATAGTGTTTTTTGTTGCTGTTGTTAGTGGTGGGGGCATTCATGAAGAGACGTGTTGCAATTGAACAGCTAAATCATAAAAGTTCTCGCATCTGCAAATTGTCCTAAAACATAACTGCATTTTCAGAACAATGACCATATCTCAGTTGTATACCTAATGACCAATGACAAAAAAATGTAACAAAATACAACTGATTCAACATAAAGATTAGAAACACCTTGCATAAGCGGTAATAATTTTTTTGTAATTTAATGCAAAGATTATTGTGAGAGGTAAGCATGATCGAACATCCAACGAGGGGGGAGAGCATGCTCGGAGCCCGGCGGCTAATCAGCAGGCCAATCAGAAATAATATATAACACCTGTTTATTCTAGTGATTGGGCCGGAGTCTCCCTTCTTAAGGAGAGAAGGAGCAGCCGGGAGAGAGAGAGAAGAGAGCACACACGCACAGCTACAATGTTGTGGTGGCTATTATTTTGAAAATAAAAGATTGTACTTACCTAATATCGCCGACCCTGCCTTCTTCTTCCCCGCATACAAACAAACTTTACTACAATTATATAATACAAAGTATAGCTTTATACCATAAATGTACATACATTGTTTAACATCAAGATATTACAAAAAAAATTCAAGGAATAAAGATGACGTGTCCATTAGTTTCATTTAGGATTTTATTTTATTTTTTTATTTTAGTTCAGTTAATGAAAATGATGGTACAATAATGTTGCATTCCATCAGTCAGAAACAGTAATTGAGAAGGTTGCAGAGAGTGTTATTAGGCTTTTCATTAAGCCTCATTTAGCAACCACAGGCTTCTGAAGGCTATATAAATATGTGGAGACAGGATCCTGTAACTGTTGTGTAAGCAAACATCACTGCCTTGAATCTGATGTGTGCTGCATTCAGTAGCCAATGATAGGTGTTACTTAAAAGGGGACCTATTATGCCCCTTTTTACAAAATGTAAAATAAGTCTGGGATGTCCCCCCCATGTTTTTATACCTCTTTAAAACTGTCTCTTTTAGACTTTAATTTATTATAAATTAAATGTGATTTTATAATTGATTATAAATGATTATAATTGTGCCATTTTGGTGACTGTCTGTCACTTTACATTTAAATGAGATTCTGAACTACAAATGCCTGTGTGTCAGCATAGTGTCAGATTTAAAAACAAGACTAACAACCTATAATCAGGGAGAGATTGTCAGTAATGGGTGTGGCTTTCCCCCACTGATGATACGTACAAAGGGAGAATGTCAATCAAAGTGTTTTTGCAGTTTTTTTTATAAAGTGTGATCATAAAAAAAATCTAATTAACACATTTTTACCATTAAAGGCTGGCTATAGTCACACACTGCTGCCACACAAACTTAAAAAAAGATTTTTGCATAACAGGCAGAGGTGTAAAGAGTACTGAAAAATCATACTTAATTAACAGTACCATTACTTGCCAAAAAATGTAGTACAAGTAAAGTAAAAGTATCTGCTGTAAATATTACTTAAAGTATGAGTAAAAATTGGCCCTTTTAAAAGTACTCAAGAGTAGTGAGTAGTACGCTGTGAAAAGCCGATGCATTTACATCTAGTTTGTGAATGTGTGTAAACGTAACATTCTGTAGTGCATTTAGTTATGGCCCAGCAGGCACACAACGTCATAAGATGTTATTATTAGGTTCGATTTAGGTTTTTGACATCAGGTGATCAAAATTCAATGTCTAGCCAGCGTCTAAGAACAATGCTATTTTGATGTCCAATAATGACATTAAATGACGTTGATATTTGGTCGATTTTAGGTTGTTGGAAAGTGACCAAAAACCAACGTTAAGCCAATATCCTAAACCAAAGTCATATAGATGTCAGATATTGACATTTATTTGGCAGGTATGGCAACCAAAATCTAACATCTGATAGATGTCATAGTGGTTACTTCCACACAGCATCAAGCTGTAACATCATTAGACGTTGATATTTGCTTGATTTTAAGTTGGTTGTTGCACATTGACGTCGGCCTGACATTGAGTTCTGATGTCAAACCGGTTTTCATTTTCAAACAAAATGTGGCATCCTCACGACGTTGGGGTACAACGTCAATCTGACGTCATGTTGACATCTTGTGCCTGCTGGGTGTTTAAGGCCATTTTGGTCACCATACAGTAAACATCCGTCATCTTTTCATCAGTGACATGCATCTAAAAAGTCTCTGGGTCAATGGGTTTAAAGATCTTGAACATCTTCTTGGACACTTTTAATGTTTCCAAACAGTTTGCTGCATTTATAATTTGCTCATGTCTTGAGGTAGTTCATTATGATACGATTTATCTTGTATGTGCAATTCGATTTTCTAATCCTCATAGACAAGAAAAAATTAAGTAAGCAAAAGTAAAAGTACACATTTTTAAAACCTCTCAGTAAATTTAAATTCCTGAGATAAACTACTTAATTACAGTAGGTTGAGTATTTGTAATTAGTTACACCACTGATAATAGGTCCCCTTTAACTCTCATGATGAAGCATTGTGAATCATTTGAACAGCATTGCATGACATAATGCACAATATGGAACTGATGCGCAGCCAGCCTAGAATAATGCTAAAATGACAAAACCCTGAACAAGACGTAGTGCAGAATGCTCCATTAGGAAGAGCCTGATATTGCTCATGACCATGCTGCTTTTTGTCATGTGGTCTCTAAAGGTCAGCTGGTCATCAAAGAGCCCCCATAAGTGTGCTGACCAAACCTGAACTTCTAGAAGATTTGTAATATAAAAATGTTTTATCCCAAATAGAGTGCATGCTAACATTAGTATGACTCCCCCATTAGGAAGCTTATCTAGAGGACCCATTCTGATGGAAAGACTAATGGAGCGTCAGTGAGATCATTGTTTATGCTAAGAGGCTGGAGGGATGTTCAACATTTCCTGTTGATAGTCCTTGCTTGTGATTGTAAAACATGTTCAGCCCATTTATCACCGAACAAACTAAGAGTGATTGATATATCTTAAAGTGGGAGTAGCTATAATGCAGTAATTGCTGATATTTATGTGAGGGGAACAAAATTGAATTCTTTTGGGACTAGTGTTCGTGGCAACCTGTGTTTGATTCCCAGCTCGAGGTGCTTTGTCAATCCTGTTCCACTCTCTCTGCCTATGTTTTCCTGTCTACACTCTCTACTGTCCTCTCAAACATAACAATGTTTAAAACCTCTAAAAATATATTTAAATTATAGAACGAAGATCTGGATGTAAATAAAAAGAGTTTGTTGAAATAACATACTGTTAGCCTCAAACACTATTGTTTTCTCATTCTCACATAAAACTAATGAGTCTAAAGTCCCAGAGAAAAACAAGCCAATCATAACAAAACACAGACTCTAAGGATCTACATTTGATTGACCAAAATATTTCATAGTGAGATTACATCAATGATAATTTCTCCCCTTTTTTGAAGATTATCTAAACTTGTATTTCATTATTTTGAAAACAAGACTTGCAACATAGAGCTCTCAAGTAATGCAACCAGGCATAAAGCATCTCATCTCATCACAGCTCATCACACCACAAAATATGAGATATGCATAGTATAATGGTCTTTAGTATCCTACAAAGGTACATTAAGGTCTGTTAAATGTGTCTTTTGTTAATTGACATGTAAATTTTGAAATTTGCCATGTATGTTTGTAGTGAGGCAACAAACACAAACTGACTGATGAGTCAAGGGAGTCAACAGATGATGAGTCAATTGTTATTAACATTAAACTTTAAATTCAACACTTGACACTTGAAACAACAATCTATGTGTTTGTTGCCTCATTACTTAAGCATCGAGTCACATCACTCAGCTCTTATTTTTATAAAATATTGCTTCTTACCTATAAAGCTCTAAATAATCTAGCTCCTGTTTATCTAACCAATCTTCTGTCTTTCTACAATCCAACCCGCTCTTTAAGATCTAAAAACTCAAGGCATCTGATAGTAGCCAGTATAGCAAAGTCCAGTAAGGGAGGTCGAGCCTTCACATTTATGGCTCCTAAACTCTGCAATAGCCTTCCTGATAATGTCTGAGGCTCAGACACACTCACTCAGTTTAAAACTACATTTAAGACCTATCCTTTTAGTAAAATATATACAATGCATCACATAATGCTATGACAGGGCTCGCAATTGCGACAGTTTTAGTCGCATATGCGCCCAAAATTTTATCTATGCAACCTCAAAATATATTTAGGAGCATTTGTGCGAGTGCATAAAATTAATGTCGTGGGGCCAGTTTTCACGGCAAAATGCTCACCACACGCGCGGAATTAGGAGACATTCACGCATTAAGCATCTTTGCACCTAAAAACACCAAACGCAGCGCTCAGGAATGGTTTAAAACAGTTGACATGTCAACTTGCTGCAGTAAACAAAGCCCGCAATGCTTGCCCCGCCTTTAAGCTCTTCTTATTGGCCCACTGCGCTAGAACAGAACGCAAATGAATTGGTTAATATCAGCTGTCAATCACTCAGTTCCGATGACAGGGAGCTACAGCCACGAAAACGTAAAGGTCTGGATCCGAGAGAATGAAAACAACACTGACAGATTTAGTTTTAGAAACCGCCTAAAGTTACAAACAATGGCACACCTGATTAGTGATCATGTAATGAATGTCAATCCAGCATTTACACTTTTTGAAGAGTGGATAAAAGACTTCCAGTGTTTAAAGTCTGCTATGAAAATGACTAAAGCATTCACCATAAAGCCGGTGGGGTGGAGTTTACAGGTAACAGCGTTTGGCACTGAATCTACACATTAAGCACGAGATGTTCTAATGTATTTAATTCTTTATTTAATCATCACGATGCTGTCAGTCGTATGACGGACACCGCGTTCACCATCGCTAAAGGGCATGCATTCACTGAGATGAAACTAATATTGCAGCTCATGAAAAGACAGCTATTGCTATTAAGATGATGTATGCAAATAATAAGTTATATGCCAATATCATCTGTGCAATATCAGACACCACCCGTGAGAACAGCACAGTTATTATAGTTAATTTAGTTCATCTCATTCACGTCAAGCAGTGCGTGCAAGGCAAGTGATTTTTGTTTATTTATTAGTTGTAATTAGAGTGTTAATATATTAGAATCTGTTAATATAAAACGTGTAGTAACTCTGCTCATAATTTTTAATGGGTGCAACTAAATTTTGTCTGGTGCGCCTACATTTTTGAAGCACTGGTGCTACCAAGAAGAAAGGTTAATTTCAAACCCTGTATGATGCATGAGTGTGCTCCATGCAGGTGAGTGGGCTTGTCTTAATGCATCACTCCTGTCTTAATGGACCAGGCATGTTGATGGTAATACTTATATGCTTTATCTGCTTGTTCATATAACTCCTATTTTTATTTAAAGCACTTAATTTTCACATTGACATTTAATATCTGTTATACATTATGAAGAGCAGCTACGCTAATTATTTTTTTTGTTTCCTATTTCCACCTGGGAATGCCAATCCCGAGGCCTCTATAGTGTGTGCAGTGCAGTGCCATTGATGGGATCCAAGATCTGTGAAGAGATTAAGCCAACCATTGCGGACTTCAAGGACAACACATACACTTAATACACAAATACACTTCATTAAACATATACACATAGGCATCACCTATATGTTATAAGATTGCAGATTAACTATGTCTGTATATAATAACTTATATTTGATTGTAACTTTAACTTAATTTGATTCTAATGCACTAATGTGCAGCTTTTGTAAAACTGCGTTGAAACAGTAATCATTGTAAAAAAGAGCTAAAAAAAATCAACTTGAAAAAAATTTAATTTAATTTTTCTGGATTGAACATCCTTCCTGTGATCCATTGTTAGAGCCAGTTAGTAATGGACTTACAATAATAAACAGCAATAATAAAACATACAGTCAAACCTGAAATAATTCATACCTCTGGAAGATTCTGGCTTAAAGTTAATTCATTCAAGTTTTATTTGACCGTAAATGACACAGGCTTCCCCCAAAAAATAATAAGACGGCATACAGGAGGCATCATTGTAGGGAAAAAAAATATTTTTTTAGCTTTTATTTACATTTGAACAAATGCTTTGAATAACTGAATCATCACCCAATGATGGTGGGGTTTCGGGGCAGGGTTGGGTGACACGCCTCCTTTTTAAAATCGTACATTTTCATACTACTCAACTCGTACGAATTTGTACGAATTAGCCACTAAACTGACAAAACGTAAAGTACTTATGTTTCCTCGTGAGATCAGGCTGGGACCATCAGTTGTTGTTTTTTTTTTATTATTTTTAATCATTGCATATAATGTTGCTTGTTTAAAGGTGCAGTATGTAAGTTTGACACCCAGTGGTTGAACTAGGTATTGCACTCCTAGATCAATATAAACGCAAGCGTGGGTTGCCAGATTGAGTACAGGAACGAGTGATTTAAACTCTGTTCTAAATAAAATCAATGACACGCGATAGAGGGAATATTTTCCATATTAAAAGGAGTTTTGATTCTAACCAACACCTCGAATTGATATTTTAGAAACGGCTTCTATTTCTCACAGCTGAACCTATAACAGTGATTACCTCGTGCTTTACCTCGTGTGCTTTATTCAGTGCTAAATGATAACAATGTGAGTTTGAATGCCATTTTACATGACATGTATTGCCATATACTGAAAGCAGCAGCAGATAGTTCACCTCAGATCTTAAAAATACAATAAACCGTTTGAAATTGAACTTTAGAACTAAACACATATGAGTGATTTAGCATCTACATTTAATGATGTTAAGGAGGGTTAACATGTATTAAATAGATTCTAAACCTTACAGTTTCGTGAGTGAGTGAGTGCATATTCTGTGCTTCTGAAAGGCTGTTTTTAAAATTATGTCGTGTTTCATCTGGTGCAAACAGCCAAATTGCTCATCACTGTGTATCTCGTCATGAAGCGTGTTGTTAGGACATGCGGTTACAATGTAACCTGCTCATGTTTGTAATATTTATATAATTTGCTAATTAATAACCTCATGTAGAACTAAAGCTGTCTTATTTTGACATCTGATACTGTCCACTGACACTGTCGCATTTCGCTCACGGACGCATGCTTTCAGAGCCTTTCTGAATGAATGAATGAAATACGCTGTTTTCCAACAAGGCAACTCGGGGTGCTGAAATATAATTGGCTAAACTGGCATTGTGCAGGTTAAATTTACCTAAACAAAGACAGAGTTTTGGCACGGAAAAACCATTTTCAAAGCAGAATATCTGACTTCAGCATTGTTTTTCAGTTAAACAAGTATGTTCACTTAGGAGGTTTCTTAAATAACTGTAGACATATTATGGTATTTTTATGCTTTAGAAGAGTCAAAAACTTACATACAGCACCTTTAAGACTGACATTTTAATTTTAGCTGGCCAACTTTGAATGCACTGCTCCACCTCTAATATACCTGTCATATACTGATTAATTGTTCTGGTTCATTGCTCATTTTTAAGCTGCTCTGGCAAAAAGTATATGCTTAATTATTAAATGGAAATGCAATTTAACATACTGCCATTTGTCACTGTCAGATAAGTGTATGCAGCCATATTAAAATCGATGGTAACATTTTAGTTTAAGGACCAATTCTAACTATTAACTAGTACGAACTCAGTATTAACTGTGCTGCGAAGTATCAGTAATACCAGTTTTACCCGTCTATTATTAAGATATTGCCTGTTTATTTGTAGTTATAAAGTATATATCCTTCATGACCATCTTCTAAATCCCTAAACCTAATACTATAATAACTATACTATATTAATAAACAAATTAGGAGTTTATTGACATAAAGTCATATGTAATGGCCTGTTAATTAATAATTAAAATAAAAATGTCAAATTAAAATAAAATGTGCCCAAACTGATAAAAAAAAACAGGTAACACTTTTTATTTTTTTAATAATTTAATTTAACATTTAAATTTGCCCTTTACACAAGTTGTATGTACTTACTTACTATAGTAATTACAAGTAATTATACATAATTAATGTACATGCAACTAACCCTAAATCTAACCCATATTTTGCATGCAGTAAGTATATATAATATTAGGAGGTTAGTGTGATTTAACCAAATAGGACATGGATCTATGTTAATCTTGGAACAACATTCCAATCAGATGTAAGGGATATGTTTTCATGAATCAGATGTCAAGGGATATGTCATCTTGAGTTTAGGCTTACAGTTTGCTTCTACATCCAGCTATTGATCCCCTCTGATTTTGGGAAAAAATTCCAGTTAGGGTTAGATTTATGGATTACAACTGAATTAAAATGATGTTCCAGGATCAACATGAATGATCTTAAAATCACATCCTACTTGAAAAACATCACACCAAGCCTAACAAAATACAATTTTAATAGCAAAAAAAAAAATGTATGTTGTTAGAATATGCAGATGCTTCTTTTGACATAAAATGTGAAAGATGCATGTTGGCCATTAACTGTACAGTTGTGGCATCTACGAGCAGGAGCAAACATATGGACAACCAGGGAGATCCAGTATTAGAGACTACTTGTTTATTATTGTGCAACACTGCCACCTAGAGACTGTATTTGTCCAGCACCAATATTAGTGTATCCAAAAATCAAAAATCTATCACCATTAAATCACCTTCATGTCATTCCAAATTCAAAGAAGTTTTAAATTTAGAACAAAAAATATATATTTTAATCATATGAATAATATTTACTTCCTGATGTCTACTGAAAGTTTATCTATCTAAATATCAGACTATTCAAAATGTTCATTGAAGGGATAGTTCAACCTAAATGAACATTTACTCACACTCAAGTAGTTCCAAACTTTTCTGAATTTACATTTTTTTTTTTTCTTTCTGTTGAACACAAAAGAAAATATTTTGAAGAATAATAGAAACTGATATCTATCGACTTCCATACTAGGAAAATCAAACACTTTGGAAGTCAAAGGTTTCCAACATAATTCAAAATGTTATTGTGTGTTCAACAGAAAAATCCACTTTTTTGGGGGTGAACAATCCTTTTAAGTTCATCAAAGAATAAATCCATATGAACAAAGCAAGGCCGCAGAAGATTCACGATTGTTGCTTTTAACAAGCATTGCATGCTAGTGTTTGCTTGGTACACTAGAAAGAAAAAGCCACATTTGAGCTTGAACCAGTGAGGGTTGTTCTTATGCAACAAGCCAGTATGGTAAAGCTTCTGTTTACTTGCGCTGATTAATGTTTATATGTGAACAAAAGCCTAAATTAAAAGCTCATTAAATAAAGTAATTGTGTCTCTCCAGAAGACTTGGATTAAATCAGAGTCATAAACAGAAATCCCTGTTTATATGTTATGAGTTGACATGATGATTGCTGATGAATTTAAATTTTAGGGTCTATACTGTAACCCATTAACGGCTCTGAAATCCAATGTTGTGTCTACTACACCCACATCCACAAAAATAGCTCATTATAATAACATTGATCAGGCTTTAATTCTACAGTGTTTTAAGGGAATATAAATATATCATAAGGAAATTAGCAGACACATAACATCATAAGAAATTAATATATGGTTAGATTTAGATCGCCAGCATCTAAGGACAATATTATTTTGATGTCCAATAACAACATGAAACCACGTTGATATTTTGTTGATTTTAGGTTGTGTTGGAAAGTGACCAAAATCCAACGTCAAGTGAACATCTTAAACCAGCGTCCTATTGATGTCAAATATGGGTTGTTGTTTTTTTTTTACATAAGTTACCTGTAACTATTGAAAGAAAAAACTAATACTAAGGAAGTTAATGGTTACAAGTGTCCAGCTTTCTTCAAAATATCTTCTTTTGTGTTAAACAAAATAAAAAAAAACGACAAACCGGTTTGGAACTAGTAAAGGTTGAGTAAAGGATGACAATTTTACTTTTTTTGAATGAACTATCCATTAAAAAAGGAAAAATATTTAAATAAATTAATTCATTTTAAAGCGAGATGCTAATAACCTAATCCTATTCAATAATTTACGATTTGCTAATATATATATATATATATTTATCAGGAAAATAAAAAGTTTTTTTCTTCAAAAACTCAAATACTAGCCTATACTCAAGTATTTTTTCCATGTTTTAAATAGAACTACCACTTTTTTCAAAATGGCATAAATATAAACATGTTAAAAAATGTACAGGCTCATTTACATATTTCACTATAATAATATAAGTCTTAATAGTAAATCATTTTTAACAAAGATACAACACAATATTTCACTCTGATCTCACTCTGATATGCAGTTAAAATGAGGACATTCACTGAGTGGTTCTGTCACTGTTTAATCCTGAGCATGAATGTATGATAGATATATAACGCCACATGCACTGTAATGTGTTTTATAATCATAGTTAATTGATAATAAATGTTCGTTAAGAGTTGCATTTTTGTTGGAGGAACAGATGTGATGATGAGGGGAGCGCCGAGGAAACAGTAGATGGGGAAACCCGATTGGTACATGTGATACAAGTGTTTCTATAGCAAAGAACTGCAACTATGCAGATATTATAACAATCTATAGATAAACACACCTTCTGCTCTCACTCTGCAAAGCTGTGGTTTGCTGATTAAACGAAAAACGAGTTGAAAACGGAGGAGCGGAAGTCTGCCGCCGTTTTCATATCAAATTTAAAGGGGACTGAGGTGATCATTTAGTAGTGTACAGTTCATGAGGAAATCGCAAAACATTTAGAGGCACTGAATAGAAATATAGGGGGCTAAAGCGATGCCCATGCTTTTTAAAAATTATTTTACCTCAGTGTTTCAGCGAGACATCATTTAGTTGACTTGTCGTCGTTATCGAAAAACTCCCGAAATTTTCTCCCAGCTACTGCGGTCGTCAGGTAAATTAAAATATAATGATTAAATAAAACAAATCCTAATATTCCTAGATGTATTGTCAAAAAATATTCAAGAATTATCGATATCGAATGATATGAAACATGATATTGTCATAATTATTTTTGCAATATCGCACAGCCCTAGTGTTCTTTTCATGTAAGCCAAAAAAATGAATTAATGTTTTTTGTGTGTGTGTCATGTTTTTCATGAGCATGCATAAATGCCACATGCTGTGAAATCAGCTGGTAAAAGCATCCTGAATGCTTCAACATAATAAAAAGTCAGAGATGTTATTGTTGCTGTTGTTGTTGTTGTTGTTGTTGTTGTTGTTGTTGTTGTTGTTGTTG
>CAIGQZ010015273.1:867581-892180 GCA_903798205.1 Danio tinwini
TGTTGTTGTTGTTGTTGTTGTTGTTGTTGTTGTTGTTGTTGTTGTTGTATTTTAGGTTTTATTACAAGCTGTTTACACTTTGGGCAAAATACTAATAATGCATGGAAATCCATACATACAGTCCCTTTAGGGGGTGAGTTCACCAAAAATTTAAATTTTGCCATCATTTAATCATCATCCAATTTTTTAAAACTAGTTTTACTTTTTTTTTCTACAGAAGATAAAAAAAATACATTTTAAAGAATGTTGGAAACCAGTATCCATTTACTTCCGTACTGTTTTTACCTACAATGGATGTCAATAGGTGCTGGTTTCCAAAATATCTTCTCTGTTCTGCAAAAGAAAGAAAATGCTGAATACACTTTAATTTGGGGGTTGAATATCCTATTAAAACATTTTTTGTTTTCTCCTTAAAGCATTTTCAGTACAGTGCAGAATGGCTTAAGAAAGAGTTTACTTTCGTCCACAGCAAGGGAATGCCCTGGAAGCAGAGAGCAAACTTATACAATAGTGGTTTGTGTCTGGAGGAGATGAAGAAGCAGCTGCTACTATCCATTAGAGCTCAGAACCCACCAGATCGGAACACATGTCTGAACCATTCCTGTAACTCATACAGGCACAGATAAAATACAAATATACAGTGATTATATATATCATACATCATTTCTGATCTAGCATCCACACAAATTAACGTAAATATCAATGCAAAGTTAATGACTCCCCAGCTAACACTACAGTAACATTCCTTAAACAAAAACATTTCAAGATTATCTCAAATATATATTTTTATCATGTAAAATTGTTCAGAGTTGCCTGTGGATTTACAGTATGTGCGAGATCATGAAAATGGGCGCAACTGATAAAAATGTCAAACAAAAATGTCCACTTCTGAAATTATCCGAAAACATAAAAAATAATGGTAATACTTTACAATAACAGTACATAAGTAATGACGTATTAATATGTGAGTTAAACATTACTTTATTACGAACTCACGATGAGTTAATACATGTACAAAAAAAATTAAAACCTTAATTACTTGTTAGTATATGCTTGATTGCTAACTAATGTATTAATTATCACATTAGTTTATGCTTAATCAAACTTATCATGGTATGTATAATTATGTTGTGACTTTACTTGGAGGGGCACATCATCATTAACCCATTCTTAACTACTCATGAACTCCTTATAAACGTACATCTAGTGCGTTTACATTGAATGACAATAGAAAAGTGTTCAGTCAACATCAACAATGTAAACACAGGAGTTTGTGAGTAGTTAAGGATGAATTAAGGGTGATGTGCCCCTTCAAGTAAAGTCATAACATCATTATACATTAACATTTAGTGTGTGACATTTAGCTTAAACTTAAATGTTAATTAATACATTAATTAACAAAATATACTAACAGTACTTAAGGTAGCAGTTATTTACTCATGATTCATGTTGTAGTTTAAGTAAGTTCATGATTAGCACATGACTTAACTCATCATTAATTTGTAATAATGTTTCGTTTACATATTATTACATCATTATTTATGTAGTTATTGCAAAGTATTACCAATATTACTAACTGAATACTGAATACAAATGACACAAATCAGTCTATTAGTAGTTTGATTTACTCCTGTAAGTGTTCATCGCTGATCTGTATTACTATTTTAAGTATTGTCAGAAAAGTGTGTGATTCAAACAAATTCATTGGATTTCATTTATATAAAAACATTTTTAAGGAGGCATGCCTCCATACCCCACCTTTAAACTCAACTGGGTTTGAGAAGATTTTAATAAAATGTACACATGTATGAATTAGGCAAAATATAAAATTGTTAGAAATTGTTTTGCCGTCTTTGAACCAATTAAAAAAGCTCAAGACAAACAACAGGCCAAAAAAATTAAAAATAAATCAGGCCAAACCATCTCTTTACATGCACCATTTAAAACTGCTGAAGGTCAGTTGAGTAATTTTACTTGTGTAAGTTTTTTTGGCTAGTTTGGCCTACTCAGGCTGGAACAAACTGAATGTCAGCACAAGGCCAGGGGCCAATAAAAGATAAATCCTGCTATGGTAACATCTGCCAGCTCTCATTAAATCCATTCCTTTAAAAACCATTGTAGCTTAAAATTTCCCATCATCAACAAATTCTACTTTCCACATTAGAAAAATCTTGACACGTTCTCCACTGGCTATTATTTTAAAATACATACTGTCAGAAGCTCTATCGGAAAGGCTATAATTCACTGCGGCCGAGATGAATCTAAATCAACTGCTGAACGACTAGGCATTTTACGACAGGAATTTCAGAGCGTAAACCCCTGAAATTTGAACGTGGCTACAACAATGGACTTCTTATGATCCTGTAAAGTGGGTGCTGCGAGAGGAAGCCTGATCTGCAGTTGTCAACAGCAGCTGAGGAAATGTGTTTAGGAAGGTATTTAGTGGGCACACGCCAGAGCAGGACAGGTGTGTGTAGTGCATGAAGACCTAACAGCTCTAGACAGCTCAAAGACTCTCCAAAACACAGTATAATATGAACTATCTGTCAAACATTTTCTAATGTTACATATATGAAATAAAAGATATTATAGTTCTTATTGTCAAGAATATCTCACTCATAATACAAGATTTTTCCATTAAAATAGAATAAAAAAGCACTATTAAATAAAATTTTAAATTAAAGATGTTATTTGTTTACATATGTTATATGTATACATTTTGCTGATTTAAAAAAGTTGGGAAAAGCTACAATAAAAGTGAGACGGTCAGAAAATATATAGAATATCCATCACTCTTATAAAGGGGTTTAAACACAGTTGTGTGGCAACATTCTGTGAAATATATTCAGCTTCTAAAGGTAAAAATCCAACTTTAGTTAAATATGCACAAGCTTTGAACTGTCAGATGTCATTGCATGAAAAACATCATGCTGTGGTGTTAAATAAAGCCACATGGGCTCAGGAGTACTTCAGGAAACTGCTGTCACTGACCACTGTCTGCGGCTGCATCAAGAAATGCAAAGTGAATCTTTGTAAGCTAAGGAGAAAGCTTTGGTTAGTTCTGACTATTCCAGTGATAGGATATATATGTGCGGGCTCAGATGAGTCCACATTACAACCTGTTTGTGGGAAAAACAGATACTGAATTTATACCAGGCATATATTGGGATACATATATAGTATACTGCCATGAAGATGGCTCACTCTGCATGTGCTAGAATGGTGTAAACACTCAAGTTAAAGCAACAGTGCACAGTGTTAAACATTTTCGTGTTGTGTTTCAGCCATCAAAACCAAAATTTGATTATATTTATAGAATACAATTTAGTTGGACACTTTTCAAAAGACAATAAAATACAAAAAGTCTAACTATTTTCTTTGTACTTTTGTCAAATAAATAAAAGTTGAAGAGAATTAAAAAATAATATATTCTTGATTTTAAAGAGCCCGTATTATGCATTATGAAAGGTCATATTTTGGTTTTGGAGGTCTCCAAAAACAGGCTGATATGCATGCAAGGTCAAAAAACACTTTCATTGTCTCATAAATTGCATTTATTTTTACTCCCATGATTCATTCAGCAATTCATTTGTTCCCAAACCTCTCCTTTGCATGGTGCTAACCTGCACTGATTGGTCTGATGAGCCAGTCTGTTGTGATTTGTCAACTGGGTTCAGCGCGAGACAGAAAGAAATACTCACTAAGTCAGTAGCAGAGTTTAGAGTATATGTGTGAGCCCAATGCAGGAGTGCAATCAAGCAATGCAGTTAAACACCAGCATATTCCTCTACTCTTAAAACTAACCCCAAAAAATAACATCATCCTTAACCTTATGTACGTAGCGCGGTGCGTCTGCTACGTAACATACACACATTCAGTATTAAACTACACAGTGGCAAAAGTTTGTGTAGGGCAGTGTGTGTGTATGAACAGCTAATGGTGGCCATAGCAACGACAAATGACAGGGGATCGCGAACTCAGACACGCATTTAAATCAGTAAAGGAACAAGCACGCGTCACATTTTCAATGTGTGTTTGGACACATTTTGCAAACTACAGAAAACGAGGCAATCATTTCAATCATACTTACAGGTTATGTAATAAGGAGAAACATTTACAGGATCTGGAGGAAGAAGAAACTGTTTAATATAAACTGTGTAACAGTTACTGACAATGTCCCATACATTAGTAGTCTTTGCTGCTCTTTCCTTTAATAAAAAAATGCCAGCAAATCCCACCGTTGCAGGGTAGGATATTGTATTATTCATCAGAGAAATGGCAGAAACACACACAGCACTAGGTTGGCTATACTGTGGTATTGTGTGAAAATGAACTTTGACCCTTTATTCCACACAGCCACATCTCTGGCCATCTCAGTGGTAGTAATCTCCACTTCATGATCAATCCCATGATCCGCTAGTGTTTGAAGGCAAAGGCGCGTTGACATTTTACCGGATCCGGCAGTTCATATTTGGTGATGTCATATCGGCGTGGATATGGCCAGGCAAACGATCCGAAAACAGAACGATTTATTCATTCAACTCTGAGTCAACTCTTTCATTGAAGAATCAATAGTTTTTTCAACACAATGCACTTTCAAATTTAACATTTAATTTAGCTGGATGTTTTCATACACTTAGTGCTGTGTTACACACTGCATGGAAGCTAATTTTCAAAAACCCATAATAAGGAGATGCGCATGCGCAACGTACAGCGATGGCTGCTTAGCGATACATGCTCCACTTCAGATGTTCTTTTCCTTTATAAATATTCCTACGGCAATTTAAACTGAGGGTTTAAGTATTTGTTTTTGTTAAGAGGCGTCAGAGATGGCATCCAAACGAGAATTGCTACACTCACCCTCCAAAAAACTTCCTAAAGATGACGATTGCCTTCATGATGCCATTGCTCGAAAAACAACTGAGCGCTATAAAACTAAGCATGTCTGCGATCGTTCGGGAGGAAATTTCAAAGATTTCTACATGTCTTAACTCCCTGGAAAATGATGTCAAAGCGGTCGGCGACAGACTGGATTACATGCAAACCACAGTGTGCAATATTAAAAAGGATTTGATCGCCAACGCGTCACGTTTGGAGGAGCTACAGGAGAAGTTATGGCTTTATGAAGACAAGGCCAGACAAAATAATCTAAGATTGGTAGGCTTACCTGAAGGAGCGAAAAGCAGCAATGCAATACAGTTCCTGCAGACCCAGATTCCTAAGTGGCTGCCGGCCTTACAAGGAAAGGTGATTGAGATTGAACGAGCACATCGCCTGTATGCGAATGAAGATTCTTCCAGAAAGATAGCATACACTTTGATTTTCAAACTTCTCCGTTACAACGACAGGCAATCGATTCTGAAGGAAGCCAGAAATTCTTCATCCCTAAATTACGAAGGAGCCAAAGTATGGTTCTTCTCTGATAACAGCTAGGGCACGTCTCAAAAAAGGAAAGTCATGTCAGAAAAAAGGAAACGTCTTCAACAGTGGGGCATTGAGTCCTTCTTGTTATACCCAGCGGTGGGTAAAGTGAGCAAAATTCTCTTCAAAACCCCCACAGACCTGAAGAAGTTTGTTGCATCGCTAGATGCTGACATGCCGATGGGAGACAACCTGACGGTGTGAACCACTGACTAAATTTTGCCTCATAGAAAGGGTGCTTACATATTTCAAGTAGGAATTTATGTTTTTATTACTAATATGGACATTTGAATAAGCGGGACACGGGTTCCTGGGTTTTTTCTGCACAGCTCGAGCGCATGGCCTCAAAAATTTTTATTTTCCAGACAGGTAAGAAGTACCTTATTTTCTCTCTGCAGGCTACCATTGATATTTTGTTAATTTGTTTTTTATTTTATTCAATCATTACATTGTTATTAACAGGGTTTGCTTTTTCTGATTATACTGTCAATTTGATGGTTCTCTGGGGTGACGTTCTTAATTACATGTGTGCTATCTATGGGTTAAAATTTTCGGTTTATCTGTTAAGTGTTTAATCTATGCTGTTCTGTTATGAATGATATCAACGTGATATCGTGGAATGTCAATGGCTTGAATTATCCGGTAAAGAGAACAAAATACCTGGATTATTTACACCGCAAGAGAGCCGATAAAGCTCTTATACAAGAATCCCACTTCAGGGCCTCAGATGTTACTCGTTGTCAAAATAGGCATTTTAAAATTATAGCCGCCTTATCTTACACTAGCGCTTCGAAAGGAGTGCTAATACTTCAGAATAGAAGATTTCAATTTATAATAGAGAAATCAGGGAGCGATGATCATAGGTGGATCACATGTTTTGGGATCATGGAATGATTTTAAAATAGTTTTTGTTTCAATCTATGCCCCAAATAAATTTGATGCAGATTTTTTTCCTTCGCTTACCAAGCTCCTCCTCAGTTTTGGTGACTACAATCTGATGGTGGGTGTGGATGCTAATGCATTCGTCAATCCTTCTATTGATAAGTTTCGCTCCGCGGTATATAGTGACCAGGCTTCACAGGCACTGAATGAGCTTATTTTGGATAATGACTTGTGTGATATCTGGAGGATGAAGAATGAAAATTGTAGGGACTATACCTTTTATTCTTCCCGATAAAAGACCTTTACAAGAATAGATTATATTCTTATATTAAAATTCAGAGTGTAAATGACATAGGTATTCTTCCTATGCTTATTTCAGACCATTCGGCAGTAATTTGTAATTTGTCACCCCCTACAAGATCTCAAAGGACAAAAAGGTGGCACTTTAACACAACTTTGCCGATGAAAGATGATTGTATTAAACTGTTACGGGATAGTCTGACTATGTTTCTCTCAGAAAACTCCAGTTCATCTGTTAATCCACAGATTTTATGGGAAACAACCAAGTGTTTTCTGAGAGGGAACTGTATATCATTTGCCTCCTATGAACATAGATCTAAAACTAAAGAATTAAATTATTTAGAAAAACAAATTTAAATAATTGAGAAAGACTTAAAGGAAACTTTTTCAGAACAGAAGAGCAGGATTTTAGGACATTTAAAATCGGATTGCAAGGCAATTTTATTTAAAAAAGGCAGAATTTTTGATCCATTGCACAAAACAAAATTATTATTTTAATGCAGAAGGACCCACTAAATTGTTGGCTTTAAGGCTGAAACATAACGACGCAATGTCGTCAATAACAGCAATTAAGAATAGTATGGGCACCTTGCATACTGCTCCGGACAAGGTGAATGCTACATTCAAGAACATTTATCAGCATCTTTACAATTCCGAGGTGGGGGTAGAGGATCAACAAAGTATTGAATTTATATCAAAATTAAATCTCCCTCGCCTAAGTGAAGCGCAACAGAAGTATTTAGACTCTCCAATTGAATTAAGTGAATTAAAAGAAGCCCTAGAATCTTTCAATGAATAAAGGTAAGGCCCCATGCCTAGATGGTCTACCCCCAGAGTTGTATTTGTTGATATGGGACTTGCTAGGTGTAACGAATGTGACAGATTACCATTCATCCGCCCACCAGAGGGAGCTCTCTCCTGAATATTGACTGGGTACTTCCTCTGTGGTACTTCCTGGTAGCCACCATATATAAGCACCCTGTTTATGTCTGTTCTTTGCGAAGTATTGCCATTTCCACTGCCTTACCAAGCGTTTCCTACTTCTGTGTTTGCCATTGTGTTATGACCTTTTTTGCCTGCCTTTTTGACTACTGCTTTTTGGATTTTGGACTCTGCTTTGTTTGCTGTCTCGGACTGCCTGTTTGTTTGCTTGACTTTGCCTGGTTTATAACTACGATTTTGTCTTTGTTTGATATAAGCTGTTTGTTTAATAAACCTCCAGCATTTGGATTCATTCTGCCTCCATGTCTTCACCTATGACTCCCTCACACTAGGACCACTCCTTCTTAATTCCTTAAATTTTGCAATAGATACAGGTTGTTTTCATTAGGTTGGTTTCATTAATCTGTACAGACATTGTACAGACACAAGGTTTACTCAAAAGTTCTAGCCCGCCGTTTAGATCAAACTGGCGGTTCTATAATTTCCCATGATCAGACAGGTTTTCTTAAGGGTCGCTCTGCTATAGATAATGTCCGACGCCTTTTGAACATCATAGATAAGCCCAAACCCACTGACGATCAAAGTGCTATTCTCTTGCTAGATGCAGAGAAAGCTTTTGACCGGGTCGAATGGACATATCTCTGGTCAGTTTTGAAGTGTCTGTGCCTTGGTCCATTTTTTATACATATGATACAAAGTCTGTATCGAAATTCAGCTGCACAGGTGTCGACAGGGTTGAGCTGCTCATGTGCTTTTCTCCTGGGCAGAGGCACAAGACAGGGCTGCCCATTGTCACCATTGTTGTTTGCCCTTTCTTTAGAGCCTTTGGACCAGGCAATTCGTCAGGACCAAATAATTGCCCCTATCATTATAGATAATTCTAAACACCACATCTCTCTGTTTGCTGATGATAATCTACTATATTTGTCTGATACTTCTACTTCTATTATTCAATGTCTTAAAATATTTAACAATTTTAGAAAAGTGAGTGGGCATAAGATTAACTGGGAGAAATCTGTACTAATGCCACTGTCTGTGAAAAGTGATATCACATCTGTGCCTACTTCAATTCCAGTTAATAACGCACTCACATATTTAAGAATTCAGATTCTTCCTTCACTTCAGGTTATGGACAAACAAAACTATAGTTCCTTATTCAACAATATCAGACGGGACCTAGAGAGATGGGGCGCACTTTTACTTTCTTTGCAAGGTAGGATTGCGATTATCAAAATGAATGTTCTACCTAGACTTTTATTTTTGTTTACCATGATTTCTCTTTCTCCACATCAGTTGTTTTTTAAAGAAGTAAATTCCATTATAACGAAATTTATTTGGAACAACAAACGTCTACGAATTAAACTTAAAACATTACAGAAAACACCTGTTAACGGGGGTTTGGCACTTTCTAACACTCAACTATATTTCTGTCGACTGCGCAGTCTTAAGACTTGGTTGGAAGTAGATTCTGATATTGCTTGGTGTAACATAGAAGCGTCTGCTGTGCATCCACACCGACTACAAGATTTGTTATTTACGGGTTTACCAAAGAAAGTAAAAAAAAATTGATAATAGAATAGTGGTTGACTCACTTAAAATCTGGTATGATGTTTGCAAACTCATTGGGTGTGCTAACAAATTTACAAAAGAATTTCCGATTTGAAACAATTATCATTTACAATCTGGGGGAAAGCCCTTTATATTTAAGCCGTGGTCAGATCAAGGTATTTTTGTTTTGGGTGATATCTTTGATAACCAGGGCTTAAGGTCTTTCCAGGATTTGAAAGAAGGTTACAATCTCCCCGGACATTCCTACTTTTGGTATTTAAGGCTGAGAAGTGCAATATGTGCTTATGGAGTTCCGTGGAACTGTAATTTGGACGATCATCAATTGTGGGACTGTGTGAATTTCTCTCAGTCATGTGAAGCAATTTCATGCATTTATAACAAACTGCTTAACTATGACTCCGTTGCACTCCCCATCATCCCAATATGGGAAAAGGAACTGCCCTCTTACCAACTAAATTGGGACTGGATATGGGAAAGTATCCAGGTGATGTCTAAGAATCCTGCCCATCAACTTATACACTATAAACTGATCCACAAGGCCTATGCAACTCCATATGTGCTACACCGAATGAAGCGGTTACCTACCCCTTTTTGTACATTGTGTAATTCAAACTCTGTGGGAACATATATGCATATGTTTTTTGAATGTCCACTTATCAGTACAATATGGGACAGGGTATTTTAAACTATCTCAGAATTGTGTGAGGTGTTTATTCCTAAATACCCCAATATCTGTTTATTAAATGATGATTATGATCTAAACTTAAGCACTTTCCAACGCAGGATATTTCATGCTGCACTAACTGCAGCCAAGAAGGTTATATTTAAAATATGGCATGAACCCGCATTCCCAGCGGACAAAATGTGGCTTATTTAAAAAAAATATATTGCACTGTTAGAACGTTCTACAGCAAGAATTAACAGAGCTAAACCCCAAAACAATCAAACCATGGTCTGATTTTATTGAGAAATTGTCTTGTATAATAACTAGATAAACTAAGGCATACTGAAAGATAAATAATATTATATTAGAGGTGTATAAAGGTCACTTCTCACCCTAGAGTTTTTCTTTTCCTGTGTATTGTTATTTATTATTTTATTTATTTTATTTTATTTTATTTATTTTATTATAATTTTTTATGTATTTTCATTTAATGCAAACCCTGGCTTGTATATAGTTGTTGCTAGCTATGTATGCTGGCTTTGTTCTGCAATAAATAAATAATCACAAAACAAAACATAATAGGGGCTCTTTAATATATTTTACAAATAAATTGGACTGTATTTATTATACAGGGGTGTGTGCAGAGCTGTTTCAGACCTTTTTTTTTTGAGTGTTTATTTATTGAACAAAAGAATCATGCTCAGACCTGCCTTTTCATCTGCTTTCTGGTGGACTGAAAACAAACTCTGGAACGGTTTGGTTGACCAACAAACCAAGTGAAATCAATTCATAACAGGAAATGTTTACATAAAAGTGTGTAAACTCATTAGCTATCACAGCTAAAAACCAAAGAGCACCTTTTCATCTTAAAATGTTGAATTGCAAATCTAAAAAAATTGTTTTTTTTAGTGGGTAACCCTAAAAAGTGACAAACCTGACTACTTCATGTTTAGAGTCACGTGTGTGGCTGGTTATACACTTCCTTGTTGTTTGTATAATTTTAGCCCAAATAATCTGACAAATTAACTCACTAATAAACTCACCTCTTTGATCTCCCACAACATCGCTGACTCTAAACAAGTAGCAGTTGGGGTTGTCACTTTTGGGGTGCTGACAAATAAATAAAGATATATTCTCAGTCTGTAATATATATGTTTTCTTAACTTGCACTGCATTTGAGCTCGTTCTGTCACACTACAACCAATAGTTTAGACATTGTAAAATGTTTTGCTAAACGGATGTCGCTGATACAGTAACACTATAGAACCCAATGAACCCAATGGCTTTTTACTGTGATTAATGGTGGTGAATTTCTGACATATATGTAAGCAATGACCTCTATTGACACAGTAAAGGTAACTCTCAACTTTAAAATATGAATAATTATTTTCTACCAGTCACAGACGGTTTTGAAATCTAAATTGCATATTGTCATATGCAATGGAGGTTGTATAATTATGCATAACCTGAAGACCTCAGTCTTGTTCTTGTTCTCAGTCTAGTTCATATTAAAATATCCAATAGATTTCATAATTTTATTGAAAAATAACATAGTGCCATGCATAAGACATGCAAACAAAGTTGAGTGGATTTTAATCTCATAGTTTGCTAGTATAGCTTGAATAGCTCTATTTGTGAAAAAAAGTCATTCATTTAGATTTATTGCGTTGATTTTGTATACAAAAATATAACATTGCAAGAAAAATTATAATAGAGCAAAGAAAAAAGTAAAATAAACAGTTCTTTATGGTTTTCCAGAGAATCAAACAGTATTGAGATATAAAAATTTAATATGTAATGCAGTGTTTCCTCTAGGAATTTTTCCAGCTGTGGCGGCAGGACTTTTACACAGATGTACCAACTACCTATGGTGTTATTTCAAGGACACATGTTGTGAGCGCAGTACAAGTCGAGATCGCATTTATGTAATACAGCCTGATCTCACGAGAAAACGTAAGTATTTTACGTTTTGTCAGTTTAGTGGCTAATTCGTACAAATTCGTACAAGTTCAGTCGTACGAAAATGTACAATTTTAAAAAGGAGGCGTGGCACCTAACCCCACCCCTAACCCCATTAGTTAGTCATTAGGTGATGAGCAAATCGTACCTATTTGTATGAATTAGATTGTACGAATTCATACGAATTAGCCACTAGATCAAAAAGTTACGAATTGCCGTGAGATTGCGTTGGTAATACGAGCATGCAAATCTCTGCTTGTGCTCTGATTTCCTCTGTTCGTTCACAAAACTTCAAACCCTCAAATATACGCTGCTCAATTGCAGATTTTCGTGTGACTTAAATCAATGCTGCTGAAGTGCAATTTAGTGCGTTTATGTGACAAGTATATCTATAACATTTATTAGATTTGCTAGGAATGTTTATGAATGTCTCCAATAGACCAGAGCAGCATTAATGCATCCTGAAGTAAAGTGAAACCGCTGAAGTAGCTGAACAGTTGTGAAGTAAAGTGAAACAGCTATAAACTCCAGCCAGATAAAGTCATTGTATGCAGAGCCATAGACCTTTATCTATACAGTATAATTCACGCACCTGTCAGTCAGTCAGCATGTCACCGTAAAGGGTTAAATAAATAATGCACAGGTCTACTACGGTTAACGAAAAGTTTGCGCTGTTATAATTCACTTACCCTTTAATACGTTTTGGTGCGATTATAACCTGCTTTTAAAAAAAACAACAACTTAATGTTTTGAATGGGAAGCTGTAATATAGCTGTGGTGGGATGAATTTTGGTGTAGCGCCCCGCTATTGAAGAATGAATGTAGCAGAAACCATGTAATGTAAAATAACACTGTACAGTCTTCATTGCATTAATAAATAGTAAAATTTATCTTCAATAAAGGTAACAAATGTTTGACGTTATTGTGCTCAAATGCTTTTAAAACATACTCAAATTATTAAGTTTTACTCTGTTATGGTTATACATTGCAATGACTCCATGAATCGTATGTATTCTTAATTGTTGATCGACTTTAATCCCAACTTAACCTTGCATATCCTGCGATGTTACTATTGCGGACACACACATTGCGATGTTGATGCTATAGACACGATATATTGTGCAGCCCTACACCAAATATGATTGAGTGTTGCTGATAAAATCAGTGCAATAACCTGGTCGAACATCTACCACATAATCACACATACACTGCTCCACTGCATTTATTCTGACTTTATCTTCTGGAAGTGGTAACAGCCACCAAACATGAGTATTTCAGAGTTGAGAGGAAAAATAAAAAAGAAAATTTTTATAATTTATAAAAAAATAACTTAAAAAATGTTTTAAAATAAGGTGACACAGTGGCGCAGTAGGTAGTGCTGTCGCCTCACAGCAAGAAGGTCACTGGTTCGAGCCTTGGCTGGGTAAGTTGGCGTTTCTGTGTGGAGTTTGCATGTTCTCCCTACATTCACGTGGGTTTCCTCCGGGTGCTCCAGTTTCCCCCACAGTCCAAAGACATGCAGTACAGGTGAATTGGGTCAGCTAAATTGTCCGTAGTGTATGAGTGTGAATGAATAAATGTTATAAACTAACCTTGCCAAAAATTACATACAAATTTAAAACTGCATTTTAAGACCCCATTGGTGCTAAACTAACATTGGTGCTAAACTAATTCCTGGGTGTTTTCTGGACTTGCACTGTTCATTTCTGTTCATCTGTCATAGCTGAGGAATTAAATGTGTTTTTGCGTAAAAGTGACATGTATTAACCTTCATATATTGAGATCAACAACACCGAAGATGCAAACTGAGGCTAGTTGTTTGTTCTGTAAAGTTCCATCTAAACACTAGCATATCGTCAAGACAGATGACACAAATTTTTTCAGCACAGGCCAGAACAGCAGCTCTACAAATCTTAAAAATGTGGATGAAGCATTTGTCAGTCCCATAAGCAAGACTTGGAACTGATACAGGGTACTTCCAGTGGTAAAGGCCGATTTCTTCCCTTCTCATATGACTTCCATTCAACTTGCCAAATGAATAACAAGTTACAACAAGTATGTCTGAGCCAAACAAGCCCATTAAAAATATTGTACTCATCAGTTATTTGACCCTGTAATGCAAGACATGGCTAAAACAATACTGCCTCATTTCCACTTGGTGGTACGGTTCAATTAGACCAGTGGTTCCAAATTCCAGTGCTCGGGACCCCCGCTCCGCACATTTTGTTTGTCTTCCTTACTTAAAACACCTGATTGAGATCATCAGCTCAATAACAGGGGGAACTGATCCTTGTGTCTCAAATAAGAGAAACATACAAAATGTAAAGAGTGGGGCGTCCCAAGAACCAGAATTGGGAACCACTGAATTAGACTATGTATTTTGGTTGGTATGTATGTGAAATTACGATATCTATATCACAAATACATGCAAAAACAAACTAAAACAAGCTAATACAACTCACCATAATAGAGAGAGAAGTTTGTTTTCCACTCATGCTGTAGTAACTGAATGTATTGCAACTCAAAGCAATCAATAGAAACAGATCCTTATTATGGTGTAGGTGTTCTTTGTTCCTATCCTTGCAGAAAACCTTTAGAAATTATTTGAATTCGGATCCATATATATATATATATATATATATAGATATGTATATTCTCATTATTTTTAACACATCTATAGTTATGCGGTGGCACGGAGTTAGACCTTTTTCTTGACTTCACACAGAAACAACAACGCGTGCGGCATGACACCACTTTATTGCAGAGACGCTATTGGTTAAATGCCAGCAAAGTAGAACACGGAAGCAGCTTGAAGTGGAAAGCACAAGTATGTCTGCGGTCTGAAGGTATTATAAAGTTAATGATGACAACATTGCCATAGCAATAAATGTGAGATATGTAAACTTGGAATTGCAAGAGTTGGAAGAGGCTACATTTAACACAACAAATCTGATAAAGCACCTCAAAAACAAACATCTTACACAATATACCGAGTTTACCCAGGCAACTCAACTAAAGACAAGTCAGCAAAAGAGGAGATAAAAAAATGCCCTGTGACACACGAAGGCACAGGACATCACAGCCAAGATAGCACAAATTATCGCAATGAGGGACCTACCATTCGCCTTAATAGAGAATCCTGGATTTCTTATGCTTATGGAGCACATAGAACCTTGATTTGAATTTTTAAAAATGTATTGTAGAAATATCGGATCAGCTTTTAGTATCAGTAGATACTGAAAATCTAATGACACGGACATGGACTCAAAAAAATGATGGGACATCTCTAGTTCTTATAGAGGTAACTCACAGTAAAGTGGAATTTCAAATAGAGTTATTTTGCCTTCTTGCAGCCCAGTAAAGTCTTTTTCATGACTCTGTACTGGGTTCGGTCCAGTGGTTAGGGACCCCTGACTTAATGGGAAATTTGAAAGTAGTCATAATATAGATTTGAAAATTGATCATGAAGCTATAGAAGGAGTTGCATTGTACAATTAAGTTTCTTGGTGCTGTATTGGTTCATAAAATTAGTTGGAAACCACAAATAAAAAATGTGATATCAAAACTGGTAAAAACTTGTTATTATATATTTATATATATGCTATTTATATATAATGTTATTGCGTGTAATGTGAGGAAAAACATACATATATAAATCGAATTTACGATGCTTATGTACAATACAGAAGTGTCAGGATAATAATCAATTTAAAAAGCCGTATAAGAATATACTATTAAAAGAAAATACTGATAAATAGAGGTGACTGTGAAAAGAACAAAGTGAGAAAGGTATGATGAAATTTCAGGTAATGGCTGTTTGCTGTACCATGTACGTTTTGATGGTGAAATAAACATAAAATATGTAAAAGATGCCAAAAGGATGAAATATGTCTCATAGGGTTGGGTGGATAGACGATGCCACAATCCATCGGCGATGGCCGGTAGACATCACAATGCTGAGCCGTACACTAATACGTCTTAGTTTTAAAATGAGATTTTTGAACGAAAATGATCCATGTCCACACTGGCGTTTCATCTAGCATTTCTGAAAAAACCCTTCTTCCACACTATACCACTGATTATGTATTATATTACATGACCACACACACACACATATACACACTGTCATGCACTGCAGCATACGCGGGCGTCTGAGCTCCAGCAGTGAGTGGGTGCTTTGAGCACAAAACCCCAGAGAGAAGCACATGTCGGACAGTTTTTCAAGGATATACCGCTGGATTGCTTCTCACTATAGTTGTTAAGCATGATATTTAATTAATCTTGTCTCTATCTAATGACTCTTCTGTCTTTTGAATCTATCAGGTAACGTGTCACAGCGTCATTACACTGCTTCAATCTTTCACTTTCAAGCTTGTACTTTGTCATTTTAGCGATACCTCAGACACTGTTGGTTGGTTCCTGTTGGTTGTGCACCTTTTTTACCAACCAAGTTAGAAGTAATAACGACACATCACTTTGCCTATTCATGCCAGAGTCCCGCGGAAAAAGTGATTGACAGGTGGTAATTTGTGTGTAACTTATCTTTATTTATTTATGATTTGGTTATGGGTAAAACAAATGCCATGAAGGGTCAGATAGTTGAAATGGTAGACTACAAATAATTAATTCGTTATGAAAAATAAATCATTCATAAATAATTAATTCATAATTAATGCATAAATCAATAATTATTTTATCATAAATAATTCATAAATGATTAATTCACCACCGCCTACGACGACAATGCCATCGTCCATCACAACACTCAATGTCTCATGTAAAAAGAAGCTATTAGTAAATGAAGAAATAAGTTGAAGTAACAGATGATTAAAGTGTGTGATAATGGGGTGGAAAAAATAATAAGCTTGCACTTCATCCCGTTCCATTTCGACCATTTATTCATTTTCCTTCAGCTTAGTCCTACGCGAACATGGGGAGAATATGCAATCTCCACACAGAACTGCCAACTGGCTCAGCCAGGACTCGTTTGCCTAAACACAGCTGCCTGGAAGTTTGTAGTATGCGTAGTAAAGAGCTTGATTATCTCCTTCAGTTCTGACTAATGAGGGTTGGAGCTAAACTTTTCAGGGCAACGGCCCTCCAGAACAGAGCAAGGGTCTAGATTTGATTTTGATATTGGTGAGGACCATGGGGAACTAATCTACACCCCGACACTAAAATTGATTTAAAATGAAAGTAATGTCTGATAAAAATATCATTTTAAGACTTTCCTTTCTGCCTATGTGCATAATCTCTTAGTGCCACATATGAACAGATTTCTGCTTGTATATATCCATTTGTACATCCACCTTCAACTAAAAGATGAGTCTCGGATTGTGAAAACTGAACAGCACATTCTATTTAGCAATTTTAAAATCATTTATAAATAAATAACAGCACAGAAATGTATGTATAAATACACTTAATAATGAAAATAACATTAAATCCAGCATGTTTCATGTTGCAAACGTACATTTACATGATTTTACTTGTGACGCAATAACCATTTTATCTCGATTGTTGTTTTTTTCATAATATTTTTTCATTAAAAAGTAGCTGCTTCTGTCCATGTCTCACAGAGTCTCGCATAGTAAGCCTGACTGGAAAATATCCTTGCAGTTTTGATTCTGCAAACATCCAAACATACCCTTGATAGCAGTGAAAGGCGTGGCCAATCACAATGTCCATATGTGTTTCGGGTAGGTAGGACTCGACTAGAGAGCGCAATTTAACCCCTTCTGTACATATATGTGTTAATGAGAGTTGATAGAGAATTATTGTGTTTTGGAGGCAATTAAATTATTGGTGGGAATCTGTGGATATTGGTGGAGACAGGTCCCCATTGTCCATGCTAATTCTATGTCCTTGGAACACAGTTTGTGCACACCTGACTTAGACAGTAAAATAATAATGAATAAAATATATGAAAATAATGTCCTGATGCTAATGTAAAACTACACACATTTGATTCAATTAATTGTATTTTTAAAGTAATATTGCACTACTGAAGTCTTAACAACTATAAAGAGAGATATAGTGGGGTAGACTGTCTTGGAATCCCCCAGAGGAGCTTGAGGAAGTGTCCGGGGAAAAGGAAGTCTGGGGTTCCCTGCTGAGGCTGCTGCCCCTGTGACCCGGCCCTGGATAAAAAGTTAACAATGGATAGATGGATGTGTCGTGGGGTGGGGGGGGGGGGGTGAATGGGGGGATAATGCCATTATGTCTGTATTGTACACCTGCAATCAAAATTAGGCAGCAAGCAATATTATAAAACTGCGGGGTGTTACATTTTTGGTTTTCTAGTAGCCTATGTTGAATGTGGGCCATTTGAATGCAGAATAAAGATGGGATTATGGGATAATCTGTGAAAGGACAGGGGATTATGACTGGGCTATCTGTGTAACCCTTCTGAGATAGATGCCCTGACTTAACTTCAGCTCTCATATTCATCTGCCACAGATCCAGCTCGTGTGCTGTCCTTCAAATTAATAATCTTACATGCTCAAAATACAGAAAATTATCCTCAGTTTTGTACAACTCAAGTTTATGCAATATAATTTAAAATTCCATTATAGGGCTGGGCAATATGGCAAAAATGCAATCTCAATGCAATTGTTTTCCATATTGAACGATAACGATATATATTTCAATATAAGTTGTTAATGTTTCCAGATTTAAAAGAGTATTCCAACAATGACTGAAGTCACAAAAATTTGAGGATCCACTAAATGACACTATATTATCGGCTGATAAATATTCAGTGGGCAAAAATTCGGTGCATCTCTAATATCAACACACTTTTAGATTCCCATTGTTGCTCAATTTTGTTGTGTGATTGGCTCTTAGATCAATATAGTGTAAAAAGGTCCAGAGCTTATCATAAGCTATGTTTCCATCCACCTATTTTTATGCACATTTTGGACATGTGCATAAAAAACATCTGCGCATAACTTAGTAGGACAAACTTTTTATTTGATAAGGAAAGATGCGCATAAACTACAATCTTCTAGCGAACAAACTCCAGTATGCGTATTTAAAAAAAGGTCATGTGATTTTGTTATAAGAGATCATGTGATGGTAAAAATGTGTGTGAATGGACAAACCAGCAGGCTGAGCACATTGTAAAACATCTGAAATGTTTTGGTCATTCTAAAACGCCTTAACCGTTTCAGTATTAGTGTAATTATAGTAATAATGACCTCCAGAATCAAGAGCGTCTGAGCTCCATGTCTCATGCCTTTAAATACCTCTGCACGCTCACTGCATGTCAGGATTGCCTTCTGAGGCGCAAGCCATTTATTAAATGAAGAAAAGATTCACGCAGCTTCTCCTACCACAGCAAATTCAGTTTTTACTGTTGATATTTGGCGCCAGTTAATCAGGAAGTGGCGATTTTGTTCTCTTTGACTCATTGGATGGAAACGCCACTTTATTTGCACATCTTTTATACAATAATTCAGTTTTAAATATAGTTAATTCGCATTTTTGGATGGAAACATAGCTAGTGTTATTGACATAAATTTTATTGTGATTCGATATAATATCGTTTATCGGCCCAGCCCTATTCCATTAGCACAAAAACATCATAAAGGCTCGTTTGTGTGCAATTTGATGTGACATTATCTTTCTTTAAAGTATTAACTTTGGATTTTGTGCAAGAGATAATATTCATTGCAGTAGGGCTGCACAATATATTGTTTCAGCATTGATATTGCTATGTGCGCATCTGCAATAGTCACATCGCAGGATCTGCAATGCTGAATCAGGATTAGTTGAGTAGTTAATAACACACCCGATTGTGAAGTAATTGCAAAGTTTAACCCTAAAGTTACCAAAAATGTAATGCCTGTGACGGTTTATTTAGGCACATTCATATATTCAATTTCTTTTCGGCTTAGTCTCTTTATTAATCTGGGGTCGCCACAGCGGAATGAACCGCCATCTTATCCAGCATATGTTTTACGCATTGGATGTCCTTCCAGCTGCCACCTATCACTGGGAAACACTCATACACACTCGTTCACACACATACACTACTGACAATTTAGCTTAACCAATTCACCAGTACCGCATGTCTTTGGACTTGTGGAGGAAACCAGAGCACCCGGAGGAAACCCACATGAACGCAGGGAGAACATGCAAACTCCACACAGAAATGCCCACTGACCCAGCCGAGGCTCAAACCAGCCTTCTTGCTGTGAGGTGAGAGCACTACCCACTATGCCACCGCGTCGCCCCATGGAAACTTCAATTTTTAGGAAGTTCAAGTGCAATGAAGATTATACAGTGTTATTTATTAAGTTGTTTTTAATCATGTGGTTCTGATGTCGTGCGGAATTCAGATAGAGGGCAAGAAGTAAAAAACTGAATGGGAGATATAGAGGAAAGTTTGTATTTTTGCGATTGATACCATATTGTAAAGGAGATAGGAAAATAACCACATATGTTGGGCATGATCCTTATATCATGAAGAGGGACAAGTTTTCTACTGAACTAAAATATATTTGCCTGTCATCGAGGCGGTAGATACTGTATAAGCTATGTAGCATGAAAAAATAAGTACTATAGTGTTTGGAAGCATAGATAATTACTTGAATTAAACTGTCGTAGTTATTATATTGTTGCTGTGGTACAACACAACTGTAGTAATAAACAAATTCAGTTTTCTACGATATAGTTATACACCATCACAACGCAGCAGTTCACACTAACATTACAATATTTATTACAGTTTATCAGTTTACTGAGTTGTACACATTATACACTTTACTATGTGGTTCAAAAACATGTTTATTATAAATTGCTAGTTTCTGATATCTTCCATACATCACAAAATAACAGATGAAAGCATACAAAAGCGTGGACACATAGTCTACATTATTATTTATTTATTTTTGGAAGGGAGGAAAGTGCTCCACAATAATAACCAACTAGTTTTGTTGCAAGGGTTGCTTTTCTTTTTTGTTCGTTCGATGAACTTACCATCAATAAATATTCACTGCTAATGCGCATTTAGACATTAAAGTTACGGTTGTTTATTCGACCCAAATGCCATTATTGCAAAACAAGACGGAGATTTCATTTCTGCGATTACATGGCAGGGTAAGTTATTTATGTTCTCCTGGATTCTGTATTAGTGTGGTGGTGCTTGAATCTGATCTTTATATAACACATTAACATATTTATACACATAGCTAGGCCTGTATATAATCTTTATTGGTGCTGTCAAACAAATGATCACATAAAAAAAAAAAGCTTGTACACATGAATATATTGAATGAATGTGTATTGCATGCTGCCTTTTCTTCTGTTTTTTTAACTTTCTCTCCTTTATAAGCAGAACATTTTTAAAGTCCATAAAAGCTGTTCACCGTTTCGTATTTTGCTGATTTAAACAATTATAAACAACATGAAACAGAACATTTTGACGTTCTGATAGTGATTATTATGTAGAAACAAAAACTTCCTGCCCTCCATCTGAGTCTCGCACGTCATCAATGACCTCATGTAAATACAACCTAATATTCAATTTGTGTGCCTGAATACTTTTAGCTTCCCAGAAAAACTATAAAGCTTTTATTTTATTTGTATCTTGCTTTACTGTATTTATTAAATTTTATGCAGATGCGCTCCACTACAAAATCATCATATTATCATCTAAAATTGTCCTAACATTATTCACTCTTTTCAAAAGAGCAATTCATTTCATCTATGATCATCATACTTAATAATCGCAATATGTATTGCAATAAAATAAAATATCACAATTTCAGTTTTTTCCAATATCGTGCAACCCTACAATGCAGTAAAACAACAACCACAACAAAAAAACACAAAGTGAAAAAGTTGACTTATAGCAGTCCAATTGAAGTCCAATTACAATGTTCTAAGGTCACCGTTTTGTTTTCCCCATTACATCATAACTTCCACTTTGCTTCTGCTAAAGCCAGGGTCCATTCAGTAATACATTCTCCCACAGGCAATTGTTAATCAATAAGCTTCAATAAAGAAAATGAATAATGCTGTTATCTGACAGAAGGATGGAAGTTGTGGCTCCCTTAGGAGTCAAAGCCTTTAAAATCAATCAATGTCTATACCATTACACAAATGAAAACAAAATGTTTGAAAGTGAAAGCTTTAAAAACAATTTAAATTAAGTATTCAACAAAATTGCATGTGCTTAAAAATAATATTGCAATCTTAATAATAATATTTTGGTTTTATGAATTATTTTATATTATGCCACTTGATCAAATTTGTGAAAAAGTGTAATTCAGCACTTAAAAGGATAGTTCACCCAAAAATCAAAATTCTGTCATCATTTACTCCTCCTCCGCTTGTTTTTTCTTCAGTTGTTTTTTTCATCTGTTAAACACAAATGAAGATATACTGAAATATGCTTTAAAGCAGCAGGCATTGACTTCCATAGTATTTTTGTTCCTACTACTAATGTCAATGGCTGCTGGTGTCCAACGCTCTTCAGTATTCCAGTACAACATGACATTTTAGAATTCTTGGGTTTGAGTAAAAGATGGGGAATTTTATTTTTTGGTTACCTATCCATTTAAATGTATTAATTTGACATAAGCTTTTCATTTTTCAGAAATTACTAGATGTCATGAGCTGTTATTCTCATCTTTATATTCTCATTCTCAATAGAGATAAGATATCTGTCATGAAGAGATTAAAACCATTGAAGGTCTAGAAGTAGATAAACATTCATTCATTCATTTTCTTTTCGGCTTAGTTCCTTTATTAATCTGGGGTCGATACAGCGGAATAAACCGCCAACTTATCCAGCACATGTTTTATCAAGCAGATGCCCTTCCAGCCGCAACCCATCTTTGGGAAACATCCATACACACTCATACACTACGGACAATTTAGCCTACCCAATTTACCTGTACCGCATGTTTTTGGACTGTGGAGGAAACCCAAGCGAATGCAGAGAGAACATGCAAACTCCAAACAGAAACGCCAACTGACCCAGCCGAGGCTCGAACCAGTGACCTTCTTGCTATGAGGCGACAGCACTACCTACTGCGCCACTGCATCGCCGTAGATCAGTGGTCCAACCCCAAAAAAAATCTAATTTGCAAATTTGTGATCTTTGTACGGATTCATCTGATCTATTTTCGCTGCTAAAATAGACCAAAACAGTCACTATCTCTTAAAAAATACATAATATATATGAAATATTGTTTATATAATATATAAAATATATCAGGATTCAGATGATTTGACTGACATGAAAAGTCACCAATCACAGTCGACCTTGCGTGAAACGTAAGGGCGGGACAAAGGGGTTTCTGTGTTACAGTGGCAGAAAATAACTTAAAAACAAATGTTTTATTGGAATAATGCTTTTCGGGTGTTTTCACTATAGAGATGTCTATGTTATTACAAAAGTAAACAAACCGCGGACATACTTCCTGCCATTTCGAGGATCTACACACACATTTCTCTCTCTTCTCTCCGACGGCAAGTTTACTCGCCTCTGACCTGTCACTCTTCTGAAGTCTGGTTTAATACAGTCTGAAAGTCGGTGCGGGAATGCAGGTATTGCGCAATTATTAATTTCTGCAAATGTCGCGAGGGCTTTATTTTAACACGAGAGCACAGTCATGTACGTTAGCCGCAAAAACTGGATATGCGAGCTTTTAAATAGGCTTTTTCAAATGAACTGTAAGTCCCCTCATCTGTGTGTGCTCTAATAGTGAAGAGATCGCGATTGTGTACAATCAAAGTAGACATTATTTATCTTTGCTCCTTGACTACATTTAGTCAAAAACTATCAAGTATTTAGAATTAGATCAATGCATTACCGATGACAATGCTAATGGACTTCTTATTTGGCTGTATCGTGAAGTGAAACTTGCAATGGTGGAACTTTTTTTTTATTTCTTTACGACAAAAGAATTATGCTGGAAATGTTTTAGAATGAGGTATTTGTATGATTTGTGCATAATAGCTGTATCCCGATCAGTCTTAAAGCATCACTAAATTGTACAGGCATTACAGGTCAAACAATGTATTGTTACATTTATCAAAATAAATAATAAGGCTCTTAAAACACTGTTTTGAGAAATGTAGTGTTGTCATATTTCAAAAACCTCAAGTGAAACAAAGTCATTTGTTTTATTATTTTATTACTGACAGTGTACTTGTCTTTTTGTAAAATTATTTCAGTTTAAGATCAAGCGTAAAATAAAATATTGTATAGACAACAATGAGCAAATAAGAAAAATAGTGTAAAATATGTAAATAAAAGGCTAAATTTAAATCTTTTCATCATATACTTTAATTAAACCTTTCAAAGCTTGAAAATATTGTTTAAAAATGGACAAAAAGTGTCTCTATGGCTTTAAAAGTATGTGGTAGTTTTGCCAGTGCTATTGAAAGAGATAAATTATTATGAAAGGAAAAATCTACCATACTTTGTTAGTGCAAATTCCTATATGTAGCTTTGGGATTTAAGCAAATAAACCATTTAAATAATTTTATACTTAAAAAGGGCCATAATGAAAATCTGATTTTTTTTTCAAAAGTAACTAACTAGTACTAAGAGTAGTTTTTTTAAAAGAGTAATTTGTATAATATTAGTATTATTTACTTAAATCTGTATTATTTTAGCAGTGTAATTGTATTTTAACTTAAGTACAAATATTCTGTTCTCTTTCCATCTGTTAGAGAACATTAACAAATAAAATAAAAAATTCACAAGCATATTTAGTGCCTAAAACCTTTATTATATTATCAATATATGATTAATTAATTATATTATTATTATTATTATTATTATTATTATTATTATTATTAATGATGATGATGATAGTTTTTATTTGTATAAATCGATAGATAG
>CAIGQZ010015273.1:897180-913513 GCA_903798205.1 Danio tinwini
GGCCTTGTAAAAAAACTATGGGGCACAGGGCAGATTCTGCTCTTCTTCTTGGCTTTGTGGCTGTTCATCAAGACGACGACAAGGTTTGTTTGAGCTCATATGTATATATGTATATATTATTATTATTACTTATATGTATATATTATTACGATGTAATGTCTCGGCTGTGTATTTAAAACATGGCTCTTCCTTTGTTTTTATACTGGCTAGTCCACGAGCGAGTGACGTATCTCTGTAAACTTATAGCATTTAGTTGCACGTCCAGCTCCACCTTGTGGTCCCCTTTTGCTGTGCTAGGTACCCTTTGCAAAGGGTACCCAAAAAGTGGTATGGTACTGTTCGCTTTTAGATACCTTTTGACAGTTGAAACGGCCATAAAAGCATACTGAACAACTCAGTGGAAACAGGCCACTAGTATGATGAAAACAGTGCTGCTTCTTCTCCACGTGATCATTAGTAGAAGAACTGGAAGATGGAAGTGTAAGAGGTGGACTGTGGCATAATAAAAGCTCTGCTGTTTTTATACCACATGCTCATATCTCCTCAGCAATTGCTTCAGTGGTCTTGCTTTGCTTTGATGGTTTTTAGCCTTTAACCTCATTCACACTACCAACAAGTAGTGGGTGGCTGCCTTTCACACTGGGTGTCTATAAAAGTTCCAGTGGAAGTTCCCACTTTGAAGTTTCTTAGGTAACATTTATAGTTGATATTCACTAGCTTTGTGTCCATCCAAAGATGTGAATTAAATTTCTGTGCAAAATTGGAATATCTCATAAAAGATTTGCCAATAATGCAGCGTTTCCATCCAATGAGTCAAAGAGAAAAAATCGTCACTATAAACTGGCACCAAACATCAAAATGAAAAATGGAATTTGCTGCAGTAGGACAAGCTGCATGAGTATTATCAAATAAAATTTTTATCCTACTCGGTTAATCACATTTTCAAAATGTATGTGCATCTTGGAATTTCCATCAAGCAATTTTTATGCAATAATCAAAAATGTGCATAAAAAAAGGTGGATGAAAACATACCCACTGACATCAAATTAGTTTTCTTGCCACATTGGAAATTCTTCAAAATGAAGATAGCTGTTATATGGAAATTAGGATATTTATAGTCGCTAAGGAATCATCTGATTGGTGAATCATAAATTGAACAATGCGGACCGGCTGCATGCAATCATAAGCAACTTTGAAAACACAAAGTGGTTCTTAACTTTGTCACGTCGTTGGACATGCCCACATCTGGTCCCTAATGATTGCTGTCGCTCATGTAGCAAGAAGTTGCTAGCTCTCCATTGAAATGAATGGTCGCTTGTCACTTTGTTGCTGCTTGTTGCTGGTAGTGTGAATGGGGTTTTACTCTGCCTCATATTACTATGATTTGAATACTTTAGTTCATTTATGAACATAATTAATGCAGGAGTTCCATAGGATGTAACGAAGACCACAACTCCCATGATTCAACACTCACTCACTGGGTCTTCAAACTCAATAAATTTCATTCAACGTTCCTCAATTGTGGAATGATCTTCCCATTCCCACATAGACTCCTGATTCACAATGGTATCATTCAAACGACAACTAATAACCCATCTCTTGTGCAATCACCCTGTGAACAAAACCAGGACCCCCTCCTCTTGCCCCACCCATCACACCACACACAACCTCCGAACATTATGCAATTCTGAAAGTCCCTCACACAAGTGAGTAGGCTTGACAAACTATCTGTAGAAAACACACATTCATCTCTCTGTCGTTTTAACCGACATTTGCACAAGTTTTGAACATTTGCACCAGACACTTTCTTACAATCACTCCATATCTCCTAACAAAATCATTGTGCATTTATGAAGTGTGCTTGACACAGGTGAGTGGGCTTGACAAACCACCTGTAGACAAAACACCCACCCCTCCTAACTCTAGCACTTAATTCTCTGAGCACAAACAGCTACTTTGTATAATTAGCACTTCTTGTGTGTAGTTCCTCTTCTTGTTGAATTACTGAATGCCTCCTCAATTGTATGTTGCTTGGATAAAAGCATTTACTAAATGACTAAAATGTAACTATGCATTTGCTTGTTGTAAATATGCACCATCTAGTGGTGAAAATCATCAGAAGTAACAAAACTAGCATTATTACCATGTCTGACAACTGTCTGTGTGAAACAGTATAAAGGTGTAATATCAAGCATTACAGGAATGCTCCATGAACACTCAATTTCAACAAGTTATTGGACCTATTGTAATATTTGTGAGGAAAAACAATGCAACATTGAGCTCATGAACATCTCAAAGCTCCTTACAGCATTACTGCTGCACACAGTCGATGAAGCAATTCTTGGAGGATTTCATCATGCAGATGCCAAATTCTAACAAAGGCAGCCCAATCACAAAGCCAAACATACAGCTTTCTAACATTCTTTCGGTTATGTTGCTGGTCTAATAACCATTAATTGTTCATATATTTAATATAATGTATTTACCATCAGAGCAGAGCTCTACAATGTGCATATTAAGACAAACATAATAAATTTATGGAACATACAAACAACTTGTGTGGACATTGCAAGTGCATTCCAATTGTACTTGTTTTATGCTCAAGTAAAATCAACTAATAACCAGTTAAGCAGATCTAAAGTAAGTTAAGTAAGATAAACCAAAAATGGACAACATACCAGCCATGATAAGAATTATACTTAACTTTAGGTGCCTTTCATCTTTCATCAAACATCCCAGCAAACAATTTTGTGTTTAATAGATGTTTAAGAGATATCTAAGCGTAGACAGCTTGGCTAAAGCAAGGCTAAACTCGGGCTGTCAGTGAAAATCTAAAAGACAAAATAGCCCAAAACTAGACTAGTCATTAAATAGACAGATTTACAGACTTTATATGTGTAGTCATTTATTTTTGTTTATTAGATGACTAATCTAGTTTTGGCCTTTTCTTAGACGTCTATTAGGTTTTCATTGACAGATCAAATTGTCAAAATTATTAGACATCTATTAGACATCTTTTAAAAACAAAAAATGCTCGTTGGGATCTCATTAAATCTCATATTCTTAAAATTCTCCATGACAAAACATTGCGTGACAAGACATCATTCAGAGCTAATCAAAGTGAACCCTGACGGCTTTCTGCAGGAGCTCATCAAGCCGTAAGCATCCTGTAAAGTCTCTGAAATCACCAGGGTTAGCTTTAATGCAGAGGCTACAAGGTTGAGCAGGAATTTGTGTAATCCATCAGAATCTGGTGATGACATTTGTGAAAATAATCTGCAGAAATCCTGCCAAAAACACAGATTTAAGGCATTGACAGTCTAGCTTTTAAATAATTCTTTTGCATGACTTGAGCTTGAGTGATGCTAAAGGAACTCAAAAAAAAAAAAAAAAAAACATTGGCAAATATGTACATCAATGATGATCATGTCAAGCTGTTCAAACTAGTTAAAATATAACTTCTGCTTGTACCCCACAAAAGAAATGTATGTGAGCCTGGACAACATAACCAATCATGGTTATTTTACATAAGTCACTGAATTTACAGAAACAACTATTCAAATTCTGAAATATGAGGGTTACAAACAATCCACATACTGAGAAAATTGCCTTTAAATTTGTCTAAATTGAGTTTTTAGCAATGTATATTAATAACCAAAATTATTAGATATTTAAAAAATGTCTTCATGAAACACTATAATTTCTTAATATGAATAATTTTTGGAATATCATTTAGACTGTATTTTTGGCTTTTCTCTAAATATAGGCATGTGCAACGTAAGACTGATTTTTGTTGTCCAGGGTCACATATTTTACTGAAGTTATGTACATACCATCATGTATCATTGATTCAAAGCCATTACCATCTTAGCATCTTGCACTTGAGCTCAACATCAGCACCAATACCAACAGTAGACCAACCAAACATAAATAGGAGACCAAAACAACACAAAGTCTCCTACAACTTTAGTTTTGTTTTTGTTATTAAACAACACTCTTAAAGGGCTTACCGCAGTCCTGACAGAGTACCTGACTCACATCTTTCCTCACGGTGCGCTTGGTCTCCACCGGCGGGAAAACTGCCGTGAAGACGGACGTGTCATTTGTGGGTTCAATGAAGAACATGTAGCGGATCCCTGTGTTCAGCTGGAAACATCTGCCCCCTTCAAACCAGATGAGAGACACTACAGAGTCCTTGAGCAGACCTCCTGCCTTCAGCTGCCACACCTGCTGCACTCTGACCCGCACCTGACGCGAGGCGTTCATCGGCGACTTGGTCCAGTTTCGCTCCGCTTGCTCTTCTTCCTGGAGCTTTCCCTCAAACACGACCCCCGAGCGGCGCGCGAGCTCCTGCACTGACGCCCCGGGCGGAGAACACGCGAAACTCCCACACCGGACAACACGCGTCCACAGGGACAAGCACACCGCCGCTCCGTAAAGAACCGAGACCGTTAAAGAGCTGCTGCGTCCTGGCAGAATCGCCCACATCTCCGCGCGCGGACCTTGCGTTCAGCTGGTTGAATTAAAGTGGAGCAAAAGAAGTGAATGAAGAGGCGCGTGGGGTCTGTTGGCCCTTCAGCTGATCGTATTACAGGAGGCGGGGTGAGAGAGATCTCAGCCGAGGGTGAGCAGGATTTTCCCACCGACACCGCGAGCAAGGACAACTGGGATGGCGGTACAGTGTGGAATCACGCAAATTATTGCCTGCTTATGGTCAATTAAGTGGGACAGGATTTTCAATGTGAACATACTAAAATTTGAGTAAGTACTGTGTTCTTAAGTAGGCTAATATGAGAAAGAAAGCCACTAGATATTTTTAAATATGAAATAGTCAACAATAATCTTCCTCGGCAATGGGTGATTTGCGCCTAGGCAAAATGTTGCACCTCCAAGATAAAACTTTCATCATTTGCCCAAAAAAACTTGAATGAAACAGATTTGAATAATTATAGAAAGGATATCAATAGTCTTTAAATGTGTTTAGGGACATTTTATCAAGAACATGTTAACTTTTAATTCAATTAAATTCATCTTTATTTTCATAGCACTTTTACAATGTAGATTGTGTCAAAGCAGCTTAACATAGTTAAGTTCTAGTAAATTAAAACTGTCAGTCCAGACTTCAGAGTTGAAGTTCAGTTTAGTTCAGTGTGGGTTAATTTTCACTGCTGAATGTACAGTGTGATTTGATTTACAGCTTCACAAGTCCCAAACCAATCAAGCCAGTGGCGAGGAACAAAACTTCACCAACTGACAAACATGAAGGAAAAAACCTTGAGAGAAACGAGGCTCAGTTGGGCATGACTATTTCTCCTCTGGTCAAACTTCCTGTGCAGAGCTGCAGTCTAAGCGCCAGGCTGGAGAACGCTGGACGTTCACAGTGGAGAAGCTGCAGGTGTGAGTAGATCATCGGCGAGTGTTCAGGCTGGCCCACGGGATCAACGCGGCGACTCGTCTGGGGTCGAGTCTGGGGTTTTTCAGTAATCATGACTGCCACAGCATCTGCTTAGGATATGGCCTGGTCTAGGATTATGGAGAGCTTGGAATAATGATAAACAGACTAACATAAGTGTAGATATCGTTCAAATGATAATTTCTTTGGGAAGTGTTCCTGGCTCCGGTTGCCCTAATTAATGCAGCCTAACAATCCTTTAGAGGATTTGGACGAGCTCTCTCTTAATCATAAAATGATGATAATGATCATAATGATCATAAAATAGCTCAATTAGTCTAATTTTCATATTTTGTGTTTACTCTAATAAGTTCTGGTCAACTCTGTTACAAAAAATCACGATAATCTTTAAAGCACTGGTAGAAAAAGCATGTGACTTGCTCCACTAGAGTTAATTTCCTCTGGCGGGAAACTGGAACGCAGCGAGGCTTGTCTTTAATCTTTTCTCATACATTTAAACAAAATGTTTAAGATACAGCAATAGTAGCTAGAATATTTAAGTGTCAACTCAATTATTGTAAAATTTAAGTGATTTTACAATTTAGCTTTTAAAAACAATGTCATAAAAACATACATTTCTGTTTAAGACATGCCATGTGGCAGGTGCGTCGCTAGACCCCATTTACTGGGGCACGTGCCTGAGTAAAAATCGCCAGTGCCCAGAGTAAATGCTTGAGATGCGATTTACTTTATATGCAAGTGTATTTATTAAGAGTGGTAATCCCAGAATAAAGACGTTATTCTCTATGTGCATCCGAACCAACGTATGATAGACATCATAGGGGTAACGTTCACACAACGTCAAGCTGTAACATCATTAGACGTCGATATTTGGTTAGTTTTAGGTTGGACATTGGACATTGGCCTGATGTTAAGTTCTGACGTCAACCCGATTTTCATTTCCAAACCAATTCAAAGTCCCCATGACGTTAGAGTTCAACGTCAATCAGATGTCATGTTGACGTCCTGTGGCTGCTGGGTCTTTAAGGCCCTTTCGGTCATCATACAGTAAACATCCATCATCTTCTCATCAATGTCATGCATCTAAACAGTCTCTGGGTCAATGCGTGTAAAGATTTTGAACATCTTCATGGACACTTTTAATACTTCCAAACAGTTTGCTGCAATTATACAGTGCACATGTCTTGAGGTAGTTGATTATGATGCGATTTACCTTCTACGATATGTGCGATTTGATTGGACAGGAATCTCAGGACTGATTTTTCTAATCCCCATGGACAAGAAAAATAGTTACTGCAAGTTGAAGGAAAGTAGTGGAGTAAAAGTACCGATACTGCACCTGAAACATACTCAAGGAAAAGTAAAGGTACACATTTTTAAAACTACTCATTAAATTACAATTCCTGAGAAAAACTACTTACAGTAATTTGAGTATTTGTAATTAGTTACTTTACACCACAAATGACTATGCAGACAAAGCAGAATAATATAATAAGAAAATATCAGTTTGCAACATTAAGCTGCATAACAGGCTGTTTTTAACGTCTAAAAATGAATGGAAGTGAAAGAGACTGGAAGTCTCAAGCCAAAAAGATTAAATTGGCTGTGCCTGCTCGTATGTGAAGATTAAGGTCAATGGTAGCACTTATTGTTGTCAGTGGGTTTTACTGCACACTTTTTCAGCTTGTTTAAGTGAAGTTAATTTATAAACTAATTTCGAGAGGATCACGTGATTATGATTGAACATGGCTGGTCATGCATTACCCATGTATGACCAACCAATCAGACGATTTCTAACCCACTATAAAGAGCCAGGGTTTCTTACTACAGTCTTCTTCGTTTAAAGAATCCCCCCTTCCACCCCTACTCCTCCTCTTTTCCTTTCATAGGGCGGCACGGTGGCCCAGTGACTAGCACTACGGCCTCACAGCAAGAATGTCACCTGTTCAAGTCCTTTAACAGACTGGCTGTCGTTTCTGTGTAAAGTTAGCATGTTCTTCCCGTGCTTGTGTGGTTTTCCTTCGGGTTCTCCGGTTTCCTCCCACGTTCCAAAAACATGCACTACAAGTTAATTGAACAATCTAAATTTAGCACTAGTCAAACTTTTATCCATCAGCATATCTCTCCGTAGCAATTATTTTCTTCATCAACTCTTACAAAAGTGGGAAGTTCTCGAGATCTACCTGAGCTCAAAGCTCACCTCTCGCCCTGCAAACGGGAGGGAGCCCAGGGCTCAAGGACCTTTTGAGCTCAGGGCTCTTTCCCGGGACAGCATGCCAAACTTGCTTATAATCAATCATCAGCTAAGTGTGAACTCTTGAAAATACTTATTTAAAATAAGCTGAATCAACACAATTCTTAAATTTTATTTTGGACAAACTAATTGTTTTATGTTTAATCGACTTACATTTGTAAAAACAATTAGGTTACCTCAATCAATTTGTGTTTGAAACAACATGAAGGAATTGTGTGGAACCCAGCATTTTTTTTTTCCAGTGCATACCTTTTAAAATACAAAAAAAAAATTATGTCATTGATTATTAGGTTTGGGGGACAAATTGATCATAATGTAAAAGAGAAAAGCCTTAAACTGGACTTATGACAAAGCTTGTTTAGTAACTACTCCAAATCTCCTGTATATTCAAATAGAAAAACTGTATTTGGATGTGGTCCAGGTTGTCTGATCCTAGATTACCTTCTCTGAACTCCTGGTGAGATTCCAAATTCCAGAGAAAATTCTGAATTATAAAAGCTTACTGGCAAAACTGTAAATAACAACTCCGGATATTGTGGAGTTTAGAGTCCAAATAAAATCCTGAACAAGCAAGTTGTGGTTTTCAGGAATTGCTAATAAGTTACAGGCAGGCAAGTTTAACATTGGAGTCAACACCAGTTTTTAACTTCAATTCAGAGAAATGGTCGTGCCCAACTGAGCCTGGTTTCTCTCAAGGTTTTTTAAATTCTTCACTTTCGCCAATTGGTGAAGTTTTTTCCTCGCCACTGTCGTCACTGGCTTGCATGGTTCGGGATCTGTAGAGCTGTGCATCGATGGAATTGCTCTTCAGTGTTTGGACTCTCAATAGTGATTATTAACCCACACTGGCCTGAGCTAAACTGAACTGAACTTATCTCTAAAAACTGAACTGACGCTGTATCAATTCACTATAAACTTCCATGTAAGGCTGCTTTGACACAATCTACATTGTAAAAGCGCTATTTAAATAAAGATGAATTGAATTGAATTCATGCTTTTTTCTATAGCACTTTTACAATGTAGATTGTGTCAAAGCAGCGTAACATAGACGTTCTTGTAAATTGAAACTGTGTCAGTCCAGTTTTCAGAGTTAAAGTTCAGTTTAGTTCAGTTAAGTGTGGGTTAATTTTAATTCCTGAAAGCCCAAACACTGAAGAGCAAATCCATCAATGCGCAGCTCCAGTGGTGAGGAACCATTCCTTGGTTTTGAAAAACTCTTGGTTTTGGATTGATGTTCTAAAAACATTATCATAACCAAGTGTCAAACTTAAATTACAACATTAAATTAAATTACAATGGAAGTACCATTAAAAGTATGTTCACAATGCATCATTTTTAGGAAACTGGTCACCTGAATCATTGAGTTTGGTCAACATGGCATTGAATTTATTAGCAACCTTCTACATCTAATGAAAAATGAAAATAAGCATACTCAGCAGGCATTTTAAAAGGGTAAAAGAACATGCATGTGCACATGACCATTTAGTGTTTCTTACCTCTGGTCTTCAAGCTCCACTCCGCTCCAACCCTGATCAAACTCACCTGCCTGAAGGTTTCTAGCAATCTTGAAGATCTTCCACCATCTCGATACCCACACTTGTGTTCTTTGCACTTGACCACTTGCCTTATCTTCCTATATTTGTCCCAAGTGTTAAAGTAAGACTGCCAGAACTGTTCATTACCTAGTGCAGTATCATTTAGCTTAGTGGAAATGTTTATCAGTCTGCAGACATTTATTAGCTGCTTCAGGTGTAATTACACTGTAAACCCTGCTGTTATCATTACTAAAAATATTAAGTTCATATAAATTCACATTACCTAAAATACCAAGTTTTAAACAGGTGTGTTTAACTTACTCATTAGGCAGCAAAAAACTTTTAATTAATATTTTAAGTTCTCTGAACTTTACATTTTAATTTTTTTTAAACGATTCACCATGTTTAAAAATGATTGGTTGCACATAAAATTCTGGGTCACATTTTATTTTGATGGTCTGTTTGATTTAAAGGTGCTGTATGTAAGTTTTTGACTCTTCTAAAGCATAAAATACCATAATATGTGTGCAGATATTTAAGAAACATCACAAATGAACATACTTGTTTAACTGAAAAATAATGCTGAAGTCAGATATTCTGCTTTGAATTTTTTTTTTTCCGTGCCGGAACGCTGTATTTGTTTAGGTAAATTTAACCTGCACAATGCCAGTTTAGCCAATTATACTTCAGCACCCCGGGTTGCCTTGTTGGAAAACGTTATGGTTACTAAGGTAACCCTCATTCCCCGAGAGGGGGAACGGAAATGCTATGTGGAAAATTCCACTATGGGGATTTCATTCAGAAAGCCAATTATCTGAAAGAGTATGTAAACGGGCCAATAAAATGGCAATGAGTTGGCAGCTTCAGCTTGCGCACCTGATGCTCGTTGCAATTAATTTGGCTATAAGAGCACATGTGCGAGCAAAGCCAAAGCATAATTTTTTAGCGGAAGAGACTTTCACCTCAACAGCTAAGGGGCAATCATTATGGTGAAGGAACATAGCATTTCCTTTCCCCCCCTCGGGGAATGAGGGTTACCTTAGTAACCAGAGTGTTCCCCTTCGGGAGGGGAACTTCAATGCTATGTGGAAACTTCCACTATGGGGAAATGTATGAAAAACGCCATATTGATTGAACCTTACCTTCGCCCCCGATGAGAGGTTTGCCAGGCAAAAGAGAGCGTGAGCGCACCTGCGTCACCAGAGGCGCGGTCTTCCAACGTGTTCATTAGCCCTTACTTATCCCACTTCAACAGAAGATTTACGGATTTAGATATATTTTTCCGGAGCCGCAAATGCATCTAGAATAATTTCTAGGAATTTAATACGACAGCACGTTGGGATTGCGTGCAGTCCCGATAAGGAGGATGCTGCGGAGGCCACCTGCTACCCAAGTGGCGAGAAAGCATATGGACTAGCCCTGAAAAGTGGGAGTACGCATATGAATATAAGATGGTTAGCGGTGAGGGAAGACACGGGTCCGCCTGTGAGGGGGACTGCACCGTGGCAGTATAAGCATATGGGATCGCCTAGTGGGGATCGCACATAGCGGGTACCTATATCCAGAACGTGGGCTGACCAGCGGGCAGACCAACAACGTAACGGGCCAGCACCTGACTCCTCCGCTGAGTCAGATGCTGGGGGCCTCGGAGGAATATCTGCAGGGTTCGCCAGCGGGGAACTTTACTGACAGAGCGAAAAAGCACACGTATCTTCGAGTTAGAGAGAATAGCGCAGCAAATGTTTTACAACACCTAACCGAATTTCTCATTCAACCCGTGAGGAAATCAGCTCCCCTCAAGATTAATAAATCTTGCAAAAGGTGTCACCCAGCCCGCAGCTCTACAATGTCTGTTAGAGAGGCGCCGCGTGCTAACGCCCAAAAGGATGCGTGCTTCCAGGAGCGCGCTCTCACTCTTGGGTGACACGGCTCGCCCTGGCTCAGATGAGCAAGGGAGATGGCATTCACTGTTCAGTGGGCATGTTCCAACCTCTGTTTGGATACGGCACTTCCCTTCTGCCGATCACTGTAACAGAGAAAAGAGCTGAGTACGGTCCGTATAAAACGCAAAGCGCGAAGGACGCAGCAAATAAAGGGGCTCGTCTGCCTCCTTTGTGGGCAGTGCTTGCAGGTTTACTGCGTAGCTGAAAGAACGCTGTAGGAACCTAGAGCCCCTAGGTGGGCGGGGGCCTCAGGTAAACATGAGAGTGGGCCGGCCCAACACGCTGGCACATTTCGCTGACCGAAAAATGCCTCCAGATACCCACCCATTTGGTTGATGTGAATGCGACGTGCATTGTGGTTTACCTGGACAGAAATTTTAAAGATACTCAGTCCAGTGATCGAGCAGACCTCTCCTAAGAGAGATCTCTAAGTGCGTATGAGAGGGAAACAGGAATAATTAATATTCATGTCTTGCGCCTCAGGAAACTGGATGATGAGACGATACTTCCCAGTGTGCAGCCATCGCCGCATCCTTAGAGCGGGGAGGATCGTAACGCCAACCCCTCAGAGCGGAGGGGACAGCCTTAGCTCCAGTCAACTGAAGGAGGATAGCATCACTCTGATCTGGCATGTTTGGGTTTTCCTTCTCGGGGAAAAGGGTAACCACACAGCGAATAGACTCCACTTCAGGGCATGGGCATGCCTCATAGAGGGTGCTCAGCCTGAGTGGCAGTGTTAACCACCGAATCGGTAGGTCTCCCAAGTCCTCCGCGCTGCATCTATGAACCATACGTGAGGCATAGATCTGGGTGCGAGTGCCAAATAATGCCTGTCCCTGGTTTCCAGGGTACTGTATGTGCCAGGGAGGGGCCATCACGAGAGTAGAAAGCAGGTCCGATTGGGCTAGAGAGGCGCAATATGAGAGCTGTTCCTTGACCTTCCTGACTTTACACAGTATCTGTGGGAGTAGGCTCACTGGAGAAATGCGTATTACGCATGCCCCGGGGCCAGCTGTGTAGCCAGTGGACTTTGCAGGGTTTGCCAAGTGGGGAACTCAAGCTCGGTTGAGCTCGGTGGGGAAAAATGGAATGCAATGATTGCGCCGCTTATAACTCCGGGGGAGCAGATGGCGAGTGAGCTGAAACATGTGGCGAGAGCAGATACCCCCCATACGGTTGATATATGCCACCGTACTGTCCGTCCTGACCAGCATGTGTTGTCACTCCAGCACCTGATCCTTCATCAGATCATGACAGCCCAACCTCCTATGCAGCTGTGGACATCTGAGCCTCGGTGTCATCAAGTGAGAGGGCGGTCATCCGAGGATGGAGCACTTCTCTTACTCGAAGTTTGGATAGAGCGCGTGGAGGAGCAAGAGGTCCGCAAGCCAGGGGGCGGCAGATTTACTCTCACTGTAACCCTCAGATCTGCCTGAGTGCCCACCGCGGAGCGGGGGACAACTGGGGTGGATGGCCCTTTTGCAAGAGCTAACCGCGATCTTAACTGCGCAACAGACATGCCACCGCAGTGGCATGCACTGTCCGCGAGCACCGCATTAACATGCTGGACCCCCAGACATGAAACGCAGTGCTCGTGCTCATCATCCGAGGACAGGAAACCACCGCATCCAGAAACGCACAATCAGAGCGACGTCTTGAAAAAGACGCGCTGCACGACCGTGTTGCTCTTTTAGGAAATTTGCAACAATACATACCGCTCTGGAGGACCGGACCCAAAGGACGCCAGGCAAGGGAGAAACCCAGCTCAACTGTCTGCCGCTGCGTGTCACACACTCTGGACCGGGAGATCGCTCTCATTCACTCTCTCTCTGAAACAACAGAGGAACCCTCATCAACTCTCTCAGAAGGCTGTTGAAGTCTCTGAAGTGAAAAGGATGCTTTGGCTTTGCTCGCACATGTGCTCGTATAGCCAAATTAATTGCAACGAGCATCAGGTGCGCAAGCTGAAGCTGCCAACTTCATGGCATTTCATTGGCCCCTTTACTCTTTCAGAAAATTGGCTTTCTGAATGAAATCCCTATAGTGGAAATTTCCACATAGCATTTCCGTTTCCCTCCCAAAGGGGAACAGCATATTTCATTCATTCATTCATTAGAAAGGCTCTCAAAGCATGTGTCCGTGAGCGAAAATGCGACCTCCGGTGGACAGTAGCAGATATCGAAATGAGACAGATTCAGTTCCACATGAGGTTATTAAATAGCAAATGATATAAATATTACAAACGTAAACATTAGGTGAGCATTACATTACATTGTAACCGCGTGTCATAACGCGCTTTGTGACGAGATACGCAGTGATGAGCAATTTGGCTGTTTGCACCAGACGAAACATGACAGAAATGTAAATACAGCCTTTTAGAAGCACAGAATATGCACTCACAAAATGTTAACACTTCTTTAACATCATTAAATGTAAATGCTGAATCACTCATATGTGTTTAGTTTTAAAATAAATATGATAATAACGTGTGCTTGATTATTGACCTGCTTTTGAAACCTGATCCTGTCAGAAACTGACAAACACGAGAGCGACGTGCCAAAAACAAAGGAGAAGCCGGAAAAAGGAGCACATTATTTTTTCAGCAAATGTGAACAAACAGCCATGTTTAAATATTATCATCACCTTTTGGACTATTATGAACTCGGAATGATGGAATTACTTTCTAACAAGTTGCTACAAGTGCTGCTGAAGATTAAAGACACATTTGATCATGAGAGGTTTGCTATATTTCGTGTTGTTTTGAACATAAATAAAAACTAAATGTATGCTGTGTAGTTTCTCTGTTATTGGTAACATATCGGAGACTGTAATGGTCTGTATGTGTTCATATATGTTGCATTTATTTTATATAATTGCAGACGTTACAGTAGGCTATTTCGCACTGTCATTGATCTGCAGTTATAATCAACTCATGTTCATAGAAAAGTTAGTAATAAACATTTATACAGAAGTATTTATGTGTATAAAGCATCTGTTTTGTGAGAAGTGCTTCTCATATGATGTGAACGACCTGTACAGCTTTACTGTGGACATTTTCTTGAGCGAAAATGACGTTGACTGCAACTTTCTGTCGTACACCACGCCAACCAAAAGAGTACCATTGGTATCCTTTTAACAGTGGAAACGCAAGCCTGATAAAGGTGACCCGTACTAACCCGTACCGTACTGTAGCAGTCAGTGGAAACAAGCCTAAAATAGGAGTTTGTGATTTGGTCGGCCTAATGTCAATAAAGAAAAGAACCAATGGGCTGCAGATTATGGCCGTACTCACACTATGTACAGTTACCTTGAACCGGGCCAAAGCACATTTGTCCTCCCCCCTGTCTCCCCCGACGGCCCGCACTCACATTACATTCAGGCCTGGGCGCAGATCAGCCACTTTTGACGCTCATAAACAATCATAAAGTCCTCGAGTTGCAGGAATTAGGAAGTTTGCTGAAGGCACAGCTGACATGCAGTGAGGGGTTTGTGTCTTTAATAATCTACGACAGTTTGCGTTCATTGAACAGTATGAATGATTAATAAATCCATATGAAACAGTCCCTTAAAAGTCTTGTCTCGCTTTCAGTTTCGGGCTTAGGCACGCATGCACTCACACTGTAAGCGTACCGCGCCTGAGCCCAAGTGAACCGCTCTCAGGCCCACCTCTTCCAACCGGGCCAGGGCCGCCCAAGTGAACTGTACCTGAGCCTGATTCAGAGCACTCACACTTCTCAAACGATCCGGGAAAGAGGCCTGGGCACAGTTCGGATAGCATAGTGTGAGTAAGCCCTATGTCGCATGGGCCGGTCTGTCCAAAAAGAAAGCATCTTACTTTCAGAGCGTCACAGATCACAGCATTGTCAATTAATTAGGCAGAAAAAAACAGTAGGCTGCTAAGCGTTTTATGGGCCGATAAGATCATAAGACGATGATCAGCCCGGCCCAAAAAGTACGTCGGCCCAGCGAGAAATCGCCCAGATGGCCAGTCCGCCCCTGGCTAAAAAGTCCAAACACCAAGAGCAAATCCATCAATGCGCAGCTCCACAAGTACCAAGCTAAGCAAGCCAGTGACGAGGAACAAAACTTCACCAATTGATAAAATTAAAGGGAAAAAAATCCTTGAGAGAAACCAGGGACAGCATGCCAAGCACAGTTTTACTTAATGAGCATCAGCTAAGTGTGAACTCTTGAAGAATTTTTAGATATTTGGACTAGAAACAATACCAAAAAAATCTAAATAAGAAAAGCATTTGTTGCAGATTAATTAGACAAGGCAGGATGTACAGTTGGACAACAAGACGACAACAAGGTTTGTTTGAGCCCTGGTCGACCAGGGCTCGTTATTATATGTAAATATAATTTCGCTGTAATCTCTCGGCTGTTTATTAAAACATGGCAGCTTCTTTGTTTTCATTCTGGCTTGTTGCGTGAGCAAATGACATATCTCTGTAAACCAACAGTGTTCACAAGGCAGTGATGTACAGACCCCTGATGAATAAAGATGTGTATGGCGCTGAGAAAAGGGGTGGGATTAAACAAAATTATTAGACATTTAAAAAAGCGAGTGATTGGTTCATATTTTAATTTTCTGTCCAGAGAGGTCATGTTTTGATCCTCACGCAGTCAAGTGATGCAATTTCGCAGGTCAGAGTTCACCACGCTTGAACTTTGCAAGTCAGTGGACTGCGAAACCTGTTGCACAAGCTTGCGTTTCCGGTCTGACGCATTTGCATGCGTATGAATGGATGTCTATGAGCAGAAAAGTGCAGTGTGGCCGCAGTTTAAGTCTAAGGAAAATAAATGTAGTAAAAATTCATTTAAACTCATTTTAAATAAGTAGTTTGTACAAGCACCAAAAAACATTTTGAGTGCTAAAGGCTCTAAAGGTTTTGCAATGAACGCCTTTTTTCATCAATTAGTAAATGCTAGGCCATGGTAGTGAACCATCAGTGCAGTAGTCTTCATCAGCAACAGCACAAGTGTCACGAAAAGCTGGAATAATTCAGTGGCCAGAAGCATCAAAGAGATTTAGGCATGCTAAATTGACATTGGATGCACTGTTTTTGCTACATAGTACAGCTGGCAGCTACCAAGAGTGTGTGGATTTTACAGAGCCACACACACACACACACATACATACATACATACATACATACATACATACATACATACATACATACATACA
>CAIGQZ010015273.1:927329-954312 GCA_903798205.1 Danio tinwini
TATATATATATATATATATATATATATATATATATATAGTGATTTTCGAAAGTATTACATCATTTTGTAAATGTTTATTATTACCATTTGTTGAGTCTCCCCATTCAGTTTGATAAAGCGGTTGGACCCGGAAGCCACTTCGTGTGACGCCACACTTGACAAGCGGATCAACTAATACAGTATAACTTTTTTAAAAATTCAGACACCCCAGTTTTTTGCGATTCCGCGATCGATGAATCCAAATCAAAATCAACAAAAGGTCACAAATTTTTGCGATGCTGCAAAATAATCACAAAAAATGTAAATAATCTTATAAAACATCGAATGCCAAACCCTATAATCAAATTAAATTTATTTCAATTTGCAATTAATTGATTTATATGACTTATAGACGTTCCATATGTAGCGCACGTGAAGTATTTGAGTGTCTCTAAGTAGACGCGGATGAAGCGAGAGTGATTTACATGTCAAAGCAAAGATAGGATTAGACATCCTGTGGCGCTAAATTGTTTTGTGCGTTTGACGCGCTTCAGACTGCAAAAAAAAGTTGGAGCAAACATCTAACAAATGGAGCAATGAAACAAACAGATGAAGATTGGTTCACGGATGACAGCCGCTAGACGTGACCGAATTGAAGGACGTTATTTGTGCTTTACATGTATGGCTGGTATTATGATGTGCATCAAATCGTTAAATGATTTTGTTCAACTCTTTCCCTGCAATTAACTCAATTCATCTTTATTTCTATAGCACTTTTACAATGTAGATTGTGTCAAAGCAGCTTAACAGTCCAGTTTTCAGAGTTTAGGTTCAGTTCAGTTCTGTGTGGGTTAATTTTCACTGCTGAGAGTCCAAACACTGAAGAGCAAATCCATCAATATGCAGCTCCAAAAGTCCCGAACCATGCAAGCCAGTGGCGACAGGGGCGAGAAACAAACTTCACCAATTTGTGAAAGTGAAGGAAAAATTTTTTATGCCGATGATACACAAGTTTATAACTCTACTAAGAATGCTCCATCTCACCCCTCCTTCGATCTTACTAAATGTCTGCAAGATATTAATATGTGGATGACCAGTAACTTTTTAAAGTTAAATGCCAGTAAAACTGAAGCCCTTCTGGTTGGCTCTAAATCTGTTCTTTCCAAAGCTCAATCCTTTACTCTGTCTATCAATAATTCTCCAGTAAATTTTACAACTCATGCTAAAAGTCTTGGGGTTATACCAGATATGCTTTCGTTTAATTCACATATTAGTAATATTTCACGATCTGCCTTTTTTCACTTACGTAACATTGCAAGACTTCGCCCTTCACTATCCCAACAAAGCACTGAAGAGCTTGTTCATGCTCTGGTTACATCAAGGATTGACTATTGCAATTCCCTCCTATCTGGTATCCCTCTTAACCAACTTCACAGATTACAGCTAATCCAGAACTCAGCAGCTAGGGTAGTCACCCACTCGAGTGCTTCTGAGCACATATCCCTAATTCTCTTTCACTTGCATAGGCGTCCTGTTCTTTATCGTGTGCAATATAAAATTCTTCAATTAACCTACAAAGCTCTTCACAACCTGGCACCCGATTACCCCTCTGATCTTCTTCACTGGTAAAACTCCACAATTTTCTGTGGCTAAACTGTTATCAGTTCCAAATTTTAAGATGTAATCATTTGGTGGCAGGGCTTTTAGCTGCATAGCACCACAGTTATGGAATTCCCTGCTGTTAGATATTCGTCAGGTGGACTCTATCTCCAATTTTAAACCCCAGATTAAAACCTTTCTGTTCAGGATTGCTTTTAATGTTGTTGTTTTTTTTTGTTTTTTTTGCTTAATAGTATGTTTATTATTGTTCTGTCCTGTTTTTTATAATGTGCCTGTGACATATTGTAAACATGGCTAGATGATTCAATATCGGGTGCAGAGATACATATACCAAACTACAATTTAATTTTAAGGAACAGAAATCATAAAGGTGGAGCAGTATGTGTATATATTAGATCGGACGTTATGTTTAAAGAGAGAAAAGACTTGGATAGTGCAGCAGTTAAAGTTGTTTGGTTGGATATTATGTTACCGAGTCGCAAAGCGATTTTCGTGGGGTTTTGTTATCGCCCACCTGATCAGAATGATTTTTTATGAAACTCTGGATAAGATTTTAAGTAAGTCAAATTTTAAGATTAGACAAGAGTTAATAATTATTGGTGACTTGAATACATGCATGTTAAAACAAGATTCATCACTGTATAAACATTTAAAATTATTTTGTGAAAACATGATTATGTGCTTAAACAGATTATCATGGACCCGACAAGAATTACCCCTATAACAAAAACTTTCATTGATATTGTATTGGTTTCTGATAATTCTAAAATGTGGAGATGTGGTGTTATAGATGCTGGTATCAGTGATCATTGTATTGTATATATAACTAGGAAAGCTAGGAAAGAGGTTATTAAACATCATAATACAGTAAAATTGAGATCTCTTAAGAAATATAGTCCACAGGTTTTAACGACTGAACTTAGCAAGGTTGACTGGTCTAAGGTTTTGCAGTGTGATGATGTAGATAGGGCCCTGAGCTACTGTAGGTTCAAGACTAATTTTTTTAATGTTTTGGATAATGTTGCACGTTTAAAAAAATAAGAATTAAGCAAAGGACGGAACCTTAGATGGATAGTATTTTGAAAGTAATTAAGAAGCGTTAAGACAGTTTTAGAATGTTTAAAATAGATAGTAACAATTTATTTTATTATGAGCAATTTAAAAATAAAAGGAAAGAGGTAAAAAAAAGGCTAAAAACTATTTTTTTGAGGATAAGATTAAAGAAACTAAGCAATATTCTCAAAAATTATGGAGGTTATTAAATGATTTCGGACTCAAAAAAAATCTAAAACTAATTGTTTAAAATTTTGCCTTATGGTGGATGGAAAATTGATGTTGGATCGGTTAAAGGCTGCTAATTATTTTAATATATTTTTTTATAACTATGGCAGATAAATTGGTTAAAAAGCTTCCAGTACAAAATAGTATTTTTAATGATTAATTAGTTACAGAGTATTATGCCAAATGTGGTTTTAATTTTGGAAGTTTTGTGTTTAATAAAGTAGATGAGGGGAATATATTTAAGAAATTAAGATAAGAAAATAGAAGAGCAACAGGGTTAGATAATATTCCAGTGCAGTTCCTCAAAGAATTTGCGAAAGTTATCTCTCCAATGGTTACACATATTATTAATCTTTCTATTTGTCAAGGTAAAGTTCTGTACCGCAGCTGATGAGCTAAAACAAGCAAGAGTTATTCCTATTTTTAAGAAAGGTCGTAGGTTTGATGTTAATAATTATAGGCCAGTATCAATTTTGAGTTCTTTGTCTAAAGTAATGGAGAAAGGGAAAGTGACAGTATTTACATAAAAAAAATACTTATTTACAACATTTATTTGAAACATTTAATTTCAGCTTGTTTTTTTGTAGCTCAGCAATAAAACAAACAACCAAAAAAAAAGGTTTAAACACATTCACTTTAAGCCTCTCCATCATTTTTTCTCTCTCTCCTCAAATGGGACAACTTTAGCCCTACTTTTGGCATCTTTGGTTTTTAGTAATGATAAATGTATAAAAACTGGAGGATAAAATATTTAACACTTCAAATTTCAATTTCATTTAAACCATTTAATTTAATAATTTCCATTTCTGATTAATTTAGAAATTTCTAAATTAATCAGAAATGGAAATTATTAAATTAAAATGGTTTAAATGAAATTTAAACCACAAGGGATACCATAAACTCTTGATAAAATATCTTATACTATTTAATTTACACTTCTCTTTTTATTTAAGAAAGATGACACAAATGCATAAAGTCTTGAAGATAAAAATATGTAAAACATCTAATCAAATTCATTCAAATGGTATCTTTGATTTGAGAAATGTGAGACAAATGTATGAAATCTTCAGGATAAACCGGACTTTACTCTGTCGCACCTCTTAGACTCTCCTGAAGATCAGACAAGAACTGAAGTGACACAGGTCACAACCTTATGACCTTAATGGCTTTGAGCTTACAAGGGGAGGTGTCGGGTAATAGCCTGTGTCAAAGGTCAAGCAGAGGTTAAAGACAGTTGGCTCACGCTAAAGCAGCACACAGCGCTCATCACTTCAGGGGAGTCTGTCTGATGTTCAATGATTCTAGCAGACAGGATTACACCTAAACCAAGGGTCGGGATTCAGATTACAGCCTAAAAATGTCTGTGTTAACAACATGTGACTAAGTGTCACATTCATTAAAAACAGCATCCATGTGACAATGAGGCTTTTTTTTGAAAAACACAAAACTACAACAAAAGAGCAAGTGTTTTACACATTGCTAACACATATTGCTGATAATCCTACTAATCACTTTGAAGGGAATACATTGTTCAAGCGTTTCTAAAAATGTTTTTGTTAAATAATGAGGTCAATAAATGTCTTTAGGTTCTCCTCGTGGGTTTCCTCCGGGTGCCCTGGTTTCACCCACAAGTCCCAAGTGTGGTATAGGTAAATTGGGTAAGCTAAATTTTCCGTATGTGTATGTGTGTGAATGAGTGTGTATGGACGTTTCCCAGTGATGGGTTGCAGCTGGAAGGGCATCCGCTGCATAAAACATGCTGGATAAGTTGCCGGTTCATTCCGCTGTGGCGACCTCAGATTAATAAAGGGAGTAAGCCGAAAAGAAAATGAATGAATGAATGAATAAATGTCTTAAGGCATTGGCATACTTAATGAAATTAAAGAATGAACTGAATTTCTTGACGTGATTTCGAAAAAAAAAAAAGGTAATTTTGAGTTTTTTAGAGGAGTTCACCAAAGCTAACTTTTGGGGGAGTTTGTTGTAGCTCTTAAACACCTTTGAGCTAGCATTGGTTGTGCCGATTACGCAATCGGTGGGTGTGTTCTGGATTTCCGCCTTCTTTGATGTGTGATTTCTGCCCCCTGATTGGTTTCTCATTCTACAGGGAACAGACGGGAGAACAGAATCCAAAACAACAACACTAGCCACATGAATACACTGGAGAGTGGAGTAGCAGAGCTTCTAAAGAGGCTTCCTCACCTCACTCAGTCCCCATTTACACTAATACGTTTTAGTTTTAGTTTAAAATGCATAAGTTTTGCTATGGTTACACTTTCCGTCCACACTACTCTGGGGTTTTCAAGCTCCGAAAACAGAGCATTTTAGTTTTAAAACGCTGCTGCTCTGTGTCAGTGTGGATGGGGGAAAACGGAGACATCTGAAAATAAATGTGTGGCTGCAGACATTTGCTACCTGATTAGGGCTTTTTCCTCAATATTAAGTGCGCAAAGTTCAATCTTGCACCCTTTCCTTAGATTCAGACTTTGTAAGTTTCATATGGAAAACAAACTCCCGAGGAGCTGTCGGGTAAATATTCAAAGGGAACAGTGTACTTTATAACCTAATTTACAACACCCTGCAAACTACATAGTTTCATTATCTTAACAAAAGAAAATTATAAGGAACTGCCTATTTTCATTTTGATATTAATAACGGACACCAAAAATTCTTCACTGTCTGCATATTTATAAAAAAAAAAACTGTGCCTATAACATAACTGCCTTTTTTTTCCATTTTCATCGAAAAATATTACACATACCCTGTCTCTTTTGTTGATTATCAGTTTTAATAATCAACAATAGCCATTATAAAAGTATAACGTACAATAAGTTTATACAATACAGGAAACAAAGGCAAGCAATCAGTCAAATGTGCAGAATCAGTACACGTGGTTCCATTAATATATTAACTTATCTTTGTGCTCAGCCAAAAACCGTTACCTGAGAACAAGTAATTGATTCAAAAGACCAAAGAGTCGTTAGATAGAGACATGAATTAAATATCACGTTTAACTCAAGCGGCAACCTCCCGCTCTCCCTCGGGAAGCCCATATGGAAGTAACTGAAACTGCAATTCATCGAAATTCCACTAGTCCTAGCTCCATAATAGAGCAAATTTCGATTGAGCCCACTGTTAAAATGGCCAACTTTACAGCAGAAAAAAATATGTTTACAGCCTGGTACAAAGAACAATTTTGGTGCATATATCTAATATTACCCGTCATGACAACTGTGAGGGGGGGGAATTTTTTTTAACTCATCCATTTCCTTTATATTAGGTTATATTATTTTTGCATAATTAAGGGCGTGGCCAATTGAGTGACAACTTGCTCTCGCTGGTTGCTGTCACGTCACCTCAGCTGATTAGCCGCTGATCTCGGCATATTCATCATATTTTTGTGTTGTTTTATGTGGCTTTACACAGTCAGTTGCCTTTTGGAATTATTTCTTACAATTATCAGATGATATGGCATGCTGTGTGCACTTAATTGTGCTCACAAACCATTCAAATGGCCTCCGTTTCCCATGGTGAGTAAAATTATATACTTATATACCATCTCTATAAGTGTATTTGTTTTTTTTTTTTAGATCATTTCTCATTTATAATATTCTTTAGACCTGTAATGCACTCCAGAATCTGACAGATTGATTAGCTGTAGGCTCTAGAACGGTCGTCTGAAGCGTTGTCATACAATTCTGCCTGGATTTCATCAACAGCCCTGCATTTACTAACACAGACTATATCTGAAGTGTTTGGAAGTAATTCACATTTTCCTCCTGTTGAAAAACGTCATAAGAACAATGCTTATAGTGGCTCAATGTGTAATACATTGAGCCACTAAACATTGTGCTTATGACATTGCTTATGAAACTGTGTTTTTAAAAGTCTAAACACTTTATTGATATAGTGTACAACCAAGCACATGTGGTCAGAACACAATACGAGTCGCAGGTAATGAAGTATTAAGTGTTTCTCATGCTTCTATAGCTCCGCTCACGCTCCGCCTCTTTGCCCTTGTATGGTATGCCTCGGTTGGTGCGATGACACGGTAACAAAATGGCGACGGTTGGCCACGCCTACTGGTAGCTTCTTTTGAATTCTTCATAAACCTATGGGTGACGTCACAGATACTACGTCCATATCTTTTACAGTCTATGGTTTAACTACTATAGTGAGATGAAATTCAGCAGAAGATCCTTAAAGGTGCAGTAGGTGATCTTCCACAATGCTTACAGCTTAGCAAAAATCTCTGAATCACAGTCTCTCCTCTGCCGTCCAGAGCCACGCTTCCTGAAACACGAGCACGCGCACCTAAAAGATGACAGTAGAACCCTCTTTAATGTGTTAAAAATGACTAGTGCTTGTCCGGCGGTGTGCAGAAACTACACTCATTACTAAGCCACACTTACATGCTATTTGAGTGAATATTCGGAGTAGCACGGTAAACAATATACGGAGCGTGTCACAGGTCATCATTGTTCAAAAACGAACCAATGTGATGTGAATATAAAACCAACTTCACCTTAGTAAAGCAGGCTATAGGCGGAATTGCGCTATTTACTTAAGTTTAAAAATCTCGATGCTGTAAAACGTAATTTATGATAGTCACATCAATCATTCACCAGAAGATTTCAGTGGCTGAACAACACTTCTGTGCATATAGCCCATTTGTAACAACAACATCTAACATTACACATCAGCTTTGTGTAAAGCTAAAATTGTTTTAAAACAGAACATTACCTGTTAAGAGGTCTGAACCTACACTGGTCTCACAGTTCGGTTTGGTTACGATTATCATGCCATCGATTCGGTTCAATTCGATATCTCGGTGCATCACGGTGCATTGACGAAGCTTTCCATACACAGTTTTATATTTCTTCACAACACAACAATTCTTGTATTAAAGTGTATAAATATATTTATATTTACTATTTGTAATACAATTTTGTCCTTTAATACAAACAGTCAGATATATAAACTGTGCTTTTAAACAGCAAGAGCATTTATAGCAAATAAGCAAATAAAAAATATCCCGCTCGCTTTCTAATCCTTGTCTAGCAAGTGCTTTCTTACACCCCTTTGTCACGCGCTTAACTGAAAGGGCTGCGATTGGCTCTATGCACTGGTGCTCTTCACGGATAAGTAAAGCCTGGTTTAAACACTGATAAACAGTAGGGACGATCATAGCTGATCTATGATAGATGCGGTGGAGAAAACTCTGTAGAGACACGATCATGTCTGTATCCAGAAGTATCGCTGTAAAGCAGGGCAAGTTTATTTTCCTCAAGAGGAGAGGAAAAGTGACGCCAGCAGATCAAATGGACCACAGAGAGAGAGAGAGAGAGAGAGAGAGAGAGAGAGAGAGAGAGAGAGATTCATTCTCTAAATCGCAGTGAAACAGGGGCTTCTGCTGTAAATGTCAGTGAAAGACTGTTCAGCAAACACACACACAGTGAATTTGTGAACAGCTTCTACGTTTTTTAAGTAGTTGGAACGTTGTAAATACTTGCGCTTGCCTCCCTCACCATAGTAAGCTATGGCGACATGTAAGATCAATGACGTCAGTACATAATAACCGGTTATGATTATTACTGAACCTATACCGAAATGTCCGCGTCTGCATCGCGGTGCACAGAAGAAACAATTAATTTTGACACCCCTATTACCTGTCTAAAAGGAATCCTTCAGCCAAAAAGTTTTGATTCAGCATGTTTTTACCGATCGCATGCGTGCTCTCTTTGTCTCTCTCTCTCTCTCTCTCTCTCTCTCTCTCTCTCTCTCTCTAATGAACGCGCAGAGCATCTATGCACAAACAGCAGAGCTGCATACAAACGGCTGTGCAGTTGCAGTCTGCATTTGCTGACAGACAGTTTGGTCTACTTATCTGAATGATGAGAGATGTTGACCCGACTATATTTAATTGGATGAAAATTTTTTTTGTCTTATGCCTTACCCAGAATATAAAAATAAATATAAATAGATTTAGATCATTTACTTTAATCAGTACTATTGGAATATGAAGAGACTCTCAAACAGCACAACAAAAAATGTTTCCGAAGACAATCACCTACTGCACCTTTAATGAACTGTCCGACGTGCACTTCCCTTATCTGTGGAGGTGTGCTCAAAGCACTCGCTGACTGCCTGGAGCTCAGACCTGCGCATACGGTCACGTGATGTGCGTTTTCAGCAGTGTAGTGTGGACAGAGGACTTTTCAAAAATGCCAGGTGAAACGCCAGTGTGGACATGGATCATTTTCGTTCTAAAACAGTTTTAAAACTAAAACGTATTAGTGTGAACAGGGCCTCAGAGGGGCTTAATTACACATCTTTTCTATGAGTTTGCACACATTGACGGTGACATTCTGTGGGTTTCTGCAGCAAATTCAATTCAATTAAAGTTTATTTGTATAGCACTTTTCACAATATTTATTGTTCCAAAGCAGCTTTACAAAAGGTTCACGTTACATTACAGTCAACACCTGAAATGTTAGGTGAATAGGGTGGCCAGTATATACACTGTATTCAACATTTGAAGTGGATCACTTCATTAAAGTTGTGCTTAATCTATTGAAAAACTTTTTGAAAGAACAATTTTGAAAAACTATTTTGATCTAATGTAAATGTTGCCTACTTAGTAACCTGTAGTTATATAATATATAGCGTCTTTGTCTGGCACGTCATGACTTTGCCAAGTACCATGCGATCCTGGCTTAACATCTATGTTGATGCTGGAACATCATTTTTGTTAGAAAGTGTAATCCATACTTATTCCTTACTGCTAAACCCAACCATAACTGTAAATTATTCCCAAAATCAGAAGAGAATAATAGTTGGATAAGCCTATAAGCCTAAACTTAACATAAACGGTAAATATATCCTTGAATTCTGATTGGAATGTTGTTCCAGGATCAATATAGATGTTAATCCAAGAACATGTCGTACTTGGTGAAGTCAGGTTGGTGGAGATGTCTATGTGTATAATACATTTACAATAAAGTGTACTTGTTTATTGCTTAAGATTTTGAGCTGTCATCGAAAATCTCAAAGAGTTGGCATATAGAAAAATGCGACAAGCCGCAATGTCACTTCTTGTGGAGAAGACCGTTTGCCAGATGTTTATAAAATGGTTTATAAAATGCCATTGTTGTGTTTAGAGGTACCCTAAAGCACATGCGAGTAACACATTAACAACTCTGCCTACTGCAGAAGGGGGTGTTGGGAGTGTTCGAAAACGGTTTACGGTCACTTAGCTGTTTCCAATGTCTTTTTGCCCTCAAACGAAGAATGAAAAAGAACTTTGTTTAAATTATACTGGGGCCTTTGTTTTCTAAGAATATTTTTCACTGAAGTCCTGATTCGCCTTCCTGGTTAGTTCAGTGCTTCCCACACATAGACTTTATATTTAGTGATACATTTTATTTATTATTTTTTACATCCTTTTGCACTTTTTGTATCCGCTCAATATAACCAAACATCTATGATTGATTAAGTAGTGGTTTCATTCTGTGTCCGTGAGACCTGTCAACCATCGTGGAGATAGTTTCATGTGCTCTTTTTTTGGCACTTAAAAATTCATCCGGCCCAGGTTTCTAAATCTCCTAAAATGTCCAAAACTCAACTTTTGCTTCGCTTTCTAAAGCTTGTATGCGTTTTTGCATTACTCTTTCATTAAAGACTACTTTCCGCCTGGTTTCACAGCTGAGAGCGCAAGCACAGATGCGATACAGACGGGAAAAATAAATAATAGATGCATTATCCTAAACGACGAAAAACTTTACTATATACTTGGAGTACGAATTGCCATCTAAACTGGCTGCAAAATACATGTACACTATTAGTAATGGTTAATTAACACATTTGCCTTATTTAAAAAAATCTACTCATTTTAATCTTGCAATTATGATAATTTTTAGAGATATTGTCTGTTTTTATTAACTTTTCAGTCATTTATTTCTTATTTGCTGATGATTTAATTAATTAATTTAATGATGTTAATATATTGCATATGCTATTTTATATACATATCTAAAATGCTTAGGCAATCAAATTTGCTTTGAACTTGAAAGAGAGAGAGAAGCAGATTTTACCTGTCAGTGGGTGCACATGGCTCCTGAATAGCATAAAAGTATTTCTGGTAACACTTTATAATAACTACACACTATGAATCATTTATTAAGCATTAGCAAATAGTGAATTCATTATCTGTTAAGCATTAACTCTATATTAATAAACGTTAGTAAGCAGTTTATAACTGCAGCTACAAATGCTCTATTCTTGGCTTATAAGCACATGTGTAATGTGCTTAATGATTGTGTTTTCATGCTTTGTTAATGATTCATTTTTCATTACTAAATTAATTACTGCATTATTTACAAACCAGTTATTTAAGAATAGTTTGTGGTTTTTAAAGATCAGAATGACTTAGTAAATTATTAATAAACTATTCAAATTAACATGTATAAATATTATCATTAAGGCATATACTAATAGTTAATTTGCATGCTAATAAATGCTTTATTAACTCAACTTCATCCAGTTTTGTGACCTAATCTAAAATGAGGACTATTTATGCTTTATAAATCCCTTATAAATGACAATTAATGGGTCAGTAAAATTCTAAACAGGAAAAATGAATTTAAACGACATTATTCATTTCTATTCATTTGAAGATACACAAATGAAACTGTATCAAATGAAAAATTAATCTTTGCAACCTTATCTAAAATAAAATTACCATACAGTTTAAACATCGCTAAATAACATTGAAATGTTGCCTTGTTAAAAATATTATATTGTTGCTGTTTTATCCAATTTTTTTGTAAGTTTACAGTAACTTTTTTGTTTTTAGATATATATGAATGCAAAGATTATTGTTCATTTGATACTAAACTGCATGAAGTTGTGTTTATAAAGCATTTATTAACAAACGTAGTAACCATTACTATATGCCTGAATAATAAGATATATAAACGTTGATTTCAATAGTTTATTAATCATTTACTTACACATTTTGAATGATCTTAAAAACCATCGACTACTCTTAAACCATCGACTACTCTTAAAAAATGTTGTAAATAATGCAATACTTAATTTAGTAAAAAAAAAAAAATCACTCAGAAATTATGAAAGGACAATTTTTAAGCACATTATAAATGCTTAGTAATGTTTATTAATGTAGAGTTAATGCTTAATAAATAAGGAATTTACTATATGCTAATGCTTAATAAATGACTCATAGTGTGTAGTTATTATAAAGTGTTACCGTATTTCTTTTTTATTTCAGTCTTTTTTTAACAGTTTAACCCATTGAAAAGACAAAACAGTGTCATAATAAATACAAGTATTATTAAAAAAGAAAAAAAAAAGAATAATGTTTGGTTTGTCACATATAGTTAACTATTTATGTGATGTGGGTAAATGGTATGTTTTAATCCGGCTACCACTGCAAGTATATTTCAAACCTGTGGGAAGAACTGTAGTTTGACAACTGAGTGACAATACTTGGGTGCCGATTACAGTAGTGCGTTTAAGTTTTAAGACAGCGTTTTACAATGAAATTGCTTCTCCTGCAGACTGCTAATTTTTATTGCAGTTTAGAATAATAATCCCCATCCATATACAGTATGTATACACATACTCACTCTAGTGGTTAGTATGCATTTGCTCTCAAATGGAGTATAAATATGTTTATATATTTATATCGCATTGTGGTAAATTGTAGTTCGTAAATTGCAATGGATGCAATATAAATTATATCGCATTACAAACTATAATTCACTACAATTGTAGCGTCAAAAGTCTGGGACCGTAAGGTTCTTTGGCTCAACAAGGCTATATTTACTTGATCAAAAGTTACAATAAAATGTTCAAGCAGATTTTAGTTTTAACTCATTACCAATATAACTAAAAGGAAGAATTCACCCAAAAATGTAAATTAACTTACTATTTCCTCACACTTAAGTGATTCTAAACATTTATGAATTGATTTCTTCTGTTGAAAACAATACCAGCATTCTTCAAAATATCTTTATTTGTGTTCAACAGAAAAACAGGTTTGTAACAAGTGAAGTAAATGATGCATTTAAAGGCAGTGGTGGAAAGAGCACTGTAAAATCATACTCAAGTAAAAGTACCATTACATGCCTAAAAATGTAGTGCAATTAGAGTAAAAGTATCTGTTGTAAAGATTACTTCAAGTATGAGTAAAATGTAGCTCTTTTAAAAGTACTCAAGAGTAGTGAGTATTATGCTGTGAAGAACTGATGTGTTTACATGCAATTTGTGCATGTGTGTGAAAACGTAACTTTCTGTAGTTCACTTAGTGATTGTTCAAGGCATAACATAAGGCAATTTGTCGATATTAGTCATTATATAGTAACTATTCTTCATCTTCTCATCAATGACATGCTGTCTGAACAATCTCTGGGTCATTGCATGTAGAGATTTTGGACATCTTCTTGGACATTTTTAATGCTTCCAAATGGTTTGCTGCATTTATAAAGCACCCATGTTTTAGGTTGTTCACTATGATGTGATTTCTTTTCTATGTGCAATTTAATTGGACAGGAACCACAAGACTGATTTTTCTACTAGCCAATCATCGTAGACAAGAAAAAATAAAGCAGTGACTGCAGTTTGAAGAAAAATTGTAGAGCAAAAGTATGGATACATCACTCAAAATGTATTCAAGAGAAAGTAAAAGTACACCTTTTTGAAACGAATTAGTACATTACAATTCCTGAGAAAAACTACTCAATTACAGTAATTGAAGTATTTGTAATTTGTTACTTTACACTACTGTTTAAGGGTCACACAATTCTTCATCAATCATTCTAGTATGACGGTTTCAAGAAACTTGCTTAAGATTAATGTTGAATGATCAGCTGTGCTCAACAGGAACATGTCCTACCCTCACAGGAGAATCGCTGAAGAGATCTTGTGTGTCCTTATCTAGGTTATCCTGGTTCCAGGAAGCCAGATCCATTCCACTGCTGTGAGGAACTAGCTCATGTGACTTCAGACATGGATCACTCCCCAAGCAGGAATCATCCTGTAAACATTATTTAAGATTCTTGCTCATCATTCACAGCTGCAAGCACATACATCCTACTTATTTTTATGTTAAAAAGTGCAATACTAATCAATTCTTAAATGTTAATAAAAAAGTTTCCTCAAAGCTAAATGAAGAATCACAGACTTAGACTATTTATCCAAATATCTCTTATAAAAAATATCATCTGTGTAGTAGTTGATGTACACTGAACAGTGATGGAAAGAGTACTGAAAAATCATACTTAAGTAAAAGTACCATTACTTGCCTAAAAATGTAAAGGTATATGTTGTAAATATTACTCAAAGTATGAGTCACACGTTGCCCTTTTAAAAGTATTCAAGAGTAGTGAGTAGTACATGTAAAAAGCTCATGCATTTATATGTAATTTGTGAATGTGTGTAAATTTAACATTCTGTAGTGCATTTAGTTATTGCCCTGCAGGCACACAACGTCATAAGACGTTAATATTAGGTTAGATTTAGATTGTGATGTCAGATGACCCAAATTCAATGTCTAGCCAGCACCTAAGAACAATGTTACTTTGATGTCTAATAACAACATCAAATGACGTTGATATTTGGTTGGTTTTAGGTTGTTAGAAAGTGACCAAAATCCAACGTCGAGCCAACATCTTAAACCAACGTCATATAGACATCAAATACTGACATTTATTTGTCAGATATATCAACCAAAATACAACGTCTGATAGACGTCATAGTAATAACGCCCACAGTGTCAAGCTGTTACATGATTAGACGTTGATATTTGGTTGATTTTAAGTTGGACATTGGACAATGACGTCAGACGTCAACTCGATATTCATTTCCAAACAAAATGCAACGTCTCCACAACGTTGGGGTACAACTTTAATCTGACGTCATGTTGACGTCTTTTTGCCAGTTGGGTGTTTAAGGCCAATTCGGTCATCATAGAGTAAACATCCGCTATTTTTTCATCAGTGACATGCATCTAAACAGTCTCTGGGTCAATGCGTGTAAAGATTTTGGATATCATCTTGGACACTTTTAGTGCTTCCAAACAGTTTGCTGCAATTATAAAGCACCCATGTCTTGAGGTAGTTCATTATGACTGGACAGGAATCAGAGGTCTGATTTTTCTAATCCCCATAGACAAGAAAAAATAAAGTAGTGACTGCAGTATGAAGGACAGTAGTGGAGTAAAAGTACTGATACAGCACTTAAAACGTACTCAAAGGAAAAAGTACACATTTTTAAAACTACTCAGTAAATTACAATTCCTGAGAAAAACTACGCAATTACAGTAGTTTGAGTATTTGTAATTTGTTACTTTACACTACTGACACTGAATAAATGTGGTATTGGATTTACTTGTAAACTATTTTCACTGTTAAGTTGCTACAAATTTTTTACAAATAGTAACAAAAAGGAAAGAAACACAATAAAAAATTGATGCTGCGTTGATTCCTTGAAATGTTTTCGAAATGCATTGCTATTCTCTCTTGTATCAAATCTGAACTTAGTTTTTAACACCAGATGGTGCTCTAGTCTGTGTCTGTGACACAAAATCTGTGTGAATCGAAAGTTCATAAGACTTTTATTTCAGTATGTTGATGTACTTTCAAATGAAATGGAATATATAGTAGAGGACATAGCGTTCTTTTAGCACATTATTCCCTTGTAGCAAACTAACGATATTAGAAGGGTATAGTTAAGAATATTGTGATTGAAGTCGATAAACAGACGTCAACAGAAGGACCACTACTCTATACGCAGAAGCAAAATCTTGATTGACGATCAACAAAACAAACATTTTTATTAACTTGCACAGATGAATTGTTCACCTAAAGAATAACAATGTGCACTAGCAAAAAAACATTGTGCATTTTTATTTCAAACCGACTTAACCATAAACTCCAATGCTTATGAAGAAGAGCGATTGTGTGTTTGACCGAGTCCTGTAAGTTTGCTGTAATGTCACAAGGTTAATGTAAAAAGCTTACTATGAACACTCCTGTAACTTTTTTTTCATAACTTTTTAAAGATTATTTTAAGTGTTTGTAAGGAATTTGATGCAGAGTACGACTGTTTGTAAAGCATACAGCACCATCTGTTGTTAAAAACTGCTCAGAATTAATTCAAGAGAAAATTGTGATGCATTTTGAAAATACCTCTAAGAAAGAAAGGTGTCAGTCACCTGTGGCATGGGAATATTGATATAGAGATCATCTTCACTGGTGTCTATGGCGTCTGGCTCCTGCTGTGGCTCATCACACATATGTTTTTCTGCTGGTCTGTTTGCAGTAGTTGATTTGTCCTACAATTACATAAATCTGTTGTCATACAAACATACTATCTGTATCAACTGTGCAAAAAAAGATAAACAAAATATTTTCTATGAGACTCAGCTATTTAGGGATAAAGAACAACAAATCTAGTTGTGGGTTCTCTAGTTTATACTGTATACTTCAACCCCAGAAGCCAACAGACAGAAAGCGGATGATCCCACATCTGGAGATGGGGCATGCTGATGGCTAAGAAAAATAAAGTAGGTCTGTCGTAATCAGTCTGAGAGACACAGCAGATGTTGTGTCAAATCGCTTATTTCCTAAAGTCACAACATAACTGAGAGACTCCAAGAGCTCAACACTGTTAAGAATACACATTGGTCAATGTCCTTAAACATAAGGGATGTGTAATATGACAATCGTATGAGTGAAATAACTATCTAAAGGCTATAGTTTCATATTATGCTTTATACCTTATTTCTGGTTCTCGAATTTGATTGGCTGCAAGCCATGTGATATTCTGCCAGTAAAAAAAATGTTCCAGTCTCTTCACCCTTGTGTATCACTCAGTCCACAGCAAGAGGAGCAAGAGCAGAGGAACTCACTATACTTACTAAATACACTAAATAAACTCACTATAGTAACAGAATTCTTTTAGGCAAGAATGTAGTTTTTTAGACTGCAAAAATGCTATTAATTTAAAAGGATAGTGCCTATCTGAAAATATGTTTGAATGATTTTAGAGATGAGACAGCCCATTTAGCTTTTCACTGCCCACTGAAAGTATTCCTCTGATGGATGTATTATAGATGTATAAACAGTGGTTTATTGTGGATTAATGTATTACTGTTTAAATTACTTAATTCATTTCTAATCATCTTAACCATAACTGAATACTTGCATATTCATACACAGGTGCATCTCTGTAAATTAGATGTCATCATAAAGTTGATTAATTTCACAAATTCAATTCAAAAAGTTAAACTCATATGTTATACTACGTATATACGCTTAATTTTAAGTAGATCATTACTTTTGGGCAAAAAAAAGGACAGAAATATTTGATTACTGAACAGTATGAACATGTAATGCACTCAATGCTTGGTCTGTATATTTTGGCACACATTACTTTAGCAATGTGATTTAGCATGAGTTGATCAGTTTGTGGTACTGCTGAGATGTTATAAATCCCAGGTTGCTCTAAAAAACAGCATCTTAAAAAATTTATCAATCTGTGTTTAAAGTGCATCCGGAAAGTATTCATAGCGCTTTACTTTGTCCACATTGTTTTATGTTACAGCCTTATTCCAAAATGGATTAATTTATTTTATTTCCTTAAAATTCTACACACAATAGCCCACAATGACAATGCGAAAATAGATATTTTTTTTAATTATTGCAAATTTATAAAAAAAAAATAAACCCTGAAAAATCACATGTACATAAGTATTCACAGTCTTTGCCGTGAAGCTCTTAATTGAGCTCAGGTACATTCAGTTTCCACTGATCATTCTTAAGATGTTTCAGCAGCTTAATTGGAGTTCACCTGTGGTAAATTCAGTTGACTGGACATTTGAAAAGAAATACACCTGTCTATATAAGGTCCCAGGGTTGACAGTGCATGTCAAAGCACAAACCAAGCATAAAGACAAAGGAATTGTCTGTAGACCTCCGAGACAGGATTGTCTTGAGGAGCAAGGCTGGGGAAGGTAACAGAAACATTTCTGCTGCTCTGAAAGTTCCAATGAGCACAGTGGCCTCCATCATCCATAAGTGGAAGATGTTTGGAACCACCAGGACTCTTCTGAAAGCTGGCCGGCCATCTAAGCTGAGTGATCAGGGGAGAGGGGCCTTAGTCAGTGAGGTGATCAATAACCCGATGGTCACTCTGTCTGAGCTTAATGACATTTCAATGACATTTTAATTTATTGAGATGCACCTGCATATAAGTGTCTGCACAGTTGGCATCAGATGGTGACAGAGATGGTATAATTAAAAATTGCTTCAAGGGTTTTAAGGGGTTAATGCAAATAAATTGTTGTTTTATGCTGTTCGCTAATGGGCATCGCTAGGTCAGTTTGAGGGGGCTTTTTCCTCGTTTCTCAAACCACAGAAATGCAGAGAACAGAAGGTGTGTTTATCGATAATGTTATAATATCTGCATATTACAGTTCTTTATTACAGTTTTCAAAATGTCATGGAGAGCAATCAGTTTCCCACCTGTAATTATTGCAGCACTCACCCCTCATCCCACCATAATGTTTTCCTTCAGCGAAAAAGTATCCAGGGGCGAGGCCAGAAATGTAAAACTGGGTGGACCTTAGTCCTACTCTAAAACTTTAAAAAAGTGTGAGCTGATATGTTTTAGTAAATAAATATTACCTAACTAGAGCAATTGTTTATTTAATTTAGATTGTATAATATCAAAATATAGAGGCGATGCAGTGGCACAGTGGATAGCGATTCGCCTCACAGCAAGAAGGTTGTTGGTTCGCATGGGTTTCCTCTGGGTGCTCCGGTTTCCCCTATACTGTAAGTCCAAAGACATGTGGTATAGGTGAATTGGGTATGCTAAATTGACCGTAGTTTATGTGTGTGAGTGAGTGTGTATGGATGTTTTCCAGTGATGGGTTGCAGCTGGAAGGGCATCCGCTGGGTAAAACATGTGCTGGATAAGTTGGCGGTTTATTTCGCTGTGAAGACCCCAGATTAATAAAGGGACTAAGCCGAATAGAAAATGAATGAATGAATGAATAATCAAAATATGAAGTAAAAACAATAATACAAAAATTATGCTACATAAAGCACACTTGCTGAAAACAGTTGGTAGCACAAAATGGCTAAATGATTTTCAGCCTGTAGATGGCACTTACAGCAATATCCCCATCATGAACACTGATCTGCTCTGCAGGAGCTGATTTACTTGGCAAATGCAACCACATAATCTACACATTAATGTGAAATCAGCTGAAGCACATGTATATTGAATTTAGGTCAATTTATATACCTGTTATATATTTAATAACTGCAAGATCATTAACATATGTCTTGCAAATACTTTAATATTTCTTGAAACATGTCAAATACAAATGATCCCTGAAACTTTATTAGACTAAAAACTGGCTAAACAAGGGTTTTTATTCAATACCGAAAACAACATGATTATAATATAACTCACTCACTTCTCGTTTTATTACTAATAATGTCCTTTCTTGAACAGCAAAGGTGAATAGTCAGGACAACACTTCTAGTTTCGTTTTCAGAGCTGTTGTTAAATCGAGCCAAATAAAGACAAAAATCCAGAGCTATAGTTGGCCATTTCCATTTTCGTGCAGTGGAGGGGGACGTCAAATTTTATTGACAAACAATGACTAAAAGACGCTGTTAATCGTCAAAATTAAATTTAATTCATAATTCGCTCTACATTAATTACACACTTTCAATTCAGGAATATTCATAATCAAAACGTTTTTGTCTGGGTGGTCCAGCCTTCAGTTGAGTGGGCCAGTGCCACCCTGGTCCTTATGTAGCCTCCCCACTGACAGTAGCCCCTTTCACACATACAGAACTTTCCTAGAATATTACCGGCAATTTTCCGGAAAGGTCTGTATGTGTAAACAGGCTCTTTTTAAAAATATTGGTAAATCCGTTCCGGCAATTTTCCGGAAAGAGATGTTGTAACATTACCGGTAATTTGCTGGAATGCCGCGCTGTGTGAACGCAGAAGGAAATTTTCCAGAAAGAGCATGTTTATGCGCTGACGTGAGACGTCTACTCCAGCCAATCAGAACGTTCAGACGCATTCACATCGGCGATGTTTATGAAAATCAAAGCCTTTGAATATTTTTCCAGACACATTTAGCTGCTAGACGTTAGTGATATATCATTTCTGTTTCTTTTTAATGGCAACTGTGTAAAAAAATTATTGATAAAATGCTTATGATAAACCGCTGTTTGTTTACTTTCAGGCTCTGCTTCAGTTGCTTCATGTTTGTGCAAGTGAAGCAGCCAGTGAGCGCCAGCACACACATATGTACATCTCGACACACGAAAGTGTCCTTTATATGTTTTTATCAAAGTTGTTCACAATACTTATACATCCACAGAGTTTGTAATGTAGTCAAATGTTTACAAATACAAGCAAGCCGTTTAGAGGCCATTTCTACCTGTATTTGTAATGGATGTGTGAATGGTCTTTTCTGGAAAAATTCCGGAACATCCTTGCCTGTGTGAACAGCGCTTTTTTGTTCTGGTAATTTTCTAGATATTTACCGATATTACTGTGTGAAAGGGGTTATTTACTATGCATGAATCAAAGCTGTGCATATATACAGTTATATCACAGTGCAACAAGTGTGATGGCACTGTTTATTTATCTATCAATTATTTTGTGGTGTCACAATATACATTGCTTACGGTAATATATTTTTATTATTTTTATGACCGCAGTTTTTCATGACATCACAGGGATCCAGGCAGATACATAAATATCAGCATAGTGAGAAAGTTGCAAGCTTGAAAGTACAATGTGTACATTTAGCATTTTATTTAGCAGTATTTTATGTTGGCTAGTAATTATTAATTTTTTTAAATTGTTTAACATTTTGTTAATATAAAATTTTATATTTTAACATCTTAGTCCAACATTTGCCCTGAATTTCTGTATAAATAATTATCTACAAAAGACAACATTTTTAATTATATACTATAAATGTAAGAAATAAATAGTCCCTTCTTTGTCTATATAGGTCTATTAAACATGGCTGTAAATGTAGATGACAAATTGCATGGATTTGAATATATGCCGGTTAAAACATATTTAAATGCAAATGTTAAAATACCAATTATAAAGATTTTGCTCAGTCAAATTGAGCTACATAGCTAAAATGACAAAGTATTTTTAGACAGACAGTGTTTTTAGTCCGGAAACACCAATGGCATGTACTGAATATATTGCCTCTATTATTTTGTATTTAAGGCTTTGAATTTGACCAGTAAATGTTTCCCCCATTTATACCTAGTATTAAATTGTACTTTTTTCAATTTATTCAAAAGAGCACAAAGCTAAATGCAGGTGTAAAAAGGGTTTAAAACACGATGAGCTTGTCCATTTTTCACCACTTTCATAGATTATCCAAATCAGTTCAGTCAGATTGTTTTGATAATTTAAAATCGGTAACACTTTACAATAAGGTTCATTAGTTAATGCATTTACTAACATGAACTAATCATAAACAACACTTGTACAGCCTTTATTAATCATAATTGAACATTTACTAATGCATTATTAACATCCAAGTTCATGGTTGTTAACATTAGTTAATGCACCGTGAGTTAACATGAACTAACAATGAACAACTGTATTTTCATTAACTAACATTAATTAACATGAACAAATACTGTAGTAAATGTTTTGTTCATTGTTTGTTCATGTTAGTAAATGCATTAATTAACATTAACTAATGAACCTTATTGTAAAATGTTACCTTAAAATCTTGTGTTCAAACGCATTTAAGAATCCACAAATGACCACAATCACTGAGAATGCATATTAATTATACCAGGAGGACATGATAATGCATCTCAGCTAAACACTTGTCATGGGATCACATAAAAATATAAAAATCAAGAGGAAACTGGGCAAATACGAGTTTAAAAAAGTCTTGTCCTTATATTAGTCTTATAATTAAGAGCAGCTAGTTTTTGTTTTTGTTATTAAACCAGTGATCTCAGCATTTAGAAATGTTTTCTTTTATTATTCTACACTCAAAAAAAAAGTTTTGCTGCTTATTCAAAATACTTATTTTAAATAAGCTAAAACAAAGACAATTCTTGAGATTTTTTCGGCACAACTTAATTGCTTTTTGTTCAATCAACTTAAATTTGTAAAAACAGTTTAAATTAACTTAATCGATTTGTGTCAGGACAACACGAATGAATTGTGTGAAACACTGCCTTTTGTTTTACAGTGTACTAAAAACAAATAGGTCCAAAGGTGTTTTTTAAATGACAGCCCAGTGCTGCCCTCTGCTGGTGTATTAACACTTCAGCCAAAATATGCCAATGACGAAAAAATAATAACACATAATTATTTTAATAAAATGCATGCTTCTGTAATTAAGATCGATAATTGAAGCATACCAGTGGCTCAATCCAGCTGATGTCATGATGTGTTGTGGATGCAGCTTCTTTCTGGAGTTCATAAATCGCCAACATTAGGAGAAAGTTACTAATATCTTCAGGGACAAGAGAACGGACTGCTTTAAAATCACACAAATCTGTAAAAAAAAAAAAAAAAAAAAGCAGAAATTATATACGTAAATAAATACAGATTCAGCATCATATGACTGTTATTAAAGGGTAAGAAATGGGATAGAAATTAACCAAATCCTCCAAAACCAACCAAAACCTTGATAAACAATAAAGTACAAAAATTTTTTTGTTCATCTAGAGCAGGGGTGTCCAACTCCAAACTCGGTCCTGGAGTGCTGGTGTCTTGCAGATTTTAGCTCCAACTTGCCTCAACACATTTGCAAGGATATTTCTAGAAAGCCTCGTAAGAGCTTGATTAGCTAGCCCAGGTGTGTCTGATTGGGGTTGGAACTAAACTTTGCAGGACACTGGCCCTCCAGAACAGAGTTTGGGCACCCCTGATCGAGAGGCTGAGGATTTGTTTAATTTACTTAAAATTCATCATTGACTTTAAATGCCATTTTCTTATTTAAAAAAACAACAAAACTTTTGCACTTTTTAAATTAATGCCCGAGTATTTTAAGTAAAATAACAAGGATACATATTCACACTTTGTAAGGTAGTGAAGTAATAAAAGTTCCCCAAAATGGAAATACTCGGATGAATACAAATACTTAAAATGTACAGCAACAAAGCAAAAGTACTGTCCATTTAAATAAGAGATAATGGTTTGTTTTGTGGTGACGTGTTTAACCTGAGCTGACTGTGTTTTTTCTGATGGTGTTCATGATGGATGTTGAGAGTCCTGCTCTGTCTGTGTCCACAGCACAGCCCATTTTCTGAGCTTGCAGAAGATGAGACTCCACCACCGCTATGGGCAGAGAGCGAGCATCTGATACCTGCCTCTGCACAACACAATACAGACACCATATGAAACTACTGCTGCTTCACACTCCAAAACTATCAATACATTTTCTGTTGAAAAAGTTCTAATTACAAAAAAAAAAAATAATATTTTAGTCTAAATCAAGTGATTTTGATTTCTATAGCACTTTATAGACAATTTTAAGAGCTGTAAAGAAAAACAATGGTCCCAATGTATTTCCTGTTTTACATATGTAATTTCTATAGCTTCCGAAAATAAAAAAAGCCACATATTGATAATGTTATGATAGCAGATGATCGGCGGATGATCGGCGGATGATCGGCGGATGATCGGCGGATGATCGGCGATGCCGGCTCAGCATCGTGATGTCTACAGGCCATCGGCTATGGACGATGGCATCGTCTATAGACCCAACCCTAGTTAAGACTGTCCTTTTTTCCTATATCATAACGTATATTCAATTGGAATGAGAGCAAAAATAAAGTAGGTCGGTGCATGATCTCATCCATTGGGCACTGATTGGATTGTTGGAAAATGGGCATTGCTAACAAAATAAAAAGAAGATTAACAAATGGACGAAAGCAGGGCAGAAACAAGAAATGCCCTGATAACCCCTACATGTAAGGCATTCCATGTGACAAGAAATGAAGTAAAGTCATTTTGAGGGGGCAGGGAAGGTTATGATATTTAATAAAATATTTTGCGGGCAAATTAATGAAGCGCATGGATTCATTATTTTTAACAAGCAGTAGCACATTTTATTTCGACTTTAAAAAACTTGAGGAAAAAACTAACAAACAAATAATACAGCTACAGTAAGTATTAGGAAGTGAATGTTGTACCAAGCTTTTGAGCTCCGTCTGGAAGAGCCTGTAGGTAATGGAGATGCTGTCCGGCAGACACTGAGCCACAGATCCTACAACTGACTCACGGCTGGAGTGTGTTTGGACAGATGGAGTAGAGCTGGAGGAAATATCCACCTAATTCACAGAGCAAACCATCACCATCATACAACATTAATACTAAGGGTGCTTTCACACCTAAACTTTTGTTCCGGAACTTGGCGCGTTTGCCCAGTTAGCGCGGTTCATTTGGCATATGTGAACAGGGCAATCGCGCTCTGATCTGCGTCAAAGCAATCGCCTCGAGACCGCCTGAATGAGGTGGTCTCGGCTCGATTGAAACGAACTCTGGAGCAGATCAATTGTAGTGAGAAAGCGATACGATCCAAGCCTGGCTATATCACAGTGTTTTATGGATATGTAATAGGCATACGGCTATATGAAGAGAGAATTATGAGTAGGGCGGGAGGAAGCTCCAGGAGTCTCCCGCAAATGACTCTCGGACTCCCGTAAATGAGAGACTCTCGGATGCCCGCAAACTAGTGATAATCTCCCGGAAATCGTGCGTCTCCCTCCCGGTCCTCCAATACGATGCGCACCCTTCTCATCACCCCTCCCCACCGCATCCCTCCTCGCTCTTCTTCAGACATGTCACGCGCACCCTGTCAAACACCACCAAACCACCCCCTCGACAGCTGAGCGGGACTCTGCAAAATAAATCGTGAAACTCTGACCAATGTGAGGAGCGTTTACTCACGTGACTTGTTTTAGTAATTTCGGTCCGTTTAGAAACTGCCGTGTGAAAGCAAACCGTGTGTTTCAGAACAAATGAATCGATTCACAGGTGTAAAAGCACCCTAAACATAACAAAATTAACATTTAAGTCAAAGGGGTGTGATGGTACAAATTAATGATGGTTTGGTACCTTGACTTTGGTACAGTTTTGGTACAGCAAGTAGAAAACAAAGCATTAAGTGAGTTTTGTTTTTATTAAATGGTTGTTTACCAAACAAACTGCGGATCTATATTTATATAAATGAATTTAAAATGACAATTTTCTAGAAAACCAAAAAACATTTAGCTCATATATATCTCAGCTAACGGTGTAAACTATATAGAGCACATTATTACTTGCACATTATTAAATTTGTAATGTTACAATTAACAGAGCCCAAGCTATTAAATTCAATTGCTATTTATTTTTAAACAACCTCAACACTCAAAAAAGTATATAAGTAAATTATGTAAGTTTTGACTTTTTACTCACACTTTCTACTAAGTCTTTTTATGAGTTATGTTGATTTAATACATTTGAATCTGTTTTTTATAATAATATTTTTATTGTTTGTTGTTTTTATTTCTTACACTTGTTTCGTTGGTTCGTGTGTCTGTAATGCACTTTAAATTACTATTGTGTATGAAGTGTGCTATATAAATAAACTTGCCTTGCCCGTTTTTTTACTCTAAATCTTTTTTTAAAAACTTTAAAAACTAGATCTACATTAAGTACAACAAAATCATAAATAGGCTAATCTTGTGAAAAATATTCAGAGAAATGGTGTTCTGGGTCAAAGAAGCTGAATGGCTGCCGCTGACATGTTGGAAGTCCCATTTCCCAAATAATCTCAACACATTATTAAATAGGTACTATTTCTATAAATAAAACACAAATTGGAAATCCAAACAACTACATTCTCGCCTGTAAATGTTTCAAATATATATATTTATATTTTTTTCAACAGTATTTATAATTATTATCAAACCATAGTGAGTTTAGTCCTCTGCTTGGCACTCGCTGTGGGTGGAGTGATACACACGGGTGAAAAAACTGGAACAGTCCTGATACTACTAGAATAACACTGGTGCTCCACAGGGCTGTGTTCTCAGCCCACTCCTGTACTCCCTGTACACACATGACTGTACATCCAAACACAGCTCCAACGTCATCGTTAAATTTGCTGATGACACAACGGTGGTGGGCCTAATCACAGATAATGATGAGACGGCCTATAGAGAGGAGGTGCATACTCTAACGCAGTGGTGTCAGGAAAACCACCTCTCACTCAACATCAGCAAAACCAAGGAGCTGGTGGTGGATTTCAGGAGAGAGAAGAATGAACACACTCCCATAACCATCAACGGGACACCAGTGGAGAGAGTCAGCACTTTCAAGTTTCTTGGAGTACATATCGCTGAGGATCTGACATGGACTGCTCACACAGACGCAGTGTTAAGGAAGGCACAACAACGCCTCTTCTTCCTCAGGCGCCTCAGGAGGTTTGGAATGAGCCCCCACATCCTCCGCTCGTTCTACACCTGCACTGTGGAGAGCATCCTCACTGGCTGCATCACCACCTGGTACGGGAACAGCACCAGCAGCAATCGCAAAGGTCTACATAGGATTGTGCGAACTGCTGGACGTGTGGTAGGAGGTGAGCTTCCCTCCCTCCAGGACATCTACACCAGGAGGTGCATGAGAAAAGCCAAGAGAATCATCAGCGACTCCAGCCACCCAAGCCATAGACTTTTCTCTCTGCTACCCTCAGGCAGACGGTTCCGCAGCATTCGGTCACGCACCAGTCGACTGAAGGAAAGTTTCTTCCCTCAGACTATTAGGCTGATGAACACTTAACACACCCCACACAAACTCTCCCATACCCCACACCATAAAGATGTAGCATGCACTGCACTTTAACCAATCCATACTTAAACAATACTGCCTACAACTATGTGTACACCTATCCATCGTACGCATCACTGTCAACATTGCCAAATTTACACTGTTTTGTTTCTTTTTTGTGAGTATGTTGTTGTATTTTGCACTGTCTGTATTTTACACTGTCGCTGTATTTGCACTG
>CAIGQZ010015273.1:971962-989107 GCA_903798205.1 Danio tinwini
TTTTTTGACTCGTTGGATGAAAACGTTGCTTTATTCGCATGTCTTTTATGCGATATTCCAGTTTTGCGCATAAATTTAATTCACGTTTTTGGCCGGAAACATAATGAAAAAAAATTTGACGCAGCTTCTCCTACTGCAGCAAATTCCGTTTTAATTGTAGAAATTTGGCATCAGTTTATCACGAAGTGACGATCTTGTTCTTTGACTCCTTAGATGAAAACGTTGCTTTATTTGCATGTCTTTTATGCAATATTCCAGTTGAGCATAAATTTAATTCACATTTTTGGACTGAAACATAATGAAGAAACAATTTAGGCAGCTTCTCCGTCTGCAGCAAATTTCGTTTTAATTGTAGATATTTGGCACCAGTTTATCGCGAATTGATGATTTAGTTATTTGACTCGTTGGATGAAAACCTTGCTTTAATGGCATGTCTTTTGTTCAATATTCCAGTTTTGCGCATAAAATTAATTCACATTTTTGGACAGAAATATAATGAAGAAAAAATTTACCCAGCTTCTCCTACTGCAGCAAATTCCGTTTTAATTGTAGATATTTGGCACCAGTTTATCGCAAATTGATGATTTGTTATTTGACTAGTTGGATGAAAACGTTGCATTATTCGCACGTCTTTTATGTGATAATTCAGTTTTTGTGCATAACTTTAATGCACATTTTTAAATGGAAACATAGCTAGTGATGCAATATAACAAAGTTAAAGTCAAAGGTTTACAAAAAAAAGTTTTTACATAGCTAAGATGGTTTATACAAATTCCATGTTATTAGCCATTTGGTAAGAAGATCTCAACAAGATATTTCACAAATAAATATGTTTACATGTTCTCTACAAGAATAATTCCAGTTGTTCATAAGCCCCTGTTTGTCCTGAACAGTTAAACTGTCTGCAGTTCTTCAGAAAAATCCATCAGGTTACAAAAATTCTTTGGTTTTTCAATTTATTTTTTTGGATTTTTGTGTATTTGAAGCCATTTCAACCATGACTATAATTTTGAGATGCATCTTTTCAGACTGAGGACAGCTGAGAGACTGTTGAACTGGAACTGTTGAAGTGTATTTTATCATTTAAATATTACCACATAGACCTGGATGCATTTAAATATATATTAATTCATGCATTTTTATAGTTAAACTTTTACCCAGACTGACTTTACATGTGCCTGTTGCCATGCACACTTGGTCAGTCATACACGTTGATCATATGCTTTTAATTATATATCCTGAATCATGTGAGATAGAGCACAGTGACAAAAATGGCTATTCATCATTGAGAAAAACATCATATGACACCGAAAGTGTTCTTACTTGACCAGAACCGCATGTATGTTGAATGCATATGATTGTTAAAATCCCATTGGAGGAAGGGTTATTCAACACAAAAAAAATTAGAAAAGTTAGAAAAGTATGCGAGAGAATCAGCTGATATGAACTGATATGCTGATATGGTAATGTGGTTTTGACTTGGGGGAACCAGCGGACTCAAGCTGATGTCTCCTTTATTCCTCCAGCAATACAGTATGGGGCACCTGGAATTCTTTCACTCATCTCATATTTTGATAACTGAAAAGATGATGACACTATTACAATAAAGTTCTACCATCTCATAAACACTACTGATGGAAAAACCATGGGGATGTTTTTTTCCCTAAATATCATATTTCTTCCCCTTTTGGACTGGACTTTCACACCAAAGAAGGTACTAGCATGTTTCTCAGTGGACAAAATAAGTTTGCTTGACTTTAAAAGTTTTCAAGCCCGTCTCTTAATGAATATTTTTTTTCTGCTGTCATTGATTACTGAAACTCTTCTGATTCTGACTCGGATGAAGCGTTATGCACAAGTGACTTACATGTTAGGTCTGTGCCATAGAGACATGATAGACATGATAGACATTCTGCAACACTGCAGGAAAATTACACAAATTCAAGCAAATGACACGATGCAAAATGATTGTTATGGTAACGTGTGACTTGGGCAAATCTCTCAAGTAAAAAAAACCCGAACTTTGCCAAATATTCCAACTATGTTAACCAATCAGGAGCTTGTTCTAGTAGTGGCCATCATCCAGTCAGGAGCTTGCTCTTGTAGTGGCCATCATCCAGGGGCAAGCTCTTAAGGGGAAATCACCTCTAAAGGATCTGATTGGCGACGAACGAGTGCAAACCATTTTTTTAGCCCTCCATATCACAAAACAAAATCTCTTTATTTATCGCCAATGTGCAACATTTACCTGGATGACACAGCGGCTGCCATTTTGCGCCAAACTACACACCACACACCAGCTTATTGGTGAAGAGGAGACAATGGAGTGATGAAGCCAATTATAAGATGGGGATGGTTAGGAGGCCCTGATGGACAGAGACCAGTGGGCAAATTTGGCTAGGACACTGGGGACACACCCCTACAATTGATGAAAGACATCCTGGGATTTTAAATGACCACAGAAAGTCAGGACCTCCGTTAAACCTCTCATTTAAAAGACAGCGCTCACAGACAGTATAGCATCTCCTTCACTATACTGGAGCATTATGACCCACATAGACCCTGCTGGCCTCCCTAAGGCCCTGATCACACCAAATGTGCTTTTAGTATTGAGAGGTGGCTTTTTTGAATGGTTTATGAAGGCCCAATCCCAATTGTATTTTTGTACCCCTACCCCTTTCCCATGGCCCTTAAAAATGAGTGTGAAGGAGAAGGGCTTTAAAATGTACCTCTAGAATTGGGACACCACTACAGCACCTGCACACGTCATTATATGTCATCAAGATTTCTTGCTTCATTTGAGATCAGACGATTGCGACTGCTGTAGTTATTCCAGTTGTGTTATTTTTTGGTATTTATCTTCAGGAAATCACTGAAGGCATATATTATGTTATCATAACAATCTAATGTGGCAATAAGATCGTAACTATACTGCGCATTTACACTGTGGCTATATTCATTGATGTAAACACACCAAAACAACATTAACATTATACCAGACACTGTAAAAAGCTCATTCCCAGCCACTAGACTTTCTGACAGGGTATTTGAGTGTCATCGAGTGTCAGAATGTTGTGGGACTGCTGTACAGGAGTTATTATTAAGGATTATAGATCGTGAAATTTTTCGTTTTTTATTTTAGTGTTTTTTTATAAAAGCATGACGGTAAAACACGAACGCGGTTATAAATATATTAAAACATGTTTGTTTGTTGTAAAATACTAATTTGTGGCTCTCCTTACTTACGGGTGCACTGATCCTGCCGTTGTAGCCGGTGTATTCTGGGAAATTTTCTTACCCTTTGGTTTTGAGTGTGGTCCTGTAAAATCTTTGTTCGAAGGGCTATCTACCCCTTCCCCTTAGCCCTACGCCTTCAAGCTAAAGAGAATTGGGACACCCCTACCCCTTCACGGGAATGAGCAAAACGAGGGGTAGGGGTAAGGGGAAGGGCTAAGGGGTAGAATTGGGATTGGGCCAAATGGCTGCCAGCGTTTTGTTCGCTGCTTGTGCACCCTGCACGACTCGTGTTTTAACAGAGGTGGGGTTTCCGTTGAGGTGAGAGCAGTGTTTTTGTTGTCAAAAACACTGCAGAGACCTTTAAAGATAGAGGAGAGACTAGTGGTTGCGGTTTGAATGATCAGGTGATGTGTAACTTCACAAATCATGAATATTACAGTATTAATAAATATTACAATTATAACAATATCAACAGCAGCGCTCGCGCACAATACGCAGCTGATTCACTCATTGCCTAGCGACATAAAAAGTGCAGCATACTTCTTTTCGTCCTTGTCAACAAAAAAAGGCAGTGTGGCGCACCTTGCATTTTCAGAATGGACAAACATGTTTAGTGTGATCTGCCCCTAACTGCCCCTAACACCTCTTCTGGCAGGAACCTAGTTTTCTCATGTGGTCTCCCATCCAGATACTAACCATGTGCAGCCCTGCTTAGCTTCCGTGGGTGATCATGTGAGGGCTGCAGAGAGCTAGCTGCCAGCTGTTGTGAAGTGAAATTCACACGCAAACAACAAACTCAAAATGTTCAAGGCGATGTGAACGGCCCATTCCACATTTGATTTTGTATGTTACTGGCTGTTTAACTGTGTTCTGTTATACTTACTGAACCACGCAGGAAGAGGATAGGCGCTGTGATGCCAAACCTCTCATCCATAGCACTGATGGCCTTTATCAACTGATACGCACACAAGCCAAAGTCCTGCTGGAGCACCTCTGGATCCTCTTTATTCACACTGAAACCACAATAAAATAAATCATCCCTTCAGGAAGACCAGACCAATAAGAAAACGCAAAAAAAACAGATCTACTCACCCGGACCGGCAGTTATCACAACATTGACTGCTACCCAGAATTCCAGACGTCACTTTCCTAAGACGTTTGTCTTCAAAATGACACAAAATCAACCTAGGACATAATTCATCTTGTTTAAATATGTAATCAAATTTGCATTAAAGAAATCAGATCTCAACAGAGTTTTGTTAATTAAAGCAATACATTAAATGAAATTACTGTAAATCTAAATATAAAAAATCCAAATCCAATATTTAAAAGGCACAACATTAACACTAGAACAGTGTAATATTTTGCTGACTGCATAAGTGTTCAAATCTAGAGAAATAAGCTAATTTAACTACTGACTTGCACTATGTGACCATGTTAATGACATCACACACCCTCAATTTCCATTTTTTATATATGGGACATTCTACCAGAAACATACATTATCTGTCCCTGAAATAAAAACATAATTACAGTGAATAAAAAAGTATTTCATCACAAAAATTTCTAAAATGGACGAATGGTTGATTGTTATTTAGAAAAAAAAAAAAACTTGAGAAATAGCAAGTTTAAGTTGTTATCATTCACATCAATTGACTAAAACAAGAATAAATTCTACAGATAAATATAACAAATATATAATACAAATAAATTTCCAATTGTCCCCATGTTTCTGTCAGTCCTTACATGTAATTTAGTCCCTAAATTTACATTAAATGTGTGCAATACACGTTTAAGGCTATGACTCGGAAGTGACATCATTAGACAGAGAAAAAGCTGATCAAGGATGTGTTCTATAATTGTATTGTATGATTTTACGCTTGATTTTGTATTATTTTTTTGAAGACGACAAACTTAAGTCAAGACCTGCCACAATTTTTATTAGTAAAAATTTACATTTCTGGTAGAATGTCCCATACTGTATATATAAAACCGGGTAACACCAAAGATGCTTTAATATGTTGTATGGTTTTATTAAACTGCAAAAAACAGCATTATAACATTCATTCATTTTCGGCTTAGTCCCTTTATTAATCTGGGGTAGCCATTGCAGAATGAACTGCCAACTTATCCAGCATATGTTTTACGCAGTGGATGCCCTTCCAGCGGCAACCCATCACTGGGAAACACCCCTACACTCATTCACACTCATACACTACGGACAATTTAGCTTACCCAATTCACCTATAGCGCATGTCTTTGGACTTGTGGGGGAAACCAGAGCACCCGGAGGAAACCCACGCAAACACAGGGAGAACATGTAAATTCCCCACAGAAATGCCACTGACCCAGCCGAGGCCTTTGCTGTGAGGCGAGAGCGCTACCCACTGTGCCGCCGTGCTGCCCCAAGCAATATAACAGAACTCTTAAATGTTCTTAGTATTATAAAACAGCACTGTTTCTTACTGGAAAAAACGCAAGCAATGGTGTATGGCATAATAAAAGCTCTGCTGCTTTTCATTCTGCATCTCTCATCAGCATTTTCATTCCACATTCATGACTTTCAGTTCTACATTACTTTATGCTACGATGATAACAAGTCTTAAATACTTTAGCTCATCTGTGAACATGATTTCTGCAGGAGTCCCATAGGATGTAATGAAGACGACGACCCCATTATACCACACTCGGGTCATCAAATTACACCTGTTTGTTGTGAATATGCACACTCTATAGGTGAAAATCACAGATTGTGCCTTTAAATCAAATTACTTTAAATCTAAACCAAAATTTAAATATAATACTTAATTCAATGCATCTCAACAGTATTTTTCCTTTGATTTTTTTTATATTCGTGACGGGTTTAAATGACATTGACCAAAAATGAAATTCACTTACTTTCTTCTACATTTGGTTGAGTTCAGATACTTTTCCATTTTTGCCATCATGTCTATTTTGTAACTCCTGAAGCGCTCACTTTTGGATTGGTTGAGAATGAATCTTCGGGACAACAAAAGGTAGATATTTTTAATGTAAATGTATGAAAAACAATTAATCTGGTAAGTTGAGCAAGTTAGATAAATAAGTATGAGTTGTTACTTATTCAGTGCCATATCTCCTGGCATCCATAAGACGTGACAGGCACTTGCCAGCCCGTCTCTACCAGCCCTGCCAATTTCCTGATAGTAGGACTCCATTTCTTTGGGAGCTCCATAATGGATGACCTTCCTGATGTCAGATTTATTGATGCCCATCCCAAATGCCACTGTGGCCACCACACACTGCCAAAAAAAACATGAAAAAATGTTTATTATGAAGAAACAACATACTCAAACAATTCAATTAAATTTCATTCACCTTTATTTGTATAGCGCTTATACAATGTAGATTGTGTCAAAGCAGCTTCACATTCAAGATTATAGTAAATTGAAACAGTGTCAGTTCGATTTTCAGAGTTTAAGCTCAGTTCAGTTTAGCTCAGTTCAGTGTGGGTTAGTAATCACTACTAAGAGTCCAAACACTGAAGAGCAATTCCATCGATGCGCAGCTCTGCAGATCCCGAACCATGCAAGCCAGTGGCGACAGCGGCGAGAAAAAAACTTCCCCAATTGGCGAAAGTGAAGAATTTAAAAAACCTTGAAAGAAACCAGGCTCAGTTGGGCACGACCATTTCTCCTATGGCCATAATATTGCCACTAGACAGTAAAAATAATAATAATGATAAACTGCAATTGCTAGCATCTGTGCAACTAACTACTAAGTACCAAGTTGCAAATGTAAAGTGCAAAGGATTAATTCACACAAAAAAAAATTTATTCTGTCACTTATTATTCACCATCACTCATTTCAGTCCACTAAAAACTTTGTTCATCCTTGGAACACATATTAAAGGTGCCATAGAGTGCATAGATTTAATAATTAGGTACAGTGCATGCGGAAAGTATTCATAGAGCTTCACTTTTTCCAAGGTTATGTTACAGCCTTATTCCAAAATGGATTAAATTCATTGCTTTCCTCAAAATTCTACACACAATACCCCATAATGACAATGTGAAAACATTTATTAAGAATAAAAAACCTGAAAAATCACATGTACATAAGTATTCACAGCCTTTGCTCAATACTTTATTGATGCACCTTTGGCAGCAGTTACAGCCTCAAGTCTTTTTGAATATGATGCCACAAGCTTGGCACACTCTTTGTAGTACCTCTCAAGCTCTATCAGGTTGGATGGGATGCAACAGTGTACAGCCATTTTCAGATCTCTCCAGAGATGTTCAATAGGATTTAGGTCTGGGCTCTGGCTGGGCCACTCAAGAACATTCACCGAGTTGTTGTGAAGCCACTCCATTGATATTTTGGCGGTGTGCTGTCGAACTGTCGCCCCAGTTTGAGGTTAAAAGCACTCTGAAGCTGGTTTTCATTTAGGATGTCTCTGTACATTGCTGCATTCTTTCCCTCTATCCTGACTAGCCTTCCAGTTCCTGCTGCTGAAAAACATCCCCACAGCATGATGATTTAGTCTCATCAGACCAGAGAATTTAGTTTCTTATGGTCTGAGAGTCCTTCAGATGCCTTTTGGAAAATTCCAGGTGGGGAGTGGCTTCCGTCTGGCCACTCTACCATGCAGGCCTGATTGGTGGATTGCTGCACAGATGGTTGTTCTTCTGTAAGTTTCTTCTCTCTCCACAGAAGAATGCTGGAGCTCAGACAGAGTGACCATCGGGTTATTGATCACCTCCCTGACTAAGGCCCTTCTCCCGCGATCACTCAGCTTAAATGGCTGGCCAGCTCTAGGAAGAGTTCTGGTGGTTTCCAAACATCTTCCACTTACAGATGATGGAGGCCACTGTGCTCATTGGAACTTTCAGAGCAGCAGAAATTATTCAGTAACCTTCCCCAGCCTTGTGCCTCGAGACAATCCTGTCTTCATTTCAGACAATTCCTTTGTCTTCATGCTTGGTTTGTGCTTTGGCATGCACTGTCAACCCTGGGACCTTATATAGAAAGGTGTATGCCTTTTCAAATCATATCGAATCAAATCAAAATCTAACTGAATCAAAATCAAACTGAATTTACCACAGGTGAACTCCAATTAAGCTGCTAAAACATCTCAAGAATGATCAGTGGAAATAACTTTACGGCAAAGGCTGTGAATACTTATTTACATGTAATTTTGTTTTCTTTTAATACGTTTGCAACAGTTTCAAAAATCATTTTGACATTGTCATTATCGGGTATTGTGTATAGAATTTTGAGGAAATAAACTAATTTTATCCATTTTGGAATAAGGCTGTGACAAAAAAATTGAAAAAGTGAAGCGCTGTGAATACTTTTCGGATGCACTGTACATTTAAAACATCTCCAGAAATGGTTTCATACCCCCTAGAATGAAAAAACATTGTTTTTGACCATATTTGGAACAGTCATTAATATTAACCAGTTCTGCTTTGACACTCTTAACCGCCAATTACTAACAGCAGGTACTATACTATAATCAGATGACCTTCCTGCCACAACCCAACACAGAGTACAACGCTCAGAGCTGGAAAACACCCACACACTCTCAGTTCAACTGTAATCATACAAGTATTCAAAAACATTGAAAACCCCCACCAAAAATGGTATATACAACTTTGTTTACTAAAGATAATATGAAGGTTGTGTGTTGTGCTGCTGACTAATGGCATTATGTTGTATTACGTTGTTTACTATTGTATTAGTAAACGCAGTGCACCCTGTCCTGTTGCAGAAGATAATATATAGGCAAACAAAGTGAAGTTACGGTTTTATTGATACACATACGTGTTCTTGGAGCTTTGCATGATTACAGTTGAACTACTGAAGTCTCACAGACTCAGGACTGTTGCTGCCAATGGAGGATGAGGGAGCTCTCCGATACCATCTAAAATATGGGTTTGGAACAACATGAGGATGAATCCCATGAGAGATGCTTTAAATGAATTTGTTTGTAAAATACTTAAATCAATTTAATATTAAATTCAAAATACTCTGCCCAGCCAAAAATGTCACATTTTGAATTTAACAAATCTCGACAGAAACATTTTAATCAATGCAAAAAAGATCCAATCATATACCCTTTATGGCAGTTGACATAAATGAAGCATCAAACGTGAGTGATTTACATGTTAATTTCAATGCATAGATGTGATTAGACATCCTGCAGCGCTATTTGCACGAATGACCTGGCACGAAAGACGTGATTTGAGTGAATTTTATGGCGCAAATTGAGTGTTTCGGGCGTTTGACTCACTTAACGAGTGAATAGTTGAAAAATCTGAACTTTGGCAAACATTCATGCCACATTAACCAATCAGGAGCTTGCTCAAGTAGACAAGACAACAGCTCATCAAACTAGCCCCGGCTCAGTCGAAAGTACTGACTGAAGGAGTAGTTGAACTCGCCTAGTCAGTAGAAATTGATGAACTTACCAAGCTTGGCGCACCTTTGAAAGATCTGATGGACCCAGACACGGCGCAAAAATGAATCTACATGTTTTTCAGCCTTCTTAAAGCTCATAAAGCAGAGCTACTCTCTCAATAAAAGACATGTCAGCCATAGAGTCACAACAGACACATGCCCCACCTATGACGCAAATCCACATCTATTGTAAAGTGAATTTGATGTGCGAATGAAGTTAATATGAGGCGCAAATAAAGCAAGTAAACTTCAAGCATCTGATTACGCATGTACAGTGCAATCTATTCGCGCAAGCCACGTCTGGTGTGAACCCCCTATTACTATTTCAGCAGTTTTTTGAGCAGGAAGTGTACTTAACGAAAATATGTAAAAACATACATATGTGATTATTTAGTTTTAGGATTGATAAGCTGTTATTAAAGAGCCACTATTATGGGTTTTTGAAAATGACCTTCCATGCAGTGTGTAACAGCTTTAAGTGAAGATAAATATCCAGCTAAGGCTTAAATCTGAAAGTGCGCTGTGAGCTGATTGTCAATTCAGAGTGCATAGTTTCCGCTACATTCATTCTTCCATGGCGGGGTGACACACTAAAATTAATCCCACCACGGCTACATAATAGCTTCTCATTTAAAACATTCAGTCTTTTTTTTTTTAAATATCGGGTTACAATCGCGCCAAAACATAATAAAAGATAAATTATAACAGCGCAAACATTTCTGTAACCATAGTAGTGCTGCGCGTTATTTGTTTAACCCTTAAATCTGACATGTTGACTGACACGTGTGTGATGCGTTTGGCTAGCAAACACGACGTAGCTTTCAGTTAAGATGAACACAGTTTCTATAATTATACTTTATTTATAGATAAAGGTCTATGGTTCTGTATACAATGACTTTACCTTGCTGGAGTTTATAGCCGTTTCACTTTATGCATTAATGCATTAATTGCATTAATGCTTCCCTGTAGCATTCATAAATATTCCTAGCAAATTTAATAAATGTTGGAGACATACTTCTTACACAAACACTCGCACTTCAGCAGCGTTTTTTTAAGAGCGCACAAGAAAATCTGCACTTATTTGAGGGTGTGCAAGAATTTTTGTGCACGAACAGAGGAAATCGGTGCGCAAGCAAAGAGATTTGCATGCTTGTATTACATAAATGCAATCTTGACTTGTAATCATATAATTTATCAGTAATATAACACAGTAGGTAGTTGGTAGATCTGTGTAAAAGGCCTGCCGCCAGAGCTGAAAAAAATCCTAGAGGAAACACTGGAGTGGTTTAAATGAATTGTCGAGGTAACGAATCTTTAGCCGTGACATCGATACGGAACTCAAGCCCCGCTCATTTGTTGCGTACACAGACCCGGGAAAATTGGGCCCAATCCCAATTCTACCCCTTAGCCCTTCCCCTTACCCCTCCCTACGTCTCATTGCGTTCCCGTGAAGGAGTAGTGGTGTCCCAATTCTCTTTAGCTTGAAGGCGTAGGGCTAAGAGGAAGGAGTAAATAGCCCTTCGAAGGAAGATTTTTCAGGACCACACTCGAAACCAAGGGGTAAGAAAATTTCCAAGAATACACCAGCTACAGCGGCAGTTTCACTGCACCCGGAAGTAAAGAGCCACAATTTAGTATTTTTGCAGGGCTTAAAAACGAAAAAATATTCAATTGGTTCACTCCGAGCAGAATTTATATTTTTTTCGTTTCTGTTCTTGCGTTCATTATTAAACAAAAATTCAAAAACGTTTTTCTAGAAAAAAAAAAACGGTTAGAACGTTATTTTATTACAAAGTATTGCAGGGTTCTAGAGTGCCCTGATATCTTAATGGTGCAACTAAAAATTCTATTCGAGGGGTAAAGTTAAATGAATTTTTGATAAGTATCGTTAAAGAAACATTTATATTATGAACTTGCTTTTGGTTATATCTAGGTATACCGGCTTTGCGCACTTATGCGCGCTCTCCCTCACCAGCAGCAGTTGATTGACAGGCGCTACACACACAGCCCCACTACTTGGTATTCAGCTGCAAGTGCTGAAACACGCGACACAGCTTTATTTGGTGCCGATTTGCGGGTTGTTCATTTTTTTAAAGTGTCTTTCATTTTTTAAATCTCTCAAATTAGGTTAACATAATCTCCCTCTGATATATTTGTTCAATTATGTGCTGTAGGCTATTGACCAACACCCCCTGTATACAGTTTAGGCTACACACTGCAGGTCTACAGTTCGGATGTGTTATAAATTAAATTTTTTTAGCGCAAATAACAAGGCGGGAATTATTGCCGCTTTTTTATTTATTTATTTATGACATCATTTAAATACACTTTGAAAACGTTGATATCATGTAGAACACAGCCTCATGGCGAAAGCTAACCTATAGGCTAAAGCGGAATTTATGTTACATCTCCAAATCTTGTGAACATAAAAAACATAGCAAACGTTAATTCTTTTAGTAGGTTATTTATTAAGTATCTGTACTGTATATGACATGGGCCTGTTGGTTAGAACTTTCTGCTGTGGTTTGCATATGTCAAATTGTAAAAGTAGACTTTAAAAATAATTAAAAATAAATGAACAATATCCTACTTGATAATAATAATAATAATAATAATAATAATAATAATAATCATAGTCATAATTAATATTATTAATACTATTATTAAAGTAAATATATTTACAATAAATCGCCTCATCATTTATTTATTTATATGATTTATATATGATATTAGAATAGTGTTAGCTTTTGTAAGTGATTTTATGTTTTAGAATAGAATATGTAATGTTCAACTTCTCAACAATATTAGTAAAGGCTCTATATGTGGCATTTACATATTTCAATCAATATGGAAAGCGAGTGCATGTTTTTACAAAAACTAATATTAGATGTTATTTTAAATGCGTGTTTGTGTAAAACAATATAATTTGCACAAAGAAATGATGAGGTTCTTCTCTAAAGAAGTTGTTACTCCACCCCGTTTAAAGAATCATTATGGGCGTTTTACGCTATAACTAACGTGCAAGTTAATAATTTGTTAATTTCAGTGCTGTTTTGACATTTCGCAAGGGCTTCAGCTGGTCCCGACCTCAGTTTCGTGACTTGACGTTTATGTGGCGTAGGTATAGATGTCTGGATGACAGCAAGAGCGAGATGAGATAAGACCAGATTCAACGTGCGGCTGCACAGTTTCTGCAAGTTTTGACTATAAGCTTTTCTAAATTGGTTTTTCATTCGATTGAAAGCCGAAATATTGCCAGAGAGACGATGTAACTTTTGGTTTTGGAAGAAAGCTGTTTCAATAATGAAAGACACAGTTGGTGGAAACACACACACATGATACACTTATAGGCCTATTTATTTATTTTTTATTTAACATTAAATGTACAGTAATAAGGAGTAAAAAAGAAAAGCATAACTTCGGAAAAACTGCTCACTAGCTGTGGTTTCCGCGATTTCTGTGGTTGTCAGTGGTGCGGCATTGCTAAATCTCTTGTTTTAATCAGAAAATAAGATTGTATAGCCTATTTTAGTTATCTAGCGTAATATATAGTTATTTAGTTTAATTTGTGTAATTTATAAATATATGCTTTTTGGATTGGGGCATAGGCCGAGTATAAAACTTAATTTTACTTAAATACAAAAGATTTTGCGGTTTAGTTTTTTTTTTATGGTACTTTATTGCATGTTGAATGTTACAATTACAAAGATTTTTATTAAATAAGTGCATGCCACAAGATATTTTTGTTGGTGTAAAAATATAAAAAGTATCATTCTCATATTCTTGCCTTATTTATCTTTAATATAAATATAAAATTGCATACAATGCAATGCGTGGTGCACCTAAGAAAAAAAGGCGCACCAAGGCAAAACGTCTAGCCCTGTATTGGATAGATTAATTGATAGATTGTGTGTGCATTTTAATAACATTGACACTATACTTTTACGATTGATTAAACTAGGGATGCTAACGATTACTCGATCATTTATTGTCGGTAGGCCTAACCCAAAACCGAAAGACCTTATCGATTAAGCATGGGCATTTAAAAAGTTATGCTTTGTGCTGTGAGACGCATCCCCAATTTCACACATTACATAATCAAATCAAATGTGTGCAGTTTACATTACCTTATGGAGTCGTGCACTCTCTTGACTACGCATATTGGGGAGACATAAAACCCTGTTATGCACAGATCTCATTGATGTCCGCTGGTGCTGCCGTTAATCCATGGGTGAAGTAATAAAAAAGTAGGCAACATGACGTTTAAATATGGGTTAAGAAGACCAAACATTGGTTGTGCAAACTTTACATATACTTCCTCTAAAATATTATTATTATTATGAAAGTGTTTCAAGCTATATTATATTTTTATGGACTGGCATATGCCTAAATACGCATCACGGCCAGACATTTATAGTTTATATAAAAACGAGCGCACCTCATTTCACTGTGATCATTTTGCGGATCATATTGAATATTTGGTTAATTCTTTAGTAGCCTTGTAAATAATGTATTTTATTAAAGGATTGTTTATAAGGACTAGGCTATTAATTACTGTAATTCTCCAAATGGAAAATGATTGGGTGGTTTGATAATATCATTCAAAACTTTATCTATCATGTTTATGATCTGCCCCTCATCCTTCAATAGGCTATTACAGATCGATTTATCAGATGATTTGTCATAAGGGAAACATTAACAAAAGGATTTTCTTTATGGAGACCCATCAAAAACAATCGACAATTAATAATTCATTTAGTTTAATTTATTTTTAACATACCTTTGTACATGAAAGAGCAGGTTCTCGGTAACCTTTAATGGCCCGTTTCCACTGAGTGGTACGGTATGGATCGGTTCGGTACGCTTTTATGGCCGTTTCCACTGTCAAAAGCGTACCGAACCGATCCGTACCGTACCACTTTTTCGGCACCCTTTCGAAAGGGTACCAAAGACGAGAAAGGGTACTAAAAGGTGGAGCTACACGCGCAGCTGAACGCTGATTGGTTTACAGAGATACGTCACGATCTCGTGGAGCTAGCCAGAATCAAAACAATGGAGCCGCCATGTTTTTAAATTCACAGCCGAGACAACTATATGCATTATAATAACGATACATGGATGACTCGGGCTCAAAACAAACCTTGTCGTTGTCTTGATGAACAGCCACAAAGCCAAGAATCTACCGTGTCCTGTTGTTGTTTTATGAGGCCGTCTAAAAGTCTAAAAGTGCGAGCGGTTTTTCGCTTTCTCCAGGGAGTCCGCGATCGCGTCAAGATTTGATATAACGAACTTCTTGAGCTGACAATAATAACGTGTGTGTGTGATTAATGAAGCGTCTTCGACATCTGATCCATTCAGAAAGAAAAGGACAAACATGAGAGTGAAGCGCGGAAAAAAATTACAAGGATTCAAGCAACCTGAACAACCTGCCATGTTTATCATCACCTTTTGGACTATTATGAACTCGGAATGACGGAAATTCTCTCTAACAGAGGCTACATGTGCTGGTGAAGATTACAGACACAGATGAGAGGTTAGCTCTGACTGTGGGCTACTGTATATGTTGCGTGTTGTTTTTGAACTCAAATAAGGACTAAATGTATGCTGTGTGTAGTTTTTCTGTAATTAGTAACATATCAGAGACTGTAAGGGTCTGTATGTGTTCATATATGTTGCATTTATTTATTTATTTTATATAATTGCAGACGTTACAGTAGGCTGTAACACTGTCATTGATCTGCAGTTATAATCAAATCATGTTCATAGAAATGTTAGTAATAAACATTTATAAACAAGTATTAATATGTTTAAAGCATCTGTTTTGTTAGAAGAGCTTCTCATATAATGTAAACGACCTGTACAGCTTTACTGTAGACATTTATTAGAGCGAGAATGACGTAGACTGAAACTCTCTGTAGTACACCACGCCCACCAAAAGGGTACCCTTTGTAGTGGAAACGCAAGCTTGATAAAGGTGACCCGTACCGACCCGAACCGTACTACTAAGTGACCTTGGTACTGTCTTTGTGTGTGTGTGTGTGTGTGTGTTTTTTCTGGACTCTGTATCATCCAGGTGGTTTTTGGTTTGGTTTTGCTGTTTGCGAACACATCATCTCTCTCCCTTGTATATAATATTTTACTACTATATTTAACTATATCTAAAAATATTTAATAACCTTTCAGCTGATTTTTTAAAACTTACTTAATAACCTACTGCATTTGCATTACCCACTGCATTTGCATTACCTTTGATCTTGGATAATTCATACCAATGCAAATCACCGCGCTCTTACAGTTAAATGAGACTTGATGCAACAGTGCGGAGCGGGACAGGATTTAATTGTGACTTCGGGTACATGCCGTTATCCGCGGCCCGCATGACTGCCGCAAAATGGATATAATATTCATGGATAAAAGCGAATGAAATGATATGTATCTACGCACGGACGAAACAATGATGCATTAAGGTCCTTTCAGACGGGAGGCGGATGCAGGACTCGCCGCCCGCACGTGACTGTTGAAGTGAAGTTTTTTTCATGCTTTTGTTCAGTTGAGCGCGGCGCGGCTTCAGGTCTAATCATCACAAAAGTAATCATCAACAGTGTCACATTTGTATTTGCTTAGATCTAACACAATGGGCACTTGGCATATGTGCTTATTGTTTTCTGATAAGAGTTTCAGTTTAGACATCTCTGCTGCGAGTCGGCAATAGCCTATTGCTCTAATATTAAATAGCCTATTTGAGCTAAAACTTTTCACTGAGCTCAGTAATGTTCTTTGAGAAGTTATTAATAATCTGTTCAATAATTCTTTAAAGCCAAAACGAGTGGTAAAATACAGATTGTATGTTAATTTAATATAGGCTAGTTTAAATAAAGGAATACAATATATTTTAATAGCCTATATAAATAAATATAGGCCTAACATATCTTTAAATAAAATTAATAGGTTATTTTCAGAAAAATGCGCGTCCGTGTTTATTCCATCAATTTAAACACAAATAAGACGCATATGTATATTCCGTGTATTTGATGGAGCAGTAAATGCATGCACTGAAAAATAGGCTATAGGCCACTTTAAAACTTAAATAGGCTATTAATAACGGATATAAAAGATAAATAACTTTTTTTTGTGAAAGCAAAAGAGAATCTTGCGGGAGTGCTGTTATAAAGGAGTAAATGACCAACGACCGCAACACGTTTTTTTTTTATTCCAGAACATTTCAGCTGGTTTCAGAGTTCTTTCATTTTTTTTCTTCAGTTATTTCATTTTTAAAAATCGTTATCTTTAACTTGTTTGTTAATTAAATCCAGTTTTGTTATTTAGCCTATTATTTTTATGAAACTAAGTTGCAAACTCATTTGCTAGGAGATGTTGCTGTGCCCTCAAGTGCAGCTCACACTTCAGCTGCTGCTGCTGAGAGAGAGAGAGAGAGAGAGAGAGAGAGAGAGAGAGAGAGAGAGAGAG
>CAIGQZ010015273.1:994018-1016386 GCA_903798205.1 Danio tinwini
ATATATATATATATATATATATATATATGTGTGTGTGTATATACTTTTAAATAGAAAATACTATTAAACTTTAAACATATCAAGCCTAAAAATTACACTTTTTATAAACACAGCCTAAAAATTACACTTTTTATAAACACCTCAAGTCAAGCTTATTCAAGATATTGAGAATGCTGGTATTTAAAATCAGCATTAGTTGAGAAAATGTGTTCAAATACAACAAATGTCATCCTTCAGATAAATTCAGAAAGTCTTTCCATTGTTTTAAACCATTAGTTTTGCAGCCCCGTTGGAAGTTTGATGAGGTCTAAAGTGAATTAAAAACCCTTCTATAAGACAATCTTAAAAGAATTCACATGTAAAAAGCTAAAAGAAACATATAAAATAAATGATTCTGAGAAGAATCGACATGACCTACCCTTTCTTTTTAACAAGAAATCGTTTGAGGTCTTGGATGACGTCCCCGGACTTGCGATTGACATCCAAGTAAAGGTTTGGTCGGTCAAACGAGGTACAGGTAATCATAGGATTGATCAGATGAAGACTCTTAATGATGTCCTCACGGATAGATGGACTTGCGGTAGCCGTGAGTGCCAAAAAAGGCACCTGATCAAAAATAAAGAGGCTTTGGAATAACATAAATAAAAAGAGTAGCATCAATCATTTTGTATATTTGAAAACTAAATAGGACTTACACTAGGGAGATTTTTCTTAAGTTTCCCCAGCTCCCGATACGCACTTCTGAAATCATGACCCCACTGAGAAATGCAATGAGCCTCGTCAACCGCAATCAGTGATAAACCTAAAAATACAAAGTAGTGTTATCACAATACCAGAGCAAAAAAAAAAAACTTGATTGTTTATATTAGACACCATAGAAAATTTTTGCAGAACAAATTTAGGGCAAAAGCTTAAAATCAATTTTAGAATTTTCTGTCTCAGTCCGTAGTAATAATATTAAAATGAACAATAATAATAATTTACAATTCATAAACAAAAACAAGAATTCTTACTGTTATTATTAATATTATTTAAAAAACATATTAGGTAATGTAGGTTTACTACCCTTTGTTATGTTTGTGGCTGTTTTTGCCCCATTGACATCCATTATAATGACATTTTTGATAGCAAAAACATATAATCATGCATATTTGATTGAGGAAGAGGTAAACTTTGTAATTTTTACAAACTTTGCAATCAAAAAATGGTGTTATAATGAAAGTCAATGGGGCCAAAACAGCCACCAACATAACGAAAGGGTAGTCAATGTGAGTGTATTGTTGAGTTGAGAATTTTCTAAGCTTTTTCTCAAAATATGTGTTATAATAGGGGCTGTCACCAGAAATCATTTCATTTGCTGAAACACAGAGAAAGTTGTAGCCAAATCAAGACTCAAAATCACCCCAAAAGTATTTGCCTTAATTTATTCCATAATTAAACCCTTAAAAAAATAAACTAATGACTGACATTTGTTTGTTTTGACTTATGTAGCAGTGTATTCCATTAAATACCCCTTTTTAATTCCAACTTTATTATAACAGAATAAACTACTAGCCTAACCTAATGCATATAAAAGACAACAATATGCAACATTAGTAGTGAGCACTCAGTAATATGTAGAACTAACAAATAAAAATGATATTTATTACCACAAATAATTTTAAAAAGATACAAAACAGTGAACTAAACCTTACTATCAGAAAGGAAAGACTGAGAAAGCACAGCTGGAATAAGTATATCGCTGCTACACATATGCCAGTGGTTCCCAAACCCACCAATCGTGGCTTAGCAACCGTAGCTGCGCGCAGGAGGTCTGTCAAGCTTTTGAGCGAGGGAAACAAGCCAAAGCATTGTGCACATGGATTGTGCAAATCTAATACCCGGTATCCTAAAAGTTTGGACGGGGTGGTGGAATTTTTTCCCCCTTCCAAAACCTCAAACGGGTTGAAAAGGGGAGTAATGCCAGCATGGATCAAGCTATGTGAGGGGCGCTAAAAGAGCGGGGTTAAGTTTTGTTTTCGCTATTCCTGACACATTCAGTGATAGATGAAAAAAACTTACACACCTCTTCCCCTAAAAAGATCTAAACTGTGTTTCCTACAAAAATACAAAGCAGGTAATTTTTATTTAATTTTTTTGCTCTATATTATGAGCACTGCTCCTATATCGGGTTAGAATCTGCTTTTATATTTGGTGTCGGATTAATATTTGCTGGTAGGGAAAATCTATTTGTTCTTTTCTGCCCTTTATACTTTGATTTGCATTTGCAAGTGCAAAACTTTCAAAATGTATAAAATATAAAAAATTATATATATATATGTTTGTTTTTGTCTGCAAGCAAAATGTTTAAAGTGGCTGAGAATAATACATATTCCTAAAAATAAAAATTTATCTGCCTCGTTTTTTTAACTGTGCCGTGCATGCTGCAGCTGCTTAATTAGGCTAGTACTATACTGTATTTCTATACTGCTCATTATGGTGGTACTTGGAGAAACAATTTTTGTCTGAGGTGGTACTTGGTGAAAAAAGTTTGAGAACCACTGATTTAAAATATATTAAAATTTCACTATTTCTTTACACTTAACACACATAAAAGAAATTCCTCATTTACTGTAAAATCATTTGAACAGTCACTTTTTCTTTTGTTTTCATTTACCAACAGTCCTGTCGAGCTGCACTAGCAGAGGAATGTTCCCCGAGCAGAATTCAGGTGTCATGTACACCACTTTGAAATCACCCCTAAACATGAAAGAACAGGAAAAGAAATGTCAGTGGCTAAAAGTAATCTTAGACAACCCAGATGAGCACTAACATTCTAAATAAGACGAAGTCAAAATTATTCCCCCTCCTGTGATTTTTTTATTCTTTTTAAAATATTTCCTAAAGAATGTTTAACAGAGCAAGGAAATGTTCACAGTAATTCCTATTATATTTTTTTTACTGGAGAAAGTCTTATTTGTTTTATTTCAGCTAGAATAAAAGTAGTTTTAATTTTTTTAAACCATTTTAAGGTCAATATTATTAGCCCCCTTAAAGGGGTGGTCCACTAGGATATATTTTAAATTTTAGTTAATGTGTAAAGTAGCTGTGTGAACATAAACAACATCTCTGAATGTTATATGCTCAAATTGCAATGCTAAGGGAGACATTAGCTGCATCCCAAATGGCACAATATACACTATGCACATATGCACTTTCACACTCAACAGCATAGTACATGTATGTAGTGTCGTCCCAAATGGAACACTAATGTTTCTTTTACCAAGCGGAAGTTTAAACTGTTTCCCTGATATCGTTTGACGGTTGCCAAATTAGTGAAATAAATGACCAAAGTACCAAATAATACCTGACATGAGTATAACCACATTCACCACCGGGAGGTGCTATAATCACTCTTGTAGGAAAATTTAGCTTTCATAATCCAAAATAAATAAAGTTATCCAACATGTGCGCCTGATAGCTCCGCCCCTTCCACTATGTGAGCAAAGCTGCGGTCGTTGAGTGCGTGAAGTGTCGTCCAAACGCTGCGATTTTTACAGAGCTTGTTCTGTTTCTGTATTTGGGCTTCCAAAGGACACGACACAAAGAGTGAAGCGCTTACAATTTCATTTAAATTATGTTCCAGAGAATTATAAAAATACATATAGCTAGCATTTGACAAAGGAGAACTTTCAGAATCTCTTACAGTTCAGTGCTGAATTCGGTTAAAACTCCTTCAACTGACGAAACAGTGAATTGTGAGCCCGACCTGTAAGTGTTTTTATTTGTTAAAATTGATCAACAACATGCACATTTTCTAGCGTTAACGGTATGTTGAAGTGAGGACATAAACAATGGCAAATGCTGTACTGCTAACAATTTAGCTACAAATCGATATTTATTCGTCAAACCATTGTAAACAGCCACATTCTTCACCAGCGCTGCAGTGTCTCTCTATGCGACCGCTTTCTGTGCATTCTACATCTCAAATAACAAACTCGCTAAAGATATAAGAACGTTTCATATTACTTACACTTATTCCAAATATATGCAAAAGACATTTGTCAGATTTTAATTTAGATAGCAGGCATGTTCAGCTGTGTACTTTTCGTTTGATTCAGGCAATCTGATACGGCTAACAGCTACTGTTCGCACAGCGCAAAAGCGTGTGCTTGTAGGGGCGTGACGTGGAGCCGATTAGGGAATCACAGCACATTATGTTAGCTGACCAATCAGAGCCTCTTGAGGGCGGGCCTTTCGGAGGAACTAGGAAACATGACAGTCGTTTTCATGTTAGCTGAGTAGCAGTATATAATCAAGGTAAGATATATTTAAAAAACATTGTGATTTTCTACAAGTGAAGCATGAGCACACATTGCTTTGCATTTTATAAACACAATCAAGCCTTAAAAATACACTGTGGATCACCTCTTTAGGCATTTTTTTTTTTGGATTGACTACAGAACAAACCATCGTTATACAATGATTTGCCTAATTACCCTTACTTGCCTAATTAACCTAGTTAAGCCTTTAATGTCACTTTAAGCTGCATACTAGTATCTTGAAAAATATCTAGTGAATATTATGTTCTGTCATCAAGGCAAAGATAAAAGAAATCAGTTATTAGAAATGAGTTATTAAAACTATTATGTTTAGAAATGTGTTGAAAAAAATCTTCTTTCCATTATACAGAAATTGGGTGAAAGATATACAGATGGGCTAATAATTTAGAAGGGCTAATAATTCTGATTTCAACTGTATATATAAGCAACATATAAGAGACAATATACAGTGGCAAAAAAAGTTCCATAAACTGGTCATAAAATGGTGTGAATATCTCCTTTGGTCTCATTCCTCAGCATCTTTATAAGGTTTAAGATTATTTAGCCATAAATGAAAACCTCACTCTCTGGTTTGCTAAAAACCCATAAGACATTCATTCATCCTTGAAACACAAATGAAAACAATAACTCTTTAAGTCTGAAAAGTCCACTGCCCTGAAGATTTGGTTTCAAAATCAAGAGATTCTAAAAGGAACTCATATGCACCACAGAAAACTGAGAGAAACTTTAGTAGGTGCACCACATTGCATTTCCACTAATAAATAAAACTGAAAAGACATTAGCTTAATGAGGAAAGCACAGATGAGTGGCTGCTAATCAAATGCAAGGAAGAAAAACTGAAACATAGCTAATTATACTGAAGTCAATGTGTACCTTATTTTCAATGAGTTTTTGCTATGCTTTGCATTTTTGATAGTAAAACTAAATCCATTTAATTTCATGAGCTGCAGTTTATAGCTTGATTTTAGATTTTTTTGAACGACTTCTTCAATGTCAAGAAAAATACCAAAGAAATCCTCAAAACAGACTATGTGCTTTCTATTATAAAGCTACAGGAATACTTCTGTGTGCGCAAAAACAAAAAGAATGATTTTATCCAACAGTTTATTCTCCACAGATATACTACATATTACCTAAGACGCGCATGTGCTTGGTTTTAAACAGAGGAAGTCATGCGCAGTCATCAGTGCTTTCAGTGAATCAGTGTTTGTGAATGTGCGCCCTATATTGACACTGAAGAGAAGTAACTGTTGAATAAAGGAGTTAACTTTGTTTTATGTGCACACAAAAGTATTCTTGAAGCTTCATAACATTCAGATAAAACCACTGAAGACACGTGGACTGTTTTGACAATGTTTTTAATACCTTTCCTGGATTTTTTAATAATTTGCGCCTGTTGTCTTTCACATAAAATACCTTGGTGAACTATACCAAAGACTATAGAATACACGAGACATGTCACTCGTATCTTTTTAAATGGAGAAAAGTGTAATAGTCAATATGGTGAATAAAGCCCCGCTAGTACTACTAGTACAGGAGCCAATCATCGATTACTATATGGCGAATAAAGCTCACCTTCTAGTACAGGAGCCAATCATCGATCGCTATAGATTGAGGGGCTCGGACCAGATGTGAGTTTCTGCAGATTTTGTGTGATTTGGATGTTTAGAAATGAAACTAAAGACACAGTTGTTGTTTAATTTTATTGGTGATTCCTAATATGAAATTCAATGGTAAGCTTGGCAAGCAGTTTTGGAGAGTTTGATGCTTCCCCATTCAGACAAAATGCCCGAGCATACTGCCCGAGTGGTGTTTCAAAGATGGCCGCGGAGTGAAATGACTTACCTTAGAGAGACTTTGACTATACCTTTAACTTAAATTGTACCTTGTTTTCTATGGCTGCAAAACATATCGCAAAATTATCACGATAATCGTATGTATTGCAGACATGTGGGATAAATTACATTTATTTATGCATTGGTTGTTTATCTAAATCTGAAGACGAAAGGTGAACCAAGAATTGAAAATAAATACTAATGGCACGAGACAAAGGAAAATGACGACAGCCCGAATATCTGTGAGTTTTTCACTCATTCAAAGTAGGGCTGAGCGATTAATTAAAATCGAATCGCAATTTGAAACATTGCGATTAGTTAATCGCAAGAGGCTGCAATATGAAATATATATATGAAATGATTATTGCATCATATACTGCCCCCTTTCCAGTTGTACACATTTGTTGCTCTGCAAAGCTCAGTTTCACGTGAAAATGACTAAGCGTTGTACTGTAATGTACCTTTTGCAGCACGGGATGCGCATCATTCATTGATGTACATTCAAATCATTCATGTTTTTATAAGCACGAAAGAGATTGCATGCTGTTGCGTGTGTGAGCTCAGCCTCAGAGACGAGCAGAGCACACACAACTAAAATCATCTTAATGCGAGCGCTTTAATGGTCAAATAGGTATCAAAACGCGGTGTTTAGAGATTATTCATATTAACCCTCATTTGTGTAATAAACAAACAAGTTGAGAATCAAAAGACACGTGAATGTGAAACCTTAATCAGACATTAAACAGAACTGCACTGCTCTTAAAGTGACAGCGCGCAATATTCCTGCTGCCGACTGTTTTTATCATTAATCAAACAACAAAAAGACAAAATCACTCACTGCTCTTGAGTGAAGAACTTTTGTAGCTAGTTTTTTCTTACAGTGAAGATGCTTAAAGCACAGTTTGTTTCATATTTTTATTCTATTTTTTTCAACCCATTTCTTAACATAATAGTTTTAATAACTCATTTCTAATAGCTGATTTCTTTTATCTTTGCTATGATGACAGCACATAATATTTTACGAGTTATTTTTTAAAAGACAAGCATTCAGATTCAAAGGCTTAATTAGGCAAGTCATTGTATAACAGTAGTTTTTCTTCTGCAGACTATAAAAAATATATATTGCTTAAGGGGGCTAATAATATTGACCTTAAAAAGGTTTTAAAATATTTAATCCTGCTTTTATTTTAGCTAAAATAAAACAAATAAGCCTTTCTCTAGAAGAAAAAAATTATAGGAAATACTGCGAAAAATTCCTGAAACTGTTAAACATCATTTAAGAAATATTTATATAAAAAAAAGAGAAAAATTTCACAGGAGGGCAAATAATTTTGACTTCAACTGATAATCGTTTTGAATAATCGTGATTATAATTATGACCAAAATAATAGTGATTATGATTTTTCCCATAATCGAGCAGCCCTAATGTATTATCAAAGTTCCTTTAAGGCAAGTTCTTTCACTCAGCGACCATCTTTGAAATGCCCCTCGGGCAGTTTGCTCAGACATTCTGTCTGAATGGGGAAACATCAAATTATCCATAACTGCTTGCCAAGCTTACAATTGAATTTCATATTAGGAATTATCAATAAACTTAAACAACAACGGTCACTTTAGTCTAATTTCTAAACGTCCAAATCACACAAAATCTGCAGAAACCCGCGTCTGGCCCTCCCCCCGGGGTTATTATCGTTAGTCTATATCGATCAATAATTGGCTCCTGTACTAGTAGGCGAAGCTTTATTCACCATAATGACCGTTACAATTTTCCCCATTCAAAAAGATACGAGTGACATGTCTTGTGTATTATATGGTCTTTGGTATTATTTAATATCCCCTGCCCAGAGCAAATGCGTGACAACAGGCGTCCTGGCATTTTATCCTACCAGTCAGATTATGCTACCAACACTGTATTTGAATAGTTCTGAGGTTGGGGTTTGGGATTAGGGCGATATTACAGCTTCATTTCACACTAATCTACATAAAAATTTACTCTGGTAGCAAAATTTGATGGGTAGCATATTGCGTCTTCAAAATGTGCTATCTACGTTTTGAATGGGAGGTAGGACAATCTGACAAGGTAGCACAAATTGACAGAACATCGGCTGTGTGTGACAGCCTTACTTACAAAATTAAATCGCAAATCAAATCGCAATTGCAATACTTGTCAAAAAATAAATTAATAAAAAAAAATTTTAAAATCTATATTAGATATTTTCCCCAAATCACACAGCCCCAATTCAGTGTTTAAACACGCAAATGTTTTTTTTTTGTTTTAATTAGAATCAATTAGATCTGAAAAATATAATTTACCTGTCTATTTAAATATTACATACATAAACAATAAAAAATAGCATTTGTCTAGGGAAATGTTATAAAGTAACTATACTGCATATTGCATATTTACTCAGTATCTTGGAGGCCTAATGTTTTCCTTCTCCCAATATAAGGTTCCTCACATTTTAATGGATTAATAAACTTGTAGGATGATATAAATCCAATTATGAGGAAATGTTCCCTCTGGACATACAGTATCTAATTCCAAGCAGTACGTGTGTTTTTTCTACCATTAAATCTAAAGGTCGGCTCACACTGTGAGATTTTTATAATCCTAAATGATTGTAGCATGTCAGACTGCACAAACATGGCTCTCATGTCACACTGTATGATCTCAGCCGTCATAATGTCAGACTAAACGACAATAAAGATGCACCAAACTTGGAAAAAAAACACTTCCAGAGTTTGACGTCATCCACCCGCGACACTTTTACTATCCCATGTTCTGAAATGATTCCTCACAGCAAATGTAAACAATCTGTAGCGGCAATTTTGCACATGCCGTGTCTCAATAATAAAACCAGGAAGAAAAAAATGGTTTTGACATTTCCCTGCGGTCATTTGAATTGTCGCATGAATCGCATTATCAAATTCGGAGCTCCTATTGGTTCTTAGATTGACACTCATCGCAGCTGTTGTCACACTGCAGGAAAGTGCCTGAAATCTTTTGACACTGCCAGAACTTCATCAGAGAGAAAATCTGGTCGCAACAAGCACTAAGCGGCTGTCTGTGAACATGTAAAACCAACGATCAAAGATCACAGACTTTAGCCAGGATTTCAGGAATCTTTTAGGATTTCCCAAATTTGTCTCAGATGACAAAATCGCGGCTGAAATCTCACAGTGTGAGCAGGGCTTAAGATACAGCCAAAGATTATAAAATACAGAAGACGTGTCACTCATATAGTCTTAAATGGGGAAAAGTGTAACTATGGCAAATGAAGCCACACCTGCTAGTTCAGAAGCCAATCAGCGATCGATATAGATTAAGGATTGTCCAGGGGAGTGGCTATGACCAGATGTGAGTTTCTGCAGATTTTGTGTGATTTGAACGTTTGGAAATGAAACTAAAGAGACAGTTGTTGTTTAGTTTTATTGGTGATTCCTAATAAGACATGTAATCATAAACTTGGCAAGCAATTTTGGAGAATTTGATGTTTCCCCTTTCAAACAGAATGTCTGAGTATACCGCCCGAGAGGCGTTTCAAAGGTGGGCACCAAGTGAAATGACTTGCCTTAAAGAGACTCTGATACAGCATAGTGTCTGTTTTTTTATGAAAATGCATGCAGTGTAACAGCTAGTTCACAGAAGTATTTATACTTTTATAGTGTGCACTTTTCTACATAGTATGTCAAACACCCGCTCACCTCTTCACTTGCTCATTCAGGTTTTTGGTCTGAGCAGATCCAAGAAAACAAGCAGGAATGTTTGACATCCTGCAACACAAATCAAATGAAAGATTAATAATTTTTTTTTAATGATATACCAATCATTAACATGTTCTCTTTAATCTCAATAGTGTTGTATTATGACATTCAACTAAAAGCTGATAATTCCAATACATGTCAAATGTGAATTCAAACATTTTAATACACATTTGGAACATCATATCTTAAAGGGGACATAGTAATCCGCCCCTTTTTACATTATGTAAAATAAGTCTCTGAAAATAAGTCTGTGTAGAGTGTGTATGTGAAGTTTTAGCACAAAATACTCTACAAATAATGTTTTATAACACTTTGAATATGCCCCTTTTACGCCTTGATTTAAATTGTGCCATTTCGGTGACTGTCGCATTAAATTAAAATGTGATTGTGCTCTTTTTAAAAGAGGGCGGAGCTACAAATGCCCGCATAGTGGCAGATTTCAAAAACAAGACTAATGTCCTATGCTAATGAGGGATAGATCACATCTAATGGGTGGGAATTTCCCCCCTGATAACAGACAAAAAGAAATAATGTCAATCAAAGTATTTTTGCAGACTGCTTTTATTAAGTGTGATTATAAAACCTAAAATAAACAAATGTTTACCATTAGAAGCTGGTTATATTCACAGGCAGTTGCCACACAACTGTGTTCAAACCCTTTTATAAGGATGATTTTTGCATAGTAGGTCCCCTTTAAAATCTGTTACCATAATTTTCCATCTGATAGACTTGTGACGGAATTGTGACGTACGTGAGCTGAAGCACCTGATCCTCCATGAGGGCGATGAGTGGTGAAATAACCACACTGATTTTCTGGCAGTACACTGAAGGAAACTGGAAGCACAAACTCTTCCCATAACCTGCCGACACAGCAATTCATTAGAGCAGACATCTGAGCAGAAACAAAATCCAGTCGATATATTTGATTTTTTATTTTCACAGTGCACAATTTAAATGCATTACAGAAAATCTTTCCGTTAATAGTTTACAAATTCTTATTAATATTAATTAGAATTTTTAACAGATTAGAGTTGAATGGTAATATACAGTAGTTTATATTCAATTGTTTTAGCACATAACGGCTGTATTGCACACCGTCTAAACAAAAAAATAATTAATAGATAGAAACACCATTCAAATATCAATTTACTGTTTTTGCTGAGATGACAAAATTGCAAAAGCCAAAAAATTGTGCATCGTGCAGAATTGCCAAATCATGAACACTTTCCAAACACAATTGATACTTCTGTTACACTGCATACCTCTATGGCAGCAATATTTTAATACTTTAAAAAGTGAACTAAAGACTGTGAGTTCATTTAGCGAGCATTTCATAATTTCAGTAATTAAAAGTTAAAAGTACCTGTTGCCATGACGACAAGATTATCTCTCCTCTCTGTGAGAATGGACTGAATCACTTTCCACTGAACCCTGAAAAATCATGAGCGACATGCCAGATCACATGTAAAACAGTGTACTAATCATATAAAGGATATAACCTTCACAAAGAATATGTTTACATGGACATCAGTAATCAAATTATTTGCCTTAATCTGAATAAGACAATAATATGATTAAGGTGTTTACATGAGTTGCTTTTTGAATATTCCTTTCATGATCCCGTTTTATATGTTATAGCACATAATTTAATTTTCGTCATTGCGTCACCACGTTATCCGCATTTCCTCCGGAGTTTCATGTAATTTCGGGTGTTTCATTTTTAATTAGCCGACTTTAACTGCAGTTCGGCAGTTTCACTTTCATTAAATAACATTTTATTCATACCCCCCGTGACAAACTAAGGTTTTGGATGCAAGTATGTAGTAAAGACTGGAGGTGGAGTGTTGTTGTAATGGAATTTGATATTGCACGCTCTATGTATAAAAAAACATTTACATGTCACGATGTGTGTGTTTGTGGTCCTTTACTGACTTGGTAGAGAATAGTGTCAAACAGCCGTGTGTGTATGGAATACCCTGTCGCAAAATGCAGTGAAAATCCTACACGGCGGTAATAGTTTGATTTTGGTGTTTACAAGTCTGTACTGCAATTTAATAATGCCACTAAAATCTGCATACTCCACGTCTTAATCCAATTTCTGTTTAGTTTGATTATGACTTTAGTCGGATTAAGGTCATCAAAAAAAATCACTGTTTACATGGTAGACTCTTAATCACAGTATTTTCTTAATCGTATTTAAATCAGATTATTAGTGTACATGTAAACGTACTCAGTCATTACTTTTACTCATGTAATTTACTTTCACACCTTAAGTGAATCTCATGAGGGGCTATATAGAGAATCACAGTAATTTCTTAATCATATTACAATTGGATTATTGGTGTCCATGTAAATAAACAATGGCATACAAGTTTTTTTTTTTACATACTTACGGTTTAAAACTGTGATGGCCAAAGAACATTTTCAGACATTTGATCTGTTCAGGAACTGGCTGTGGAATGCTTGAATCTTAACAGAAACAAAGACATTTGTTGAATTTTAAAACTAAAGAGCAAAAAAGCTTTTCTTATTTAGAGTTTGTGTTGTTTCTACACTCCTAATTCAAGAAGCATTTTCTAGACAAGCAAAACATAGGGCCCTATCATACACCTGGCACAATAAGGCGCAAGATATGTTGTGTATGATGTGATTTGTTGCTATTTTCAGATCAGTGCAACAGTCATTTTCACATCTGCGCCACATTGTTCAAATAGTAAATCCATTTGCGCCACTTTTGGCTCGTTTCCACAGAGTGGTACAGTGCGGCACGGTTCGGGTCAGTACGGGTCAACTTTATCAGGCTTGCGTTTCCACTACAAAGGGTACCCTTTTGATGGGCGTGGTGTACTACAGAGAGTTTCAGTCGACGTCATTCTCGCTCGAATAAATGTCTACAGTAAAGCTGTACAGGTCGTTCACATTATATGAGAAGCTCTTCTAACAAAACAGATGGTTTAAACATATTAATACTTGTTTATAAATGTTTATTACTAACATTTCTATGAACATGATTTGATTATAACTGCAGATCAATGACAGTGTGACAGTGTTACAGCCTACTGTAACGTCTGCAATTATATAAAATAAATAAATAAATAAATGCAACATATATGAACACATACAGACCCTTACAGTCTCCGATATGTTACCACTTACAGATAAACTACACACAGCATACATGAAGTCCTTATTTGAGTTCAAAAACAACACGCAACATATACAGTAGCCCACAGTCAGAGCCAACCTCTCATCTGTATCTTTAATCTTCACCAGCACATGTAGCCTCTGTTAGAGAGTAATTCCGTCATTCCGAGTTCATATTAGTCCAAAAGGTAATGATAAACATGGCAGGTTGTTCATGATTTGTTCATGGCAGATTGTTCAGGTTGCTGAAACTATTTGCTCCTGTGTTTTGTTGGGCTTCTCCTTTTTTCCGCGCTTCACTCTCGCTTTTGTCCTTTTTTTTCTGAATGGATCAGATGTTGAAGACGCTTCATTAATCACACACACACACACACGTTATTATCATCAGCTCAAGCTCGTTATATCAAATCTAGACGCGATCGCGAGCTCCCTGGAGAAAGCGAAAACCACTCGCATTTTTAGACTTTTAGACGGCCTCGTAAAACAACAACAGGACACGGTAGATTCTTGGCTTTGTGGCTGTTCATCAAGACAACGACAAGGTTTGTTTTGAGCCCGGGTCATCCATGGATCGTTATTATATGCATATAGTTGTCTCGGCTGTGTATTTAAAAACATGGCGGCTCCATTGTTTTGATTCTGGCTAGCTCCACAAGATCGTGACGTATCTCTGTAAACCAATCAGCGTTCAGCTGCTCGTGTAGCTCCACCTTTTGGTACCCTTTCTCATCTTTGGTACCCTTTCGAAAGAATGCCGAAAAGTGGTACGGTACGGTTCGGTTCAGTACGCTTTTGACAGTGGAAATGGCCATAAAAGCGTACCGAACTGAACCGTACCACTCAGTGGAAACGGGCCATTAGTGGACTCATGTGCGTGCTGGTCTAAAATAGAAGTGTGTTAAATAACTGAAATAGACTGCGCCATTGACCAACTAAAAGCTGCTCTAAAGTCCAGCTCAAAGTGCGTTAGTTATGCACATATGCGGGACCAAATAATTACACATTGCTTAATACACACAGAATGTACAGCAAAACAGAAATATATTTACATATAAAAAAAACTAAAGGATTAAAAGGTTACAAAAATTTTGTCCACCTGTTGGGTTTTGAAAACGTATGCATCACCACGTATGCATAAGAATAAGACGTGTGTTTGAATATAACCACACCTCGTTATTATTGTTCATTTATTTGTTTCCTGGATATTAGAACTGAATTTGGAAATACTTTTGAAACAAATCTTTGTGCTTAACAAACTAAATTAAATATGTAGGCTAATGGATGTCTTTAGTGGAGTGAGTTTCCAACATTTCCAAAATCCAAGAAAGTAAAGGGGGGTAAAGAGAAAGGAGGAAGAAGGGGTAAAGAGAAAATAAAGAGGCCGAATGGAGGAGGTTTGTTCTTTTTCCTTGCGTTGCAGATGATCTATTTAAAGGGTTTCTCACTAGCGATGAGTTTAGATTTTCCACTTACAAAGTCGCGGGCGTGACGCAACTGACTCTTAAAGGTGCAGTATGTAAGTTTGACACCCAGTGGTTGAACTAGGTATTGCACTCCTGGATCAAAATAAAAGCAAACGTGGGTTGCCAGATTGAGTACAGGAGCGAGTGATTTAAACTGTGTTCTAAATAAAAGCAACAACGGGATTGAGGGAATATTTTCCATAATTAAAGGAGTTTTGGTTTCAACCAACACCTCAAATTGATATAATAGAAACGACTTCTATTTATCACAGCTGAACAACAAAAACCTATGACAGTGATCACCTCAGGTAAACCTTGTGTGCTTTATTCAGTGCTAAATGCTAACAATGTGAGTTTGAATGCCATTTTACATTTTATTTATTGCCATATACTGAAAGCAGCAGCAGATAGGTAGCCTCAGATCTTGAAAATACAATAAACTGTTTGAAATTGAACTTTAAAACTAAACGCATATGAGTGATTCAGCATCTACATTTAATGATGTTAAAGAGGGTTAACATGTATTAAATACATTCTAAACCTTACTGTTTCGTGAGTGAGTGCATATTCTGTGCTTCTGAAAGGCTGCATTTAAATTTCTGTCGTGTTTTGTCTGGTGCAAACAGCTAAATTGCATATCACTGCGTATCTCGTCACAAAGCTGTTAGGACACGCGGTTACAATGTAACCTGCTTACCTAATGTTTACGTTCATAATATTTATATCATTAATTAATAACCTCATGTGGAACTGAATCTGTCTCATTTCGACGTCTGCTATGTCGCATTTTCGGTCACGGACGCATGCTTTCAGAGCCTTTCTGATTGAATGAAGGAAATACGCTGTTTTCTAACAAGGCAACCCGGGTTGCTGAAATATAACTGGCTAAACTGGCATTGTGCAGGTTAAATTTACCTAAACAAAGACAGCGTTCCGGCACAGAAAAAAAACATCTTCAAAGCAGAATATCTGACTTCAGCATTGTTTTTCAGTTAAACAAGTATGTTCACTTAGGATGTTTCTTAAATATCTGCACACATATTATGGTATTTTTATGCTTTAGAGGAGTCAAAAACTTACATACAGCACCTTCAAAGAGAATGAGAGATGAGATTCTAAATGGTTTAATGCACGTTACACTCAAAACACATTCAAACACAACTCATTAAAAGAATAAGCACAACTCCGTTAGACCATGTGTAAAGACCAGAGCATATTTTTTCACCCTTAAAATAGCAAAAGTAGATTTGGACATGCTTTTAATGGTTTTGCACCACGTGCTTTAGACTTTGTGCCTAGATCGTTAGATGAGTTTTTCCTTAAAACAAGCAAAATAATCTGCCAATAGAGTAAGCTAAATAAACCAATTATTTTGCTTACCCTTTGTCAGATTATGTTGCTTGTCTAACCATGAACTAACAAACATCAAACAAGCATACTGTTAATATCCACTCAGTGTTATTTAAGAGAACTTAAAATTAAAATAAAAAATACCCTGACAATAAGATATTTACAATACTGTACATCAATTACATTCAAAAAAATTAAAGCTTGAAATCTTAAATAAATAAAAACATATCTCCCGTTATTTCTGATTAATCTTAAAACAGAAAGAAGCAAAGATTGCATGACCATAAAAAATATAACTGTACAAGAATTTCAGAAGGTCCCTGATGTCTATTATAGATATTATATGTACCTAGCACATCTTCCTCATCCTCCTCAACATCCTCATCTTCATCTTCGGCACCAGACTGAGGGATCTGTGCATGACTTAATTTCTCTATGTCGTCTGCACACTGATAAACAACAGAAAAGAAAAACGACAAGATTAAAGATTTGCTCTGGGAAACTATTAGGTATGAAAATATTTTTGAATTTCTTTAAAATGCTCCCACCCACAGACTCACTTTAATAACAGACAAGAACAATATCTAACAAAAGTGTGACTGAATGCTAAGATTTTTGCATTCTATTTTCCTTAAATGAAACAGAAAAGCTTTTTCTACTATCCCTGTGCTTTGCATCAATCATGTGAATGCATAAACTGAGCTGCATTCAGTTTCACCTTCATCATTTCATCATCAAACTCCTCATCGCTCTCTGTGTCATTGGAATTCTGGGGTCCTGATGTGTGTTGAGTCTGTAAGAATTCATAACAATCATGTCAAATCATAACATAGTGTCAGTAACAAAGTGTCAGTAAATCACTAATTTATTGCAATATGTATGCAGTGATCAACATTTGAAGTGAATCAAAAAAAGATCATCAATGTTGTGCCAAGACAAGAATTCAAATGTTCAAATGTGACTGAATTGTGATATGCACATTTGCAATATTTTGATTAATTTGATATATTGCACAGCCCTATTTTGTACATTTAGGTATCTGCATAAAATATAAAGAAGAAAAAAAAAATCACAGTGTAAATAAACACAATGTAGCAAATACACAAAAAAAATTGAACAGTGCTTAATGCAATGCATCGTAATCTGATAGCCACGCCCACCAGGTGAGTGGACTATTCAAATGGTTCCATTGACTTTGTATTAAAAGAACTTGTTAGCGCGTCATTTATGACAAATAAGCAGTAAACAAGCTAAATTTACATTTTTATAAGCTATATAAACTCCCCCAAAGAAGGATGTAAAAGTATGATGCAGTGTGTAATATTAGATAACTATTGTTATGCCTAATGGAAATCAAAATGTAATTGGTGAGTAGAAACACTGACTAATTTGACAGGGACATCAGCAATAAAATTATTTGCCTTAAGACAATAATATGATTAAGGTGTTTACATGAGTTGCTTTTTGAATGTTCCTTTCATGATCCCGTTTTACATGTTATAACACATAATTCGATTAACGTCTTTGCGTCACCGCGCTATCCACGTTTCCTCCAGAGTTTCATGTAATATTGTGTGTTTAATTTTTAATTTGTTGAATTTAACTGCAGTTTGTCATTTTCACTTTTATTCAGGAACATTTCACGCATGCCCCCCGTATCAAATGAGAAATTGGATGAAAGTATGAACTACTGAAAGAGTGTAGTTTTAATGGAATTTGATACCACATGCCGAATGGGAAAAAAACTCACAATGCACGTGATTGTGGTCCTTTACTGACTCTGTAGGTGCAGAGAATAGTGTCAAACGGTCATGTGTATATAGATTATCCTGTCGCAAAATATACTTGAGAATATTGCACATTGTTAATAGTTTGATTGCGCTGTTTACATGTCTTTACTGCACGTCAATAATGGCACTAAAATCTGCATACTCCACATGTCTTAATTAAATTTCTGTTTAGTTCGATTATGACCTTAATCGGATTAACTTAATCAAAAATTGCTGTTTTCATGGTGGACTCTTAATCAGAGTATTTTTTAATCATATTAAAGTTTGATTATTGGTGTCCATGTAAATGTACTCTGTCATAACTTTTACTTATGTCATTTATTTCCACACTTTAAGTGAATCTCATGAGGGGCTATATAGAGAAACTAAACCAAACCCTTTTCTTAAATGTTTCAACTGAAAGACTTAATGGGAAAGGCTTTCATATTTGCAACATTTTTGTTACTAAAAGAAGGGACAATCTGTTAGCAATATAAGCTATAGCACTTGCACATATATTTTTCTGCGTGTATTTTTTGGAGTTCCGCCAAAGGCTATAAATGGACTTTGGTTCTGCCTATGTTTTTCTGCTTGATAATAAACTAAGAGATTTAAGTCATTTTCAAAATTGACACAAAATCTTCCTTAGGGGGTAGGTTCAATTGCATTTTTAAGACCTCTGAAATGCAAATTTTAAATCTTTTTATGACTTATTAAGGCCTTATTTTTATACAATGGTATTTTAGGCTTTTTAAGACATTTTAAGGATCTGAGGACACCCTGTTAAAAGAAATTGTGGGGAGCAGAGAAAGGGGAAGGGTCTGGAATGAACATCAGGGCAGGAATTGAACTCGGGTCTCCACAAGCACCTCAGTGCCAAATGTCAACGCACTTATCCACAGGCTATCGGCGCTGACAACGTTATGTATTTTTTTGGCAATTAGTAGCATATCGGACACTGTATGGGTCTGTATGTGTTAATATATGTTTATCAATTTATTTATTTTATAAAATTGCAGACGTTACAGTAGGCTATATCATTGATCTGCAGTTATAATCAAATTATGTTCATTGAATACACAAGTATTTAGGTGTATAATGCATCTGTTTTGTGAGAGATGCTTCTCATGTAATATTCGAGCGATCCGTACAGCTTTACTTTGACATTTGCTCGAGTGAGAATGACGTTGACTGAAACTTTCTGTCATATACCACACCATTGGTACTCTTTTAGCAGTGGAAATACAAGCCTGATAAAAGTGACCCGTATCAACTCATACCGAACCCATACTGTACAACTCAGTGGAAATGGGCCATCAGCTCTTCTTGTCTCTGCCTCTTTACAGTATGTTCTTCAACTTTTCAGTTGGTCAATATTCAAAATGTGACCTGGGCTTTAGGCCTCACTGAAGCTGAGGCCAGGCTTCTGCCTTTCTAACTCTTCAGAGACTTTCAGCATCAAGCCAAGTCTCTATTCTGGACAATTTCAACTCATAAGCTCGCTGGAATGCTGATCAGCCAATCAGAATGAAGAACCAACAACTCATCAAGAAACTTCCTACTCAGTACACTGCGTAAGCCACAGATAAAGAACTTTGCAAGTTTTATTTAGTTATTAGATATGCACATTTATCATGTCCTTTGTTAGAACACGTTGATTCCGTTTTCTTTGATGATTGGTTGTAGGTAATTGATGTTGAATTTGCAACTCTCTCTCTCTTCTCATGGGGCCTTTTCGGCCCTGTCCTATTGTCTCACCCACACTTTCCCTCTCTCACCCTCGAATACATGTTTGTATATAGATGTGTTGTCTATACCTTTTTGTTACCATTAATAAACGTTTGAGCCCACGCAGATCGCCTGATTTTTACACACAGAACAAATTACTTGAACTCAAAGATAAAGCAACATATTGTACAAATCCATTAATGTAGTAAGATTAATTATTCTTCCAGACCAGGAAATTAATTGATCTTTGGATTAATAGACAAATAAATTGTAGGCTCCAACAGACGAGCAGTTCAATTTAATGTAATTTTTGTTCGGCTACCATTAACGATAAAGTTAACCCAAATATTCATAATTAAATAATAACTTGTTATAATAACAGTACATTTTGCAGCCCTAACCTGGAAAGCTAAGATACACTCCTCCTCCAACTGCTCCTGTCTGGCCTGTTCCTCCAGCATCTGCAGCTCATACTCGGAGATATCCAGAGACATCACACACTCTCTCTGCGCAGGTCTGCCAGGGTTTTCCACAGACTGACTGCGGTTCTGCTCTTCAGTTGTGGGAACGCCCTCATGGTGAGAATTGGTGTCATCAAGAACAAGTTTCGGAAAAGCCTTTTCTTCAACTAGTCGTTCAGTCGGCTTGTTGGCATTTGACAAAACACATCTTAAAGATGTAAGTGTTTGAGACAGATCATCCAATAGTCTCTCAGCACTGCAAAAACACACAAATAACATATACTTAAACGATAATAACAATCATGCACCATTGCACACACAGAATATTTTTCTGTGCATTTCAAGCAGGGGTCATATTATGAGAAATTAGAGATGAACTGAAGGATTTCTTATTCAAAATAGAGGAAGTAAAAACAATTAACCCTCAACTCCACAATTCCCACTCCCGGCACAATAAGGCGCAAGATCTGTTTGCCCTGATGTGTTGCTATTTTCAGACACATATAACCTTATTGTCCCGTTTTACGCCACATTGTTTAAATAGCAAATCCATTTGCACCACTTTGTGGACTCATGGGTGTTTTGGTCTAGAAAAGAGGTGTGTTAAGGCGCATTGTTGGCACATTGCTGTATTGTGGAACTAAAATAGACCAGCTGAAAGCAGGTCTAAAGTTCAGCGCAGAGCTTGTTGTGTGCCTCGCTTACACATTGCTTAATACATACAGAATGTACCACAATACACAAATATCTTGACAAATTAAAAAGAATTAAAGGATTAAAATATTACAAAATTTATTATTTTCTACATAAATATAAATAAATATAAAAACCACTGTTTGAGGGGCTTTTTTAAGTTTATTCATGACAACTTACTTTTGTAATGTTATTATTTAGTAGTAGTAGTAGTAGTAGTAGTAGTAGTAGTATTTATTTTGCATATTTATATTTGTTTTATTAAAAACAAGCTTAGATTTGTCCACTTGCCAGGTTTTGGACCATATGGGGCATAGCGTGTTTGGATATAACTCAAATGTTTGACCACACTTCGTTATTATTGCTCATTTATTAGTTTGCTGGAAAATAGAACTTAATTTAGAAATAGTTTTGAAACAAATCTTTGCACTTAAACTAAATTAATTATGTAGGCTAATGGATGTCTGTGTGTATAACACCGTTATCCACGAAAAAAAGAGAAAGTGAAAGTAAAGGCCGATTGGAGGAGGCTCGTTCTTTATCTTAGCACTGCAGATGGTCTGTTTAACTGTTTTCTCGCTAGTGAAACGTTTAGTTTTTCCACTTACAAAGTCCACCATGTAAATAGCAAAAATAGCCATGTAAATGGCGCGACGCAACTGACATGGAAATTGTTTAAGTCTATCAGTGTTTCAACCAGGTTAAAATACCTATATGCATGACACAGTTAATGACGCTATATCAGAGTATAATTGTTGTTTTAACATTGTAAGGAGAGCAGCCTACGAACTCTGCGAGTGTTGAAGCTGAGTTCTGCTGACGAAACTGCGAACTAGCTTCAGTAAACTTTCTTTATTTTGGGGTTAAAACTGTACAATATCCCTACAAGCACCAATATTTTAACAATTTATAAAAAAAATTATCACTTTCTGGCCGTCGGATATTATGGATATTTCGAATGTATACAATTCACACTATTAACAAACCAATAACTAAGACCTTGAGCTCAATAAACTACTATTAAGCACTATTATAGTAGTGTAGTAGTTGGGTTTAGGTATTAGGTAGGGTTAGCAATGTAATAAGACCTTATTTTATAAGTGCTAATATAAAGTTAATATCTTAATAACAATTAGTACACTGTAAAAAATGTTGACTTAACTTAAAATTAAGACAACAAACTTTGAGTTTACTCAACTTAAATCGAGTTAAGTGAAGTAATTGGGTTGAAAGTGGAGTCAACTTAAAAATGTCCTAAAGCTTCTTGCCTTATTTTTTTTAATTGAGTCAACTTTGTTTTCTTATACATTGTAGAAAATAGTGTAAATTGTTACTTAAACTAAAGTTTTAATTTAGTTTACTAAATAATGTTTTAATTTAGTTTACTAAAAACTAAATAATGCCACACATTTTTAGAAAAGGTAGACATTTTAGGCAGCAATAATCTGAAATGTTTCTGAGCAATTTTGCCTTAATCAAACCTTAATCATACACAGCTGATCCAAATAATCAGGGTGTTCCACACTACTAGAGACTATTAAGCAGGTGTCAGTTGGAGGTGGGTGGAGCTAAACTAACTATGCAGAGCTGCGGCCCTCCAGGAATTGAATTTGAGACCTAGAACAAGTGGACAGGTGCCTCAAACCAACATTGCAAATGATGAATCAAATCCTCAAACCAACTCCTCAAATGATGAATCAAACCCTCGAACCACTTTGGTGGAGGCACAGAGATGACATAAATTGATTGAACCATAGTGCAATATTGGCAATGAAGACTAACACATTAAAAAAAAAAATTATACATACATACATACATACATACATACATACATACAT